>VDFB02056351.1:15164098-15230268 GCA_007258455.2 Sequoia sempervirens
TTTTATTTTTACTTCATGAAAATTCCTCCGCCTCCGGGCCTCTCTCACCTTGCGCCTAAATTGACCTGGGTTACGTAAGCACATTCTCGAAAGTGACTTTTCCTCAAGTCGTACCCTAGGTCCTTTCGTTTCATTTTTCATAATGTTTTGGATATTCTTTTGCCTTACAAGTCCAAATTGTTTTATAGACTTCTATCTACAATGGGTATAAAGGGAGAACTGCCGCCTGAAATTGGAAGCCTTACAGGTCTTCAATATCTGTAAGTTCCTTACATCAATAGTAAATACTGAATTGACTTGTTAGCTTTGGATTAGACTAGAGATTAATTAGAGCAAGCTGTTGTTGCAGAGATCTATCGTACAACCCAGGCTTGATAGGACCAATTCCGCAAAGTTTAGAAAACTTGCATAGCCTTAGGGAGCTGTAAGAATTTCAACCTTGCAGTTATCACACTATCAAATCGATAACCATTCTTGTCTCTTTCGGATCCGGCTACATTATTGAACATGCTAATGATTTGTGGCATCTACAGAGTGTTATGTGGGTGTAATTTCACCGGGCGGATTCCAGAAGAGCTTGGCAACCTTCGAAGGCTTATGTATTTGTAAGAAACTTCGCACTATTTCCAAGATAATTGTTCAGAAATTACTACTTTATATGATGTGTTGAAGCGGAAACTATTTATCAGGGATTTAAATTTCAACAAATTGAGCGGAAATATTCCTGCCACATTGGGTAACCTTAGTAGACTTGTCTGGCTCGACATCGCCAACAATAATCTTGGCGGAACACTTCCAGTCGAGCTCGGGAAGCTTCTTGCCTGTAACCACTTGTAAGACTCCTTTTTTTTATCTAATCATTTCTGTAGAGTTATACCATCTTACACAAAGCTCCTTCTAATTAAGATACCCTGTTTGATTAATTGATGAAGCCACTTTAATGAAAACCAACTGCAAGGCTCCATTCCCTCAGAAATGTTCCACGAAAACATGTCCATCGTGCATGTGTAAGTAATAAGTATGCACTTCCATTCTTTCTTATTTTTTTAAAATATGATTTCCTTTGTGCCAAATCAGATTCTCATCTAATGTTCAGGCTGCTCAATCAAAATCTTTTGACGGGAACGATACCGTCAACAATTGGTCTTGTTAAGACCATGACAATTCTGTGAGTCTCTGATTCTCATTCTTCACAACTGCTCTGTTCGAAAGCTTAATCAAGCCTCTTACTGAAAACGGATGTTAACAGGAGGCTTGATGGAAACCATTTGGAGGGTCCGATACCGTCAAACATTAGCTCCTTGGGGAAACTAGCTGACATGTAAGATTCCATGAATTTAATTTAATTTTTTTTATTGAATGAATTTCTTCATCCCTGTGCAATTTGGTTGAATAATCACTGAAAAATAATGTTGGAATAGAAAGTGGAATGGACAATCCGTGAAAGATTGTTTCAGATAAATTATGGATGGATTGACAGATCAAGTTGGAAAAAATTTGTAAATATGTTTAAAAAGTTGTACAAATCTGATTGTCAAACAAAATTTGAAGGTTTGAGTCAAGTGGGTGATGACTGTGAATTGATATTTCAGAGAGGTTAAAAAGCAACAACAATTACGATTGAAGGAGATAGTAGATTATTGTTTTTTTGTTCATATGTTTCAGGAGGCTTTCAAACAATAAGCTGAACGGTCAAATACCTGATCTATCCGGGCTGAGAAATCTCCAATACTTGTAAGTCAAACGTCTAAACTAGCTCCAATGGAGGCGCTGTATCTATGCTTTTGATCAATAATATTTTGGTGTGTGATATTGGCAGGGACCTGAGCAACAATTCATTTGACGTATCCCTTGTTCCTGACTGGATTTCTTCGTCAGTTTTATTAACAACAGTGTAAGTCCAACGTAATCAAAATGCTTAGGAAACATGGTCTAAATGGACTAGAGAAGAACATTATTATATACTGATTATCTATTTTCCTTGCTTTACGAAATATTTACTAGTGTGATGGAAAATGGAAAGTTGAACGGAGCGTTACCTTCTAGTGTTTTACAATTGTCATCACTGGAGACATTGTGAGTATACTCAGAACCTTCTCCTCTGTGAAAGTAAATCAAAAGGTGTAGAAAGAAGAACTGATCGTCTTTAAACGTCATTTCGACTGATTAGGAGGATGGCGAGAAATTCCATCGATGGACTTGTAGACCTCAGCAGTGTAACAAGCCACATGCTGGAAAAAGTAGATTTAGAGTACAACAACATCACCAGTGCGTACGTGCATAACCCTGCCATGGAAGTGTAAGATTCTTTTGTTTGTACTTTGTAGAGTAATGATCAATTATTTCGTTTAAATTGAAAAAAATAAATATAAAATGAATCCCATTTTCCCCAAGGATCCTACCACAACTTTCTTCTTGCCTTCTTTGAAAAATCACAGGGCCATTCTTTAACTTATAAAATGAATTCCATTTTCCCACAAGGATCCTGCCATAAATTTCTTCTAGAATTAGCTTAGCTCAAATTTTCCTTTTTGAACTTAACATTAGAACACTTGAACCAACTAGGGTTTGATGATTGGTTAACTAACTCAATGGAAAGCCAAATTGCTAGGGTTTGGTTTCTTTGTTGCAAAGAGGGAATATTTGATGTGTAATTTGATTAAATTAGTTGATATAAATCATAGATCTAAAAATGCAATTGATCCCACAGACGAAAATAGAAAATTGTAGAAACATACATAGATCTGAAATGTATAGACAGAGAAAAACTTGTGATATAAATTGGAACCTGAAATGTAGGGATAGGGGCATTCGGGTGCCCTAGTTTAGCTGTTTTAGTTTGTTGAAATGTCAAATCCCTAGATCATAGTCTGCTCTCTATTCTTCCACAATCTGTTGTTGATGATAGTTCCTTATTTGACCTGCATACATGGAGAGAGGGGAAAGGTTGTGATGTATAGGATTTTTTCTCATTCAAACCCTAGTTTTGGTGTTTCCACCTCCATAAATAGAAAATGATGATGGTATAAATTGTGTGCCCTAGGTCAAGTTGAGGCAAAGTAAACAATAAATAACTATAACAAATAAGTGACGATTGATAATGTTACCTTAGGCATGGAAACTCTATCAAAATGATGCCACACCATAAGTTGCCATAAAGAGTTAATGGATAATGCTTGAATTTCCTTGAAGACCTGCAAGAGGTTAGTTAACATAACACAATAGATTGTTGTAACTAGCATGTAGAGAAGAAGTCACATGTATCTTCACAATTTGCATATAATAGTTTCACATAGTTCATAATATACTGTAGATGTTCATATGAGATGGAAAAGCTATTTATATATGAGTTTTAACATATTTCACATTAATCATTATTACAGTAAGAAACTTTTGGATTTGACTATGAGTTTTTTTCTCTCTCAACGTTTCAGATCAAACTTCATGATCCACCATCAGGAGAGCAAGACAAGAGAAGAGAATTGATCCATCAATTCTCTTCTCTACAATTCTTTCTCTCCTGATGATAGATCAAGAAAATTTGATACAAAACGTTGAGAGAGAAAAAAAATCACATAGTCAAATCCAAAAGTTTCTTGCTCTAACATTATGGATTGTGGAAATCATGTGTCAATTAATCATTATGTCAAGGTGAAAATTGATGTTGGATTTATGGACATATTGAGGCCAAAACTAATATTTAAAATTTAGGGCCTAATTAACACGACAAGGGTGCCCTAGTCTAGCCGTATTTTGATTTTAAGATATTCACAAAATAAATATTTTTATTGAAATTCTCATATTTAATTCAATTTCTTGAAAATGGTAATGAAACAGGTAATTAATAAGCATAATTAGGCATATGTGTTTAGGAGGGATCCAAGCATAGTGTGAAATTGTTAAGGGTGATAATTTATGATGCTACATTTAGCCCCCACTTTAGTGAGGGTATGATCTTATGTTCATACTCACACTAAAGGAATGGAGAAGATAGGTTTCATTATCAAAATAATGAAGATACAGGATGACACCAAGTTTAGAGATGCGCTATCCCCCAAACTTGGCATCCTAACAATCCGTGATGTTAAGAAAAACATGAAGAAAATTTATTGTATGGAAGACAAGGAAAAATTTGGCCATACATAGGACATATACTGATAAATAATAGGGTACACATAAAATCATACACAAAAGCATGCATAAGGCAAACATGAAGCATACAAGGAATACAAAAAAAATTAAATACATGAAATACATGAAGCAAAAATGTGGAATACACAAGGAAAACATGTGAAATACACGAGGAAAACAAGGAATAAAAAAGATATACATGATACACATATGAAGCAAACACAACATACATATGAAGCAAACATGAAGCATGGAGCATATAACAACAATGTTAGTACATACTATCTAAAAATTTGAGCCAATAAGGTAAGAATACGTCAATATGTAAGGTTGTCTCCATTACCAAGTATCATCTCTTGAGTGCCCAAACATAGAGGAATTCTAAAAATAAGGCCATGCACATTAAAAATCCCCCATGGATGATAAGCTAGCAAGTTGTGATATGCTAGGTGACAATGGACATGATGAATAAGGATTTCATAAAGCACACAATTCTAGTAAGTTGTGTTATGCTAGATGGCTCATGAGAGGCATGATTCACTAGCTGGCAAGATGTTATGCTGGAAGTGTCAATGTGTCATACAGTCTCACTTAACAGCATGTGCTATGAGTAGTGAGCTGCAGCTGGTAAATGTTCTGTGGAGGCTATGGGTCAGCCAACATCTATGAGTGAAGTTTACTGATTCCCAAGGAGCTGGATTGATGCAATCATGCCTCAAGAAGGAAGGAACAAGCAATGACCAGGGACAGTCTGATGTCCATGCTGCATAACAGGAAGCCACATCATGTGGCTCAATGATAACCCATTGCCCTCAAGGTACAAGCAAATGGTTTGCTCATGGGAGGGTGACACAAGTCAGTCCTGCCAAAGCATGCCAATGTGTGGATTGTTAGAGTAATCATGTATTAGCTAATAATTAATTAATCATTAATTGATTATTAGTCAAATTTATTCTCATGCACTTAAGCTAAACTTAAGAGTTCTTTATTCAATTAACTAAGTGTTTTTCCATTGACTAAAGTGAGCAATTATTAGGGTTTCTCCTATATAGCACTCAACCCTCATTGTAATTATCTCTTGAGCTTTCATATCTTTTGATAGTCTCTTGCATTTTGTAGCTTTTTCTTGTTGAGGAATATAGAAAATCATTGTTTGCAGATCTCTTGTGTGGAAGGTGTCTCTGTTCATTGTTTTATCTTGGTGCTCATATTTTTCACAATTCTAACTGGTATCAAAGCGTGGATACATCGAACTCATTTTTAATTTATGATATTTTTTTATCTTCAACAAGGGTTACAGACATTAGATCTAGAATCTCCTTTTCTTTTTTTGCAAATTTTGGAGGTGGGCACTTTTTAGGAGCATTTTGGCATGAAATAGACATCATTGGTGGATTCAGAGATATCCAGAAAAATAGATTTGGTACATTTTTTTTTATCAAAATGGCCAATATCTTTTGCTTCATATATTTTTGAGAAAAAAATTCTAGGTTTTGTTTAAAATCACAAAATACCATCTAGGTATCTGCTAGATTTTGTAGATAGTGAACAGATCTTGCAAAAATGGTTGTCAAAATTGCCTAGTGTAGCTATTTTCCCTATAGGTGAAGTTTTTATTTTTTTACCAAATCACATGTTCTATTTTTTGGATTCAAAAATGCTTTCTAGGTTTTGTTGCCAGCACCAAAATATTTTTTTGGGTATCCATTTGATTTTTTCATACGATGAGTAAATTTTTCAGTTTCACACCTCATATTCCAGAGGTCATATCTCAGCCATATAATGGTCTTTTCCAGTGCAATGTTTCTTGAAATGGGGTAGAATTTCATTCTCTTCGTAGTGGTGTAGGTGGTTTTCAGTTTGGATTTCTATTTTTTTCAAGAATTCCATTTTATTAGTGCTATTGCTATTTAGTTATGGTTTTAGAGACTTTGATGAGCCATATATTCTACATCCAGACTCCTTTTTGTGTGCCACTTTTTTTTCAAAGTGCATGTTTTTTATGTAATTTGTCATGGTGCTACTAGTTTCCTCATTTTTTGTCAGAGAATTGTTTTTTTTAGCATGTAGTGCATTTTTGCACATTATGGGATTCCACTGTATACACATTCTCTTTTGTAGATGCACTAAGATAAAGTGTTATTTTTTTGTATAATTTTTGGATATTTTGCACATCCTAGTGTGCCTTTTGTACTCACACTATGATATAAAGTGGGATGGGGGGTCGATGTTTTCTTTTTTTCTTTTCCATTGTACACCTTTGTCAAGTGAGTGTCCTAGTGATTCTTGCCTCATGTGTGTGCACCATAGTTTGCACACCCTTTTATTTGTAGGTTGTTTCTCCTACATGAACTTCTTGGCTTCACATAGTTTTAGTATACCTATCTTGGCTCTTCCCTTTATAACATTATGGAGGGTTTCTTCTATTGGTGTTAATGCTTCCTTGGTTTCATGTTGGAGTGATCTATGTATCTAGTTATTGTTCCTATGTAATTTCAGATGCAATGTACATCAGCGGTTGGTTACACACATTTTAGTGAGATGAATCACTTACCATATGGACACTCTTATATTCTGATTTTCTAGAGGTGACCCTTCCATTTTCATTTGATCAGAGACTACTGCTATTTGTATTTTCAACTTGCATCTAACACATTGGGTAGTGTCATTTTTGGTCACTCATAAAGATTCATGTGTTGTTTGTATCTCCGAGTTACAAATGTTTTCCTTTGTTTGTCATTTGACTTGAGTAGTGTCTTTGGGGACACTCATGCATATTATTGTCTCTCTTGTGACTAGTGTTCTTCAGACTTTTTTTGCCCGTGTTTTTAACAATTCTAACATGGTATCAGAGTGTGGATTTAGTGAACCCCTTTTCTATTTATGAGATTTTTTTATCTTCAACAAGGGTTATGGATGTCAAATCTAGAATTCCCTTTTCTTTTTGCAAATTTTTGAGGTGGGATTTTTTTAGGAAAATTTTGGCATGAAAAAGACCTCACCATTGGATTCAAAGCTATCGAGAAAGATAGATTTGGTACATTTTTGAATCAAAATGGTTGATATATTTTGCTTCATGTATTTTTGAGAAAAATAATTTCTAGGTTTTGTTTAAAATCATAAAATGCCATCTGAGTATCTGCTAGATTTTGCAGATAGTGAATAGATCTAGCAAAAAATGACTATCAAAATAGCCCAATGTAGCTATTTTCCCTATAGGTGAAGTTTTTTTTTTTTCTAGAATCACATGTTCTACTTTTTGGATTCAAAAACGCTTTTTAGGTTTTGTTGGCAGCACTAGAATATTTTCTAGGTACCAATTAGTTTTTTCATACAATGAGCAAAGCTTTTAGTTTTACACCTCATATTCCAAAGGCCATATCTTGGCCATAATGTGGTCTTTTCTAGTGAATTTTTTGTTGAAATGGGGTAGAATTTTACACTCTTCGTAATGGTGCAGGTGATTTTCAGTTTGGACATTTTTTTCTTTCCAAAATTCTATTTTAGTAGTGTTGTTGTTTAATTCTCATTTTGGATACTTCGAGGGGCCATATCTTATGCATCTAGACTCCTTTCTGGGTGTTAGTTTTTTGAAAGTGGATGTTTTTTCATGTACTACATCATAGTGCTACCAGTTTTTGTATTTTATATTAGAAAATTGTATTTTCAACATGGATTCCTTTTTTGAACATTATGGGCTTTTGTCGTATGCACATTCTCTTTTATAGATGAACTGAGATAAAGTGTCATTCTGGTGAATAATTTTTGGGGATTTTGCATGTCTTGGTGTGCCTTTTATACTCACACTATGATATAAAGTGCCATGGGGGGTTGATGTTTTCTTTTGGTTTTCCATCACACCTTTGTCAAGTGAGTGTCCCGGTGATTCTTGACTCATGCGTGTGTGCCCTAGTTTGTACACCCTTTTTATTTGCAAGTTGTTTCTCCTACATGCACATCTTGGTTTCACACAGTTTCAGTGTACCTATCTTGGCTCTTCCCATTTTAACATTATGGGGGGTTACTACTATTGTTGCTAATGATTCCTTGTTTCACATTGGATTGATCTAGGTATCTATTTATTGCTCCTATGTACTTTTAGATGCAGTGTACATCAACAGTTGGTTACATGCATTTTAGTGAGATGGATCACCTACCATATAGACACTCTTGTATTTCTATTTTCAAGAGGTGAGCTTCCATTCTTATTTTACCAGAGACTATAGGTACCTATATTTTCAACTTGCATCTTGCATGTTGAGTAGTGTTGTTTTTTGTCACTCATATAGATTCATGTGTTATTTGTATCTTTGAGTTCCAGATGTTTACCATTTTTTCCATCTAGCTCAAGCAGTTTCATCAGGGACACTCATGCAGATTATTGTCTCTCTCGTTATTACTATTCTTTACACTTTTGGTACCTTTATTTTTAACTTGCATCTTGCATGTTGAGTAGTGTCATTGGGGTCACCCATGTAGATTCATGTACCATCTGTATCTTTGAATTTTAGATGTTTTCCTCTATTTTCCATCTAATTTGAGTAGTGTCATTCGAGGCACTCATGCAGATTACTATCTTCACGATATTGACTTTTGTATCTTTAATTTTTCAGATGTTTACCTTTGGTTTCCATCTTATTCGAGTAGTGCCATTAGGGCACTCATACAGATTTTTATTATCTTGATCCTGATCATCATTTGTTTCAAAGGAGGTTCTTCATTTTAGCACCATATCATTCATCTTCAACATTAGTCTACAACTTCATGCTTTAGTGATGTTCTACATGTTCCTCTATTTTGGGATATTGTTTTGGTTGGAAGCTTCTTAGTCCTTCACCTTGATTTGGAGGGTTTTAAATCCTTCATTTAAATTTATCTATTTTGGAGAGGAGTTTTCTCCCATAGTGGTTTTCTCTTTTTCTCTAGTTTTAAGAGATCTTTTGTTTGTACAAGGGTACCTCACTAGGCCTTATTTTTCCAGACCCATCATGCATTCTAGTTTTAGGGTTTTTAGCCACTCCCTAAGTTCATCTTAAGGGGGGTTTTAGAGTAATCATGCATTAGTTAATAATTAATAATTAATCTTTAATTGATTATTAGTCTAATTTATTCTCATGCACTTAAGCTAAATGTAGGAGATCTTTATTAGCTGATAGGCTATTCTATGTGGGGGAACCCCACCGGCATTTCCCCTAGTGTAACGCTGGCGGGAACCCCAGGTCCCTGTCTTTTATGATGTGGACAGCGTATGGCTTGTCATGCTTGGACATGGCCAATTGTATTTTTCACGCCTGAAGAAAATATCGAGTAGTTGAAACATTTAATATTTACTGTGAACAACGTGGTTGAGCTGCACTATGTGGTGAAGGAGAGTAGGGGGTCGCTCAAAGTGGTGTTGCAAGCAATAATCTCCGTCCCAAGGTGCTTACGCTAGTGGAATAGGATTCCAGCCATAATGGACCATTCTTCCTTGGCCGCTTCATGGAGGCGCTTTACTACTACACCATTTTTGACTCGCTCGATGCCATTCTGCCCTGCTCCAGCATGCAGAGGGTCATGAGCCGCACTAGCTTCCAGTCCATCCCACTAAAGATCAGTCATGTAAGAGCTATAAGATCATCATCTACAGTTACTCTTTGCAAGTCTTTGTAGCTTCATACAGATAGGCTGATGAGTGTTGTTGGCAATGCAATGTGCTTTAGCTTCTTCCAGGAGTAAATCGCAATTTGGTCCAAGCAGCTCACTCTAGAAAGACTTGGCAACTCCTCAAGCTGAGGACAATCTCTAATATAGAATGTTGTAAGCTTTGTAAGATCACCAGCTAATCTTTACAAATCTCTATAGCTTCGTACAGACAGACTGATGAGTGTTGTTGGTAGTGTAATGTTTTCCAATTTCTGACAGGAGTAAATCCTAATTTTCTCTGAGCAGCTCACCCTAGAAAATCTTGGAAACTCCTTGAGCTGAGGACAATCTTTAATGTACAACGTTGTGAAATTTGTAAGATCACCAGCTACTCTTTGCAAATCTCTACAACATCCTATAGACAGCCTGATTAGTGCCCTTGGCAGCCTAATGTTATGTAGCTTATTACATGAGTCAATGTCCATTTGTTGGAAAACCAGTTCACTTTGCAAAGACTTGCCAACTCCTCAAGCTCAGGACAATCATTAATGTACAACGCTATAAACTCTATAAGTTCACCAGCTATTCTTTGCAAACTTCAACTTTTTATAGACAGACTGATGAGTGTTGATGGCAGTGTAATGTTCTCTAGGTTTTGACAAGAGTAAATCTCAACTTTCTTCAAGCAGCTCACTCTGCAAAGAGTCGGCAATTCCTTAAGCTATGGACAATTTTGAATGCACAACTCTATAAGCTTTCTAAGATCACTAGGTACTCTGTTCAAATTTGTACAGCTTTGTACAGATAGCTTGATCAGTGCCATTGGCATCATAATGTCTTGAAGCTTATTACAATTGTCAATCTCAACTTGCTCCAAGTAGCTCAGTCTGGTAAGATTTGGCAACTCCTCAAGCTCATGACATTCTTTAATGTACAACAGTGTCAGCTTTGTAAGATCTAGCATTCCTGACACTCTCTCCAAAACTAAACAGTTCTCAATCTTCAATTCTCTAAGCTTGGAAAGATTAGGTATTAATGACAATCTCTTAAAACAATTACAGTTGGTAATCTCAAGAAAATTCAACGTCTTTATCATTTCTAAATCCGCTTCAATATTAAGATTTTCCATCTTAGAAATTTTGAGAGATTGCAGGCATTGACAACAATAGCCAGTAATTAAAAATTTTAGTTACAAGATGACAACATTTAATCTCTAAATTTTTTACATCACTCATTACTACTCTAGAGCACCCCTCATTATTCAAAGCCACCTCCCCCTCCCAAGGTAGTTTGAAATCAGAGATAACTAAGGACTTAAAAGGAGTCCCCTCTGTAGTATCGGCAAAAGCCAAGTCTCCTGTCAATTCCTGACCCACCACATTTAAACTACCGAGATTCATTCCAAGAGATCCTAATAAAGAAAAAATATCCATTTGAAGTTCCTCAGCATGTAACACTACTACTTCCATGTTATTTGATTTTCCTGACAAATCTTCAATTCTTTCACAAAAGTTCCAGCAATGTGTAGCTCTTTTAAATGGGAGGGTGCCTGATAATCAAAATAAATTTATTTTCAACTTTGGTTGTACCCAATAGTAAAGAAACTATCGTAACATAATTCACATCTAATATGTATTTACCATTAGTGAAGACTTAAATTTCAATGGAGAAGGACAACATACCTGCATATCGCTCTGCCACAATCTTTGGAAATACCCACCACTGATTCTTAAACACAGCAAGTTTTGAAGAGGAATCCATGAAGGAATGCTTGGGATTATATATGAATTCAAGTCAAGTTGATGCCGGTTCTTGTATATCAATATGATGTATATTTATATTTAGAGAAAATTGAATGATTTGTAATTTGTCTTTTTTTATGATAATTAAAATGTGTAAATTGTTGGATTTATACACCTTAACATTAGAACCTTGGTCTCTCGGTCCAAGCCTATTTTGATGTCATTTTTTGTTTGCTATTTCTGATAAGATGGTTTGAAGTGGGTTCTTTTATTACAGTTTTTTGTTGCTTACCCCAAAGAAATGAACTTTGTTTACCTTGTCTATTATCCTACTTTAACTGTAATATGTCATATGTTGTTTCTTAGGGTAAAACTTTAATTATTTAATAGGAGAACATGGATAACATAGGTTGGATGAGTAACATGGAACAATTTTGCAAGGATAACACATTTTTCACCTACATAAAAATTATGTTTTCTGGATGTTGTTCCTTTTTTTGGTAAGTAAACTTTTACATCAAAATTAAGTATTGTAGAATGCTAGATATTAGATGGCCATGGAAGAACCATATCAAAACTAGAAGCTAAATCTCAAATCACTTCCTCATAATAGGATCAAAGAAACCCAATACAGCTAGGTGTTATATGCCAAACATAGAACCTTAGAAACATTGTTAAGGACATTAAATCTACAACAGTACCATAAGTAAGTATAAAGCAAAGAAGGAAAGACAAAAAATAGATAGCATAAACAAGAGATCACATGATTACATTCTTTTTCCTTGAGTAGCAACATCCTCTACGCCTTTGACAAGAAGATCTGGAATCTCCTCTGGTGATGGCAATAGTTGAGTGCGTTGAGATAGAGAAAGAGAGAGAGGAGGGTAAATAAGTAGAGAGGGAAGGATAGTGAAAGAGAGAGAGAGGAGGGAAAAGAAGTATAGAGGGAAGGATAGATAAAGAGAGAGGAGGGAAAATAAGTAGAGAGGGAAGGATAGAGAAAGAGAGAGAGAGGAGAATAAAGGGATAGAGGGAGGTAGAGAAGGATAAGTGAGATAGAAATAGGGAGAGAGAGAGAAAGGTGGGATAGAAAGAAGTAGAGAAGAAAAGAGAGAGCCAAAGAGAGAGAGAGAGAGAGGGAGGGAGAGGTAGAGAGGGATAGGGGTGATATAGAGAATTAGAGGGGGAAGGAGAGAGAGATAGAGAGGAATAAGTGAGAGAGGGAGAAAAGTAGAGAGGGAAGGAGAGAGTGAGAGAGAAATGGGTGGGATGGAGGGAGGGATAGGTAGAGAGGGAAGGAGAGAGAAAGAGGAAGAGAGAAGGGAGGAGGATGCAAGGGAGGGATAGGTAGAGAGGGAAAGGGAGAGAAAGAGGGAGAGAGAAGGGAGGAGGGTGCAAGGGAGGGAGAGGTAGAGAGGAATAAGTGAGAGAGGGAGAGTAGTAGAGAGAGAAGGAGAGAGTGAGAGAAATAGGTGGGATGGAGAGAGAGATAGGTACAGAGGGATATGTGATATAGAGAGAAATATAGAGGGAAGGAGAGAGCAAGAGGGATATAGAAGGGGGGAGAGAGGGAGGCAGAGGTAGAGAGGGATAGGTGAGATAGATCACTACTTTCTTCATGCCGTTCACTTCTTTAACAACTATAAATAATGTGGGCTTAGCCTATCAGTGTAAGTATTGCACCTCATTGGGGTGCAAGTGCTAGTTAAGTTAACTAAGTGCTTTTTTATAAAAAAAAAGAAAAAGGGGATAAAAATTTATTGAATCAAAGAAACATGATAGAATAGGAAACAACCTGAAAAAACCACCAACCCAACAAACAACAAAAGTCCCCAGAGGGACCCAACAAAAGGAACCAATTACACATGAAATTCTTCCACGATTACCTTTTTGAGGGACAAAGAGAACTTTGAGGATAAAAGACACCAATCATCTATAATACACCTCTCCACATGCTTAGACGCCCACTTCACTAGAAGATCAACAACCCTATTCCATTCTCTAAGAATATGACGAAAAGAAACAAATTCTAAAGAACTTCCCAGCTTCACAATCTATTTGATCACAGTAGCTAGTTGCCAATTAACACCATCAAATATTTTCTCATTTAGTATATCAACTACAATCTGAGATTTGAATTCACAAATAATCCTCCTCCATCCCAAGGAACGCCCTCTTCTAATAGCATGAAAAATAGCAAGAGCCTCCATGAGATTATTAGAATGGTGATCCTTATAAATAAAAAAGGAAAACACCACCCCTCCATTACTATCTCTACCAATAAAATAATTCCAAAATGCCTAGGATTATCCCTAGAAGATCCATCCATATTTATCTTTAGCACACCTTGAGGGGAAGGGAACCACCGACCCTCCCAATGAATCTTCTTCTTAACCTGATGAGGGACATTACTAGCGGAGAAACTAGGTCGTCTACCCTCCAAGTGTAGATTCCTCACAAAAGGAAAATAACTTGGATCCACAAAAATCGACAAGTCACATTTAGCTATAATAGTCTCCTAGATCTTGCTAAAGATCTTCCTAAGGGCCAATAATCAAAGCAATCTGCAAAAAAGTCATCTTAGCAGGAGGTCTCCCCAAGCTTTCCTAGAACTCTATCACAGAAGAGGTATGAACACAAGGATGACCCCAAACCCCCCACCAAAGATGCCAAATCCTTCTAGGATAAGGACACTGAAAGAAAAGGTGTGAACGATACTCCTCACTATTATTGCACAAACAACAAATAGAAGGCCCTTGGAAACCTATTTTTTGTATATTTTCCCAAGCAAGGCATCCATTTTGAACAACCAACCATAAAAATAAATTACACTTTGGCCAAGGAAATTTATTCCAAACTTGCTTCCACCAAGGGACCCCAACCTTTTCGTACAACTATCTATCAAGCTCCATATAGCCAAAGGAAATAGAGAATCTGCCCTTTAGATCAAGACCCTAGAAGCAAGAATATCCTTGTCTTGAAGAGAAAGACACATTCTACCAGCCAATATTTTTGCAAGCTCTTACTACTCCTCCTTAGAATCTACTAGAGGCCACTCTTGGGGATCCTTCCAACGCCACACCTCCACCTATCATAGGACTTGAACAGTTTTAAAGTCTTCCACCTTACACCAACCAGCTTCCATCAAGCTATCATAGAGAGGATGTAAATGAGGAAACTTAGAAATAATAGAGGGATAACAATCTCAATAGTCATACTGAAAGAGGGATTTTGAGCCCTTATTATAGATCCAAAACAAACCCTCCTTTATCAGATTTTCCCCTCTTTTGAAAGTATCCCAAATCATTGTCCCCTTCCCTTAGAGATAATAATGAGGGACATCATAGGGATTCACCCCACTGAGATACTTATGATTAAGAATTCTAGCCCAATCCTAATCCTAGCAAGTGCACTAGTGCCAATAAAACTTAGCAGCTAAAGCTTGACCCATAAAACTACAAGACTTGAGACCAAGACCACCCTCCTGTTTAGGTCTAGAAATAGATTCCCACTTTTCCAAACTCCACTTCGACTTGAGAATATTAATCACCCAAAGGAATTGACGAGTGATGGAATCAAACTCCCTAATAAATCTAGTAGGAGAAACTTGCATAAAGAATCTATAGATAGAAAGAGATTGAACCATAGATTTGAGAAAACCCACATGACCTACTGAAAATAGCCACTTGTGAGTCCAATGACTAACCCTCCTATGGAATTTATCCAAGACATCCTTCCAAAAATATTTTGGCTAAGGACCCATAGTAAGGGGAATCCCCAAATAGACCAAAGGAAGAGTTCCAATTTGAAATCGAAGAATCTGAGCAATCCTAGACTAGATAAGCTTAGGAGTATTGAAAAAGTAAATAGAGGACTTGTTATCATTAATCTTCTACCTAGATACTGCCAAATAAGTATCCAAATCCTTCCTTAAATTCACAGCTTCATTTATTTTGGCCACACCTATTAAAGTCATATCATCAACAAATTGGAGATGAGATAGAGGTGACAAATTGTTACCCCAATGCCACCCCTGAATTATCCCATGACTAAAAAAAGACTTGATAAACCTCTCTAGCCCCTTAGCCATAATAATGAAAAAATAAGGGGACAAAGGATCTCCTTGCCAAAGCCCCCTAGAGGCTCCAAATAAATTTGAAGGCTCTACATTGATAATCACTGAAAAAGAAGTAGATGTCACACAACTCATGATCCAATCAACCCATTCTCTATCATATCCAAAAGCTAAGATAACCTTTTTTTAGAAGGCCCATTTGACTCTGTCATAAGATTTTTCCATATCAAACTTGATAAACATAGCCTTGTCCTTAGAGATAGCCATAGAATGAATAGCCTTTGTAGCAATAACAACCCCATGTAGAATCTGCCAGCCAGCCACAAATCCCCCTTGCTCATTGGAATTCAAATAATTAAGCTAAGGATTGAGCCTTTCCACAATCAGTTTGGTAATGATTTTATACACCACATTATAGAGGGAAATGGGTGAAAATTGATCCAAGGAACAAGCACCTTCCTTTTTGGGATAAGTGTAAGAAAGGTGGATTTCATGGTCTTCAACATTTCCTTATTCCTCTAAGATTCCTTAACTAGTACCTCCAAGAGATCCACCTTGATAATCTCCCAAAACAGTTGAAAAAATTTAGTAGGAAAACCATCAAGGCCAGGGGCTTTACCTTTCTTCATTTGGAACACAATAGTCTCCAATTCTTGCAGAGAGATGGGATGTAAAAGAGCCTCATTCATCTCATGTGAAAGAAAAGAAGGAATAGAAGCCAAAATAGAGTTTTCCTCACAACTCACAAGGGGAGAATCCTCAGTAAAAAGGGATGAAAAAAACTGCTTGAAGCCTCTCGGGAAAAATATTCCTGAGAAGAAAGTTGGACTCCCTCAGAAGAAACAAGAGAGTTGATAAGGTTACCATTTCTCCTTGTAGTAACAAAGTGATGGAAGAAAGCAGTATTAGTATCTCCCTCCTAGAGCTAGTCAATTTGGGACTTTTGCTTCCAAAAAATCTCCTCCCTCAACTCCCATTCCTCAAGAGCCTTAGTAGCCATAGCCTCTTCCCTACACAACTCAACCATGAGACAAAGATCACGAATCTAGTAGGTGATAGAATCGAGATGAGATTGAGCTATCAACTTATTGTGATGAATTTTCCCAAAGCATTGAAAATTCTGCTTCTTGAGTCTATATTTCACAAACTATAATCTCTTGACAAAGGTAAACATAGTCATACCATAGGTAGGTCTCCCCTTATGCCACCAATCAGTCATTGGCTTGTGAAGAGAAAGATCATGTAACCACATGAGTTGGAACTTGAAAGAAGGGTTCTTATGGGCTCTAAAAGGAACAATTGAAATTTTAATCAGCTATTGGTCTTAATCCCTCCAATCCAGGATCTCAAAGTTAGTAGTCCAATTATTTCCAACCCAAAAATAGGAGACAAGAAACTTGTCTAGCCTCTTAGAAATAGTAGTATCACCACACCTTCAATTATTCCAAGTAAAAATAAAATTATTGGGTTTCACATCGATAATATTCAAATTGGCTATGTTGTCTATAAGAAGTAAAGTAGTAGGGACAAGCTTGGAAATAGCCCCTCTCTTCTACTCTAAACAAGAAATAGCATTAAAGTCTCTAGCCGTAATCCAAGGATGTCAAGGAACAAGGGAGCGGAAATAAGTAAGATGAGTCTAGAATTGAGACTTACCCTTTAGATCCATGGGAGCATAGACATTAGTGAAGAGACAACATTCACCAGATTCTAAACTAGAAGCAATCATAGAGATAGAAGAGTAAATCGAGATCTAGTATAGTGGAAGTACCTTTCTTGGATCCCACAAAAAAGACACAACTCCAGAGCTACCAAAAACACCAACACAATGACAACAACCACGAGACCAAACAATAGAGGCTCTATTCAACATACCATCTATAGATAGCTTAGTTTCCTGAATGAAGACAATATCAGGAGAATGAAAACCAATCTCATGAATAGCCTTTTGTCTAGGAGGGTTAATCAAACCCCTCACATTCCATGAAACAACAATATTTTATGGGGATGATAAAAATGAGATTCTAGGATTTTCACCAACCCAAATTCCACTAGAGTCTCACCCATCAACTTAACCTTCTCAAGGTCTTTCTTACGACCCACCTTAGAAGCTTTCTCTAGGGGCCCCTTTTTAAAGGGCTTTTGTTGCAAACCGAAAGCCTAAAAAACCTTGTCATTTTTCCTTGAATCAAAAGGCTCATACGCCTATGAAGAAGAAACCACCACAACTCTATCAACCTTCGAGGCTGAAGACCCATCAAGTTTGGAGGAATCTTGTAGCTCGAGAGGAGCATCCATTTCCATTTGACCAACCTCCACTTGCCCAATCTACAAGATCACCCCAATTGATGAGGGCACAGCCCAAAACACATAAAATAACCCACAAACAAGAGAATAATTTTATTATTCAAAAAATGGAGCTTCTTACATGCAGAGGATTTCAAATCCCCAAGTTCTACAACACATGCAAGCTACAGAAAGCTACAAAATAACCCTTTCGCAATATGCGAGCTTGTCCCCCAAAAGTTACCAAAAATACTAGAAACCCGCCCATAAATAGAGCTCCTCTTTATTTTGGAGCCAAAAAAACATTAAAATTTGAGTTTAGGCAGTTTGGCACCGAAAATTACAACTTGAAGTTCAAATTTCAAAAGAATATTTGCAATTGTATCTTCTAGAAAGTGCGCCAACTTCCCGGGGCCATAACTTTTGATCTGGGGCTCCAATTCGCGAACCGTTTGAACAGTTGGAAAGGTCTCAAAGTCAAGAATGTGCTTGAAATCTACTATGCTGATTTTGGAAAGTTTTGGGGCCATTATGGAAGCTCTAAGTGCCTCAAATCCAACTCAGAAGATTTTCAGGTGCAAATCTAGGAAACTAAAACTACAATATCTTTCAACCCAGGAATAGAAAATAAAAACCGTAAATTGGGAATTTTATTATGACAAAAAGGGTATCCAAAAATGTAAAAACATCTGAAAAATGATAAACTTGAAATTTAACTATTTTTGGGTGATGCAAGATTGCCCTTACACCACTGGATGCTCCTGCATCACCAACCAAGTTTTGATTCCCAGTTTCTTCATCCTCTTGCAAGACCACTTCCAATGAGCTAGAACTAGGAGGAATCCCAAATGGAATCCCTTCTTCTTGAACCAAGTCATCCAAAGCATCAAACTGGTTAAAAATCCCATCATTTTTTTTTATCGTTGAGAGTTCTCTTCTGACCCCTTGCCTTATTACAAGGTTTAACGGGAACAAAACTCTCCACATCTACATCCCCCTCCACCATAGGAGCCTTCCCATTATAATTCTTAGGAGAAGACTTAGAAGAAGCATTAGCTATAGCAACTACCTGGTTAAACCAAAGGAACCTCCTTTGCAAATTCCCATATTCATGACAAACATGACAAAAAAAAGGGAGAGTTTCATAATCAATTTATTGAATCCAAGAAGAGGATCCAACACAAAATTCTAAAGAATTAGGAAAAGGATTGTTCAAATCAACTTCAACACAAAATCGAGCATAAGAGATTGCCTTCTTGTCCAAAGTTTGTTGGGAAGGCCCCACTAGTTTTCCAAGCAATCTAGCTATCATATGCAAAATATCACTTCTGTAAAATTTGAATGGAAGCCGAGGTAGATGAATCCACAGTATAAACCTCGTAGGAATTTCTTCAATGGAGTTGAAATGCTCATGCCAAGGTTTGATGAAGATCTAAATCTGATTGTAGAAATATGGGCCAACTTCAAAAGCCTTATATGCCTATCAACCATGCATGAAAAGACAACCAAAAAATAATTATTGGTAGCCATCATTATCTCCATATCTCCTTTAGGATTCCAAACCTGATGGGTCCAAGATTCCAACGCCAACAAAGAAAGATGAATACCCAAGAATTTAGAGATTAGAACATGATTGCTCAAGTAAGTAACATCTTCTATAATGGAATCTAGTTGAATCACCAAAATGGGATGATTCAGGCTTCGCTCCAAACAACCATTCACCTTTTTAACTATGGTAAAACCCCCCATTGAGAAAGGCTCGTCACCATTTGAAAGTCTTTTGAGAGGCTCCATAACCAAAGAGACCAAGGCTTGGCCAAATCCCACTCTATAGCTGCACCACCCAACAGAAAGGAACAACAAGCCCAAAGAAAGGGCTCCACACCACCACACCAAAGGAAGAAAGTAGAGAGAAAAAAAGAAAAAAAATGCTGAACAAACACCATCCCCAAAGTGTAGCACAATAACCCTTCCATAGAATGCAATAGATAAAAGAAAATTTGCAAGAAAAAAAGAACACCCCCTGAAAGTAGCACAAACCCCACTCCCAACATAGAACACTCAGCTACTCTTGATCTAATCATAAGAAGATGCATGCAAGTCAAGAAATCACCATGCACCACAACCTCATAGGCCACAGGAGGCCTCACCCACACACCTCAAAACAAGTACCATTTCTCACTAGTTAACTAAGTGCTTATCTATTAATTAAAGTGATCAATTATTAGGGTTTCTCCTATATAGCACTCGACCCTCATTGTAATTATCTCTTGATATTTCAAATCGTTTGAGAGTCTCTTGCATTATGTAACTTTTTCTTGTCGAGGAATATAGCAATTCATTGTCTAAAGATCTCTTGCGTGGAAGGTGTCTTTTTTTGTTGTTTGATCTTTTGGCTCATGTTTTTCATAATTCTAACTGTGGCAATAAAAAAATTATCCCTCTACATTTTTCATGGTTGTTTGGGCCCTTCCTGTTAAATTGAACTTAATGTTGCATTGATTTAGTTTTGTAATTTACTGAAAATATTCTCATTAGGTCTTGGGCCGTTGTGAATTGAATGGAATTAGTTGTGCCTTATTCAAGGTGTTGTAAAGTGTATCCTAACACTTTCACACTAATCTATGGCTTTCATTATTAATTGGGCTTCTTTTGCATCCACAAGCCTTAATTAATCCATCTTTCCAAGACTAATCCTAATATGTACCAACATCCAATCATAATTCAGGTGTTTTTGGATTGTATGGCCTAGATTTAGTGATCTAGGACTCATACACCACCTTGGGAGTATGGGTCCCACCTAAGTTTTGGGGCCCTGATTTGGATTTCACATGAATCTAAGAATTTATTGAAAAATATGTCCCAATCTTAGTATGATGGAACCCATATGCCACTTCTAGCATATGATTCCCATGTGCTTAAACCTAAATTAAATTCAAATTCTTCATGGGATTTTATTTTCCTAGATTTGTTGTTGGTTTGTAGTGTTGTAATTTTAGGAAATTTGGCAAAAAACAAGTATAAATACAAGGTTATTTCACATATTTTCTCCTAGCATTTTTCATGAGCAAGTGTGACCTAAGCATTCTAGAGCATTCAAGAGTGATTATCAAGCATTTTGGAGCATTATTCAAGTATCAAGCATCTTGTCAAAGTCATCATGCATCATGTTTTTTTTTTTAGCTAACAATTTTGATGTAGGGTTTTATGATTCAAGCAAGCATTCAATTCAAGATCCACTACATTCAAGCAAAATTCAAGATCCACATTCATGCTAGCCATCTCATACATGTTTGTGACACTTTATTCCTATGGTTTGGTGAGTTGCAACATATCATCTTGTTCATTCATCATTCCTCCTTTCCATTTCATTTCATTTCAAGGTTTGATTACAAAAACGAGGTTTGACCAAGGAAAAATCCTTTCCACTAACAAAACAGCATTTTTCCCTTTCTTTAGTGTTTGATTTGTAGGTCTAGGTTGAAGAAACATTGAAGAGAAAGATTGGAAAGAAGTTTTCAAGTGTGCAAAGTCATCAAAGTGGTAACCTTGTTTACAAGAGCAATAAAAGACACCTATAGAATAGAATTGAGCAGTTTATATCCATAAATCAAGTTAAGAAGAAAAAGCAAAGATTGAAGAGTAGATTTAGATCTTGATCCTCCAAAAAAGCCAAGTAGGACTGATACACCACTTCTGGCATATGAGTCCCAGTATAGGTCATTTTCTAGATTTTTGAAGATCTAGACTTTCCATCATCAGATTCTTGTTTCATCCCAGAAACCCTAATCTGGGATTGATATACCTAGCCTAGCGTATGAGTCCTAGTGTGCCCTAAAATCAACATTTTCAACATTTCAGAGTTGATTCTAAGCTGCTATAGTTTTCCAGGTGCACCTTTCTGATTTCCCAATTTTCTATTATGTTTTGCATTCATTTCTAGGTCATTTATTGTAGTCTTGCATATCATTAAGTTTCATAATTAGATCTTGCATGTTACTTGTCTTTCCAAGCCCTAGCTTGGTGATGAACCCCTCTTTAGTTATTATCCATACCCTAGGGCAAACTTTACCAAATCTCTTTCTCTCATTCTATCCTTGGATTGAGATCTCTTGGATTTTCTTGAGTGAAACTAGGTGAAACAAGAGGGGCCCTACCCCTTTTGTGCTCCATCTCCTAAAAGATTGGAAACCTCTCTATTTGCATTGTTTAATTTTGGTGAACCTACATTTACAATATCTTAATTTTGATTTGGACTGCAACATAATCCTAGATCTAGCTTACATTAACATTGCATTAGGTTTTGCATTAGTTAATTGACATCTAGGGTTTCTAAATATTGCATTAGTGAAAGTGCATATAAGTTGCATTTTTTAATCTTGCATCAGTGAAATTGAATTAAAATCTGCATTTTCAGTTAGTCTTGACATCATCCAAACCATAAAACATAACATTTACACAAAATATGTTGAAAATAGTTCAAAAACCCTAATCTGGGACTCATACGACCCTCTAGGCGATTTAGTCCTAGTACAGGTGGTTTTTTCCTAAGTTCTAGGTATTCTTTGGTGATTGTTATTCAACATTTAGATCCTCAAAAAACCCTAATTGGGACTCATACACCCCTATGGGAAATTTAGTCATGTTTCATATTTTAAACTACATTTTTCAGCATTAAAAACTCTATTTTTGTGCTTCTATTTGCTGCTATTAGTTCTCCATTTCCGTTTGCATAATTTTTGTTTTCTTCATTTCATTTCATCTAGCTTAAATTCATTTGAATTAAAATTAGAGCATACCATTTATCTTGTGTTCATTGCATCTTGCATTTCCTTGATTGTCCCTTGTATGAGCTTTTCTACTTGGTGTCCTATTGCTAATACTAGAGTGGGACAAAGTTCGAGACTCATGTCATCCCATGATAGCACAATAATCATGGATCTTGGGTTGTCTAATTCTTTCACTACTAGTGTTGACACTAGATCACTAGGTATGGACCATACCCTTGACAACTCTTTTCCTTCAAGTAGTGTGACAAGTGTTGAGATAATGGTTGTTATTATTCCACAAGAAAACATAATCCAAATTCATGAAGACTTAATAAACCTACAAAATCAAATAAGTACTGAGAAAATTACAATCACTGCTATCCCTACCATAGATAACATACATCACATGATTAAAAGTGAAGACAGAGTTGACCTATTGTAAAAACTGCCCCAACGAAGAGGAGAAAATCTACACAATTTTTTTTTTCTTCTCTTCATCATGCAAGAAGGGTCACATAGAAAGTTAGAATCATATAAACAATAATGGAGATCAACTTAATCATTATAATATCATATCAGTTACATAAACATACTAGTACGAATTGTTTCTTTAAACCATAAGGAAGCTACTAACTAGCTTGTACATAGCTTCATGATTGAGTTCGAGTTATCTCCATGTCCTTGCTTACTCTACTTGTGGCGGGGTGCAAACTAATCCCAACCAAAGTGGATTGAAACCTTATCCACCCCTCCAAGCGGATTATGTGGCTAGTGGTGAGAGAGAGAGACATAGTGTGTCATTCAATCCCCTAAACTATGTGCAAAATGTCTTCCTAGTGACCCTCTTTCCATGCTATGCCTAGCTATGGTAGCTTAAGGATCCCTTAACGGATATAGGGTTACACAAGGATTTCATTCTACCTACTTGAGCTTGCTAGAGAATCTTCCTTCATAATGTCCTACTAGCTAAGCAACCAAGAGTAGCCATTGTTGGCATGGAAGGCCCCTAGACTAATGACCATCTCAAGCTAGTACAGCTTCTAGACTCTTTTTCATCTCGAGCATATTGTTTCCCCTAGACTGTTGTCCATCTTGAGTCTAGGGCCACCCCTAGACCATCATCCATCTCAAGCTTAGCACTGCCCCTAGACTATGGTCCATCTCAAGCATAGTACTGCCCCTAGTCTTTTGTCCATCTCGAGCCTAGCGCTACTCCTAGACTACTGTCCATATCGAGTAGTACTATTCCTTGGCTCAGGCCTAGCATTGGACAAGAAGTAGGTTCCCGACTCAACTCAGTAGGTTCCAACTTAGGATGAATAGTTTCCCATCATAGCTGCAACCAAGCATGGCATGGCCAAATATTTCATGAAGAGAACCTCTTACTCCTAGACACCTTATGGTGGAGAGAAGGTAACTCTGCATCTTTAGATAGCTTGAGGTGGTTACCTATTCTATTAATTCCTTCAAGAATAATTTTCAAAACATGGATTTGTAGGGACTGTAGTCCCATTCTACATTAGTTCAAGTACTCCATTAGAGGAGAATGACTACCTATTTTCTCATTCATAACAAAAATAACCACATATAGATGGTTGTCCTAGCAGCCATCATGGTAGAGAGGTATGGAGTGGATATTTAACTTGGGGACAATGATAGATCAATTCACCTTCCCCGAGCATTGCTTACATTCTACCATGTCTTCATCCTAGTTTTAGCCTAAGGTTATGAAAGAGTTATTTTATCAATAAAATTGTTTGATGCTTCAATTTGGGAAAACCTCTATGAAGAGGGAATACCTTGCCACAGTCACTTTTGGACAGAGATTATACAATGTGCAAGTATCTCTTAGAGTTAGCATCCCACATATTTTTATTTTATTTGTAAAAGATTTGATCTGCACCATTTCTAAGGTAAAATTGGTCCAATAAGACAATGACTAAGGGAGTTATTTTAATTTTTTTCTTATATCAGACTTACCCAGCTCCACTTCTAACATAATATCAAACCATTATGGCAATAACTAAAGGAGATATCTTAACACATTTGCATCAGATTGACCTGCTAGCTTACTAAATAAAAATTAGACCATTAAGACTATGCTAAAAGAGGTATTTTAATGCATTTAAACCATATTTGACCAGCTAACTTTCAAAATAAAAACCAAACCATTAATACTATGCTAGAAGAGTTATTTTAATGCATTTAAACCATATTTAACCAACTAGCTTTCAAAATAAAAATCAGACCATTAAGACTATGCTGGAAGAGGTATTTTAATGCATTTAAACCATATTTGACCAGCTAGCTTTCAAAATAAAAACTAGACCATTAAGACTATGTTGGAAGAGGTATTTTGATGCATTTAAACCATATTTGACCAGCTAGCTTTCAAAATAAAAATCAGACCACTAATAATATGTTGGAAGAGGTATTTTAATGCATTTAAACCATATTTGACCAGCTAGCTTTCAAAATAAAAATTAGACCATTAAAACCATGCTGGAAGAGGTATTTTAATGCATTTAAACCATATTTGACCAGCTAGCTTTCAAAATAAAAATTAGTCCATTAAAAACTATGTTGAAAGAGGTAAAAACTAGACCATTAAGACTATGTTGAAAGACGTTTATTTTTGTTTAAAGCATTCAAGCAACTGAGTGATGTGATGGTTCTAAAATCTCTGCTCAAGTCAAAATACCCTACCCTCATCTTTCCTGTGAGTTTTTTTTTTGTTCAAAATAAGCAATAAAGGATTCCATATTCAAGTGCTCCATCCTATAGCTAGTGAGGAGGTTTATTTTTCTGATTTTTTGGTTTCTCAAATTATTTTCTTTACACTAGCTTAAATTTATAAAGAAAAGAATAGCTCCCAGCACTTGAATATGTGGTGAGCTTCTCCAATCAATTTATTGCAAGAATTTTAATTCAAGATTCCAAGACCCAAATAAAATTTCACAAAGGTTACAACATAGATTAGTACTGCAAAATAGAAGAATTTCAAACCTGAGTTGTGAGGTCTTGAGTACCAAAATGGAATGCCCTAGCCACCAAATTCTAGCTTCCTCTTCAAAACTCATCCCTTTGTTTCTTCTTCTTTCCTTCTCCCAAATCCTCTCTACCCCAAAATGAGATGTTGCCAGTCCAGTTAAAGAAGAAATGGATGGGGTTTTTCATGGCATGTTGGTCAAAGCTTCTTCCTACCATTGGCAGTGGTTGCAGGGGTTTGTAGGCCTCTTAATGCCTCTATTGTCCTCCTCACCAAGCTTCTTCCTCCTTGGTCGAGATACTTCCTCTGCTACTACTTTGCACCACCTTCTTCTCCCGTGAAAGCATCTCTTCTCTTTGCTATGTCCTCTTTTTTTTCCATATTTTCCCAAGGGAAAAGCTTTATTTCATTTATTCAAAGGGTTCAATTAAATGCCCCTCCATATTGCATTTGATCTAATTGACTAATGTTTTATTATTTGTGGTTTTAAATCTCTTTTTTTTATTTAATATCTCACAGCTCTTTACTTGGTGGTTTATTATTTATTATTTATTTATTTTTTGTTGCCTATATCTTGGTTTATCTAGCGCCCAACTTCAAGGTTTTCAAATGTGAACTAATTTACTTAGGCGATATAATTTATTTATCTGGCCCATACATTATAGTTATATTTTATTTATTTTTAATTAGATATGTATTTATTTATTTTAATTTATTTTTAGTATGTTATCTATTACCATTCCAAGTGAGTTTCCCATATCAAGCAAGATCCTTAATTTAGCTAGAACTATTTAGATTATCTTAATGACTCTGCCTAGTCGAAAATGAATACCTATGGCAATTTTTATTTGTTTAAGGCTCTAGGTTTGAATGAGCCTCAGGCTGACAGAACTACATGTATGGTCAACACTAGAATGACATACCAATTACCTTTCTCTCATCCAATGAAACCAAATAATCCACCTCACTTTGCACCCCTAGTACCTGCATCCAACAACAAACCTCACACAAGCACAACAACCAAATCATTAGTCTGTGTTAATCCATTTGAACATTCAATGCATTAAATTAAAATAGCCTAATAGGATTGATAATCACATTAATAATAATATCAAGTTTCATATTTAACACACACTCACACACACACACACATACACTTATACATGTTCACATATTAAAGTTTGAAGTTCCATCCCTAGTCCAAATTACATTGGGGCTAGGGGTCATGCAAAATGATTAACAAAGTATTGAGGGGGTATGACACCTTCTGCATAACATAATTCATATTTTTGGAAAACATCTTACCTCAACCACTAGTTGTGCTTTACCTTCGAACAATGTACCAAGCCAAGGATAAATTAAAATTCCTCCTCCCACAACAATTTCCTCTATTCCTACATATACCAAACCTCAAGTTACAACAACAATGCAACCTACTAGTAATGTGATTCCTTCCTTGGGTATTTCTACTGGCATCCCTAACACCTTTGTGGAATTGCATGCCATACTCCTACCACTTTACCTCCTATAAGCATTCCATTCAATTTTCCCTTGACCACATGCACACCTCCACCCTATTCACCTCCATCTCAAAATGAAAACAATAATCCTCTCATAAATCAACTTTTTCAAATGGTTTCATCCTTACAATAGAAAGTTTCCACCATAAACCAAAATGAAAATGGCCAACCTACATATTATGTCAAAATAAATTCAACAATGCCACAAGGTATAGAGGTGCCTAGATTCAAGAAATACGGGGGGAAAGGAGATCCTTCTAACCATGTTTCCACTTATACTACCCTATGTAGTGACTCTATTCTTGAGTATAAGCTCTTGGATAAGCTTTTGCCTAGATCCTTAAAGGATACTACCTTAGAATGGTTTTCTTCATTACCAAACAACTCAATTCATTCATTAAATTAACTTTTTGAGGCATTCATAAACCATTTCCAAGTGCATATGACCCCTAAGATGACTCTCACCGATTTGATGATATGTAAGAAAAAAGATGATGAAAAGGTTACTAACTTTATTTCATGCTACCAATCACTTTATTCCTAAATCGATGTAAAGATTCCTGAACTTCACCTTCAAAGGATGTTCATTGAGAACTTGCAAACTAAGATACAAGATAAGCTTACCATGATGAAGTTCCCCTCCTTCGTGCACTTGGGTACTGCCCTTCATGACTATCAAAATTTGGTTAGTAGTCGTGAAACAAAACCCACCTCTAGCTGTCTTGAAAAGTCCAAGCCCACAAACCAAAAAAATTATCAACCATTTATAAAACTGAATAAAGGATTCCTTTAACTTAATCCCCCTCAACATACAACTCAACATGTTGATACCCAAGTGGCTCCTATAAGGAAGACAACTTCTTTCACATTTGGGGATCTAGCTAGGCAATTCACTCCCTTACCTGATACCCTCCATAACATAATGCCACAACTTCTAGAACAAAAAATGATCACCTTACCTCCCATTAAGAATCTCAATCCTAATAAGCCTCTATCCCTAAACTTTAGATCAAATACTTATTTCCATTATCACTGACAAAATGGACATGACATGGAACATTGCAAGCATCTTAAACATCTTGTGTAAGAACTCATTGATTCCGATGGACTTTCAATTGGTGGTGTTAATGATCAAGGAAATAAGTTTGTTACCCATCCTAACCAAAAATTACAAATCCTTACCAACCCCATGCCAAATCATAATATTTCATTTGTCAAAGCTAGTGAAACTATGAAGAATGATGTGATGAATGTTGGCATAGATGATGACAACATGGATATTGAAAAACAAGATCCTATAGAATAAAATCCTATCAATGGTTTTGTTACATTGGTCGAAACTCAACATCGTCAGGGTCAAACTAAAATACCTGTGGACATTGCTTTCTCCTCACAAGATATACTTAAACATGCACCCGATGGTCCTCTTCATATAGCCAGCCAAATCAATGACAAGCCCACTAATGGGATATTAATTGATCCTATCTGTGGAGAGAATGTGATCATCGAGGAATTCCTACTCATGCATGAACTCTATCAAGAAATATATGATAATCCAAAAGCATGGATAAAGACACATTATGGTTTTTCTTTCCTTATGATGGGATTGATCACCTTACCTCTACAAATAGGACTGAAAACATTAGATGTTTCATTCTCCATCATCTTAACGTCGTATCAATTCCATGTGAAGTTTGGTTACCCATGGCTATGCTCCATGGAAGCCTTCACATCATTTGTGCATAAATTCTTAAAGTTTTCATTTGACAATGAAATATTTATGGTGCATCATAGTGGCTTTAAGCCCTTGTCTTCTCATGGAAAATTTTAATTATATTTTTTTTGGCCCAAGCCTATGGAATTGATGAAACCTCGAGAAGATTTCTTTTTCAAATCCAACAAAATTTTTAAGGTGAAATGCATAGTAAAACTATCCCTTACAAATATGTCTACAATTGAGCCTACCATCCTTGACGAAACCATGATTGAACCTAAAGAAATTCCAAACAACCAAGACCAACCTAAGATAGATTCTTTTCCTATCTCCTATAAAAGACCAAGAGACAACGAAAACAGTCCTGTCACACCTCCTAAAATTTTTTTTTTTTTACAAAGATAAAGAGAAAGTGGTTAACAACCTTCCATGGTTCCTTAGGTTCCTCCCCTTAGTGAAGAAAAGAAACCTATGGTTGATAAACCTACTCCTACACAAACACAACTTGAAAATTGTACTAAAAGAAATAGAAATGCTAGAGAGTGCAGGAATATATTTCGTACTCTTGCTTGAAGGTTAAACAAAGAAACAAACAATGAAAATCAAAAGCCTAACTTGACTAAAGCAATGCAGGATGAGTCTTCCTTGCCACAACAAAAAGATCCTATATTGCAACTGCAATATGAGCCAAATCATTCTTTAGACATTATCATTCAACCTCCCATTGTGATTAACTTGGATGATGATAATGAGGTTGCTAAAATTGACAAGGAAGTGCATAACGAGTTGAATACATTGTTTTCATCTTCTATGAGCTTGAACGATAATTCTCCTAAGAAGAGTGTTGAACTTGGTACTGACCCTAGGTTGACACTTGCTATTATCCCTTTGGCTAGTTGTTCTCCTTCTATATATGATGAACATGATTGGGATGTGGATGACCTACTAATAGGTTGACTCACATGTGCCTTACTAGTATTTTGCATCATTTTTCTATTTCTTTTGTGTGATTTCATGTGCATAATGTGATCCCCTGTGATGTTTTGTTTGATGTCTCTCTCTTTGTGACATTCCTCTATTTGTACCTACATTCTTCTCTATGCTATAAACCTTTTACCTTTTCCTTTATCTTTTTCATTTGTCTTGTGTTTTCCTTTTGGGGATGACGCAAGGTGTCGAGACATTCATGTCTCTTCCACATTGACCCAAAAGATTTTCCTTTATCTTTTTCATTTATCTTTTGCTTTCCTTTTAGGGATGATGCAAGATGTCGAGACATTCATGTCTCTTCCTAGTTGACCAAAAGGTTTTTCTTTGTTTTTGCTTTTTTTGTGTAATTCTTCCTATTCCATGAGTATTTGGGGAATGATGACTATTTTGAACTCTCTAAAAACATTGTAGCAAGAACATACTAACCCCAAATCCATGGATCCCTCATGTATTTGGAGTTTGATTTTGGGGCAACCCCTTCCATTTTCAAGACATAGCTTTATTTGGAAACATATGACTTGGCATAGGGCTTTCTAAATAAGCTCTCATCTCTTCTTTCTTGTTAGCATCAAGATCATTTGCTACTTTAAAGTAATTGCTCACAACGAGGCGTTTAGAAATTTATTTAAAGTGGGGTCATACATTGACATTATTATTTTGCATTTCATATTTCATTGTGTAGTCTTCTTACTTCATGCGATGCATCTTTCACTTTGTGGTTGAAATTGGATGCGATCTCCTTCAAGAGTGTGATCTCTCTTAGCATATTATATTCCTCTGAGTGGCTTGATGCGACCCATTGCACCCCCTAAGTTGTGAATCTTCTATTCTTTGATTGGTCCTCTCTTAATGACATTAGGAACAATGGTTTGTAAGTTAAGACCTTACATGAACTAAGAAAATCTCCTTTGAACGTTACTTAGACCACTTTTCATTTACAATTTTGGTTATATGGCCACCTAGCATAATACACTTTGCTTGCCTATGGAGCCATCTTGTTTGTTCATGAGTTTCAAGCATACAAAGATTTATTTGCCTCAGGAAGCTCAAAGTTAATTGTTGTTTGGCACCTTGTCAAAGTTATCAGGAGGTATAGCTTTGGTCTGGTTGAATGGGAAGCTGAACTTAGGCATGAATTTCCCATAGCCACTTGCTTGTGTGTGTGAGTGCATAACTACCACATGCATATGTGTCTAACCTTTTTGGTTACTCACCCAGTGGAAAGCCTAGAGTTTCGTTGCCTTAGAGTGAGTGTGCATTTTTGGAAAAATAGCTTAGATCTGACCCACATCGCGATGGAAACATGATTGAAGCTTGATCCGCCATTGTTTTTTTGCTTTTCTTTTCTCTTTTTCTTTGGAAGTGTATGTATGTTCTTTGTTGTTGCTCCTTATATAATTTTCATGTGCGTTCTTTTGTGCCTATGTTGGTTTGTCATAGGATCTTGATCCTGGGAGCTTGATCATCCCACTTGATCGTTGTCATCCTATCTTATAGGCACTGGTACACTTGGACCCCTCTTGATGCAAGTTTGTCTACTTTAGTGTGAGTTTCAAGAAATTTCATCGTCTCACTTAAGTGGGGGCTAAATGTGGCAACAAAAAAAGTATCCCTCTACATTTTGGTACTTGTTTGGGCCCTCCCTATTAAATTGAACTTAATATTTCCTTGTTTAGTGTTGTAATGTGCTTAACACATTCACATTAGGTCTTGGGACCTTGTGAACTAAATGGACTTAGCTGCGCCTTATTTAAGGTGTTGAAAAGTGTATCCTAACAATTCCACACTAATCTAGGGTCTTCAATATTAAAATTTGGATTCTTTTGCATCTGAAACCCTAATTAATGCATATTTCCAAGGATAATCCCAACATGTATCAACATCCAATCATAATTTAGAGTTTTTTGGATTGTATGGGCCAAATTTAGTGATCTAGGACTCATATGCCACCTTGGACATATGGATCCCACGTAAGTTTTAGGGCCCCAATCTGGATTTCACATGAATCTAAGCATTTCTTGAAAATGTATCCCAAGCTTAGTCTAATGGAACTCATACGCCACTTCTAGCATATGAGTCCCGTGTGGGATAAACCTAAATTAAATTCAAATTCTTGGTGGGATTTCATTCTCCTAGATTTATTGTTGGCTTGTAGTGTTGTAATTTTGGGAAATTTTGCATAAACAAGTATAAATACAAGGTTATTTCACATATTTTCTCCTAGCAATTTTCATGAGCAAGTGTGACCTAAGCATTCAAGAGTGATTATCAAGAATTTGGAGCATTATTCAAGCATCAAGCATCATGTCAAAGTCATCATTCATCATGTTTTTTTGAGCTAACATTTGTGATGTAGGGTTTTATGATTCAAGGAAGCATTCAATTCAAGATCCACTACATTCAAGAGTCAAGATCCACATTCATGCTAGCCATCTCATACATGTTTGTGACACTTTATTCCTATAGTTTGGTGAGTTGCAACATATCATCTTGTTCATTCATCATTCCTCCTTTCCATTTCATTTCATTTCAAGGTTTGATTACTAAAACGAGGTTTTACCAAGGCAAACCCCTTCCCACTAACAAAAAAACATTTTCCCCTCTCTTTAGTGTGTGATTTGCTAGTCTAGGTTGAAGACACATTGAAGAGCGAGATTGGAAAGAAGTTTTAAAGTGTGCAAAGTCATCAAAGTTGTCACCTTGTTTACATAAGCACTAAAAGACACCTATAGAGTATAAATGAGTATTTTAGATCTAGAAATCAGGTTGAGAAGACATAGTAGAGATTGAAGAGTAGATTCAGATATTGATCCTTCAAAAAATCCAAATAGGACTGATACACCACTTCTGGCGTATGAGTCCCAATACATGTCATTTTCTAGATTTCTGAAGATCAAGACTTTCCATCATCATATTCCTGTTTCAACCCAATAACCCTAATCTGGGACTTATACGCCCAACCTAGAATATGAGTTCTAGTGTGCCCAAAAAATTGAATTTTTGACATTTCAAAGTTGATTACAAGCTACTATAGTTTTCCAGGTGCACCTTTCTGATTTCCAAATTTTCTATTTTGTTTTGTATTTAGTTATAGGTCATTTTTTGTATTCTTGCATATCATTAAGTTTCATAATTAGATCTTGCATGTTACTTGTCTTTCAAAGCCCTCGCTTGGTGGTGAACCCCTCTTTAGTCATTAATCATACCCTAGGACAACCTTTAGCATATCTCTTTCTCTCATTCTATCCTTGGATTGTGATCTTTAGGTTTTTCTTCAGTAAAACTAGGTGAAATAGGAGGGACCCTACCCTTTTGTATTCTATCTCCTAAAAGATTGGAAGCCCCTTATTTTCATTGTTTCACTAACATGGTATCAGAGCATGGATTCAGTGAACCCCTTTTCGATTTGTGAGAATTTTTATCTTCAACAAGGGTTATAGACATCAGATCTACAATCCCCTTTGCTTTTTTTGGAAATTTTTTGAGGTGGGCATTTTTTAGGAGCATTTTGGCATGAAAAATACCTCACTATTGGATTCAAAGCTATCAAGAAAGATAGATTTGGTACATTTTTGGATCAAAATGGCCGATATTAATTTTTGGGTTTTGTTTCAAATCAAAAAACACCATCTAGGTATCTGCTAAAGTTTGCAAATAGTGAACAAATTTTGCAAAAACGGTGATCAAAATAGACCCAACCTAGTTATTTTCCCTATAGTTGAAGTTTTTTTTTTTTTACCAAATCACATGTTTTGTTTTTTGGATTCAAGGGTTTTGTTGGCAACACCAAAATATTTTCCACACATTGATTAGATTTTATACAATTAGGAAATTTTTCAATTTTGCATCTCATAATCTAGAGGCCATATCTTGGCCATAATGCAGTCTTTTCCAGTGCAATTTTTGTTGAAATGGAGTAGAATTTCATGCTCTTTGTAGTGGTGTGTAGGTGGTTTTTAGTTTGGACTTCTATTTTTTTTTAAATTCTATTTTATCAATGTTGTTGTTCAATTCTCATTTTGTAGACTTTGACGGGCCATATCTTTTACCTCCAGACTCTTTTTTGGGTGTCATTTTTTTAAAGTGGATGTTTTTTTGTGTACTTTGTCATGGGGCTACCAGTTTCTGCAAATTTTTATCAAATAATTATATTTTCAACATGCATTCCTTTTTTGGAAATTATGGGCTTCTGTTGTATGCACATTCTCTTTTGTAGATGCATTGTGATAAAGTGTCATTCTGGTGTATAATTTTTGGGGATTTTGCACATCTTGGTGTGCCTATTATACTCACACTATGATATAAAGTTCCATGGGGGGTTGATGTTTTCTTCTATTTTGTCATCACACCTTTGTTAAGTGAGTCTCCTAATGATTTTTGAATCATGCGTGTGTGCCCTAGTTTGTACACCCTTTTATTTGCATGTTGTTTCTCCTACATGCACATCTTGGTTTCACATAGTTTTAGTGTACCTATCTTGGATCTTCCCTTTTCAACACGTTATGGGGGGATTTTTACTATTGGTTCTAATGCTTCCTTGGTTTCACGTTGGAGTGATCTATGTATCTAGTTATTGTTCCTATGTACTTTCAGAGGTAGTGCACATTAGCGATTGGTTACATGCATTTCAGTGAGATGGATCACTTACCATATAAACACTCTCTTGCATTCCTATTTTCAAGAGGCAACCTTCCATTTTCATTTGACCAGAGACTACAAGTACCTATATATTCAACTTGCATCTTGCATGTTGAGTAGTGTCATTTTTGGTCACTCATACAGATTCAGGTGCCATTTTTATCTTTGAGCTCCAAATTTTTACCTTTTTCTCCATCTAACTCAAGTAGTTTCATTGGGGACACTCATGCAAATTATTATCTCTCTCGTGATTATTATTCTTCAAACTTTTGGTACCTTTATTTTTGACTTACATCTTGCATGTTAAGTAGTGTCGTTGGGATTACCCATGTAGATTCATGTACCATTTGTATCTTTTACTTTTAGATGTTTTCCTTTGTTTTCCATCTAATTTGAGTAGTGTCATTGGGGGCACTCATGCAGATTACTATCTTCATGATCTTGACATTTGTATCTTCAATTTCCAAATGTTTTCCATTGGTTACCATCTGATTTGAGTTGTGTCATTAGGGCACTTATGCAAAAAAAATTTATCTTGATCTTGATCATCATTTGTTTTAGAGGAGGTTCTTCATTTCAACACCATATCAATCATCTTCAATAGTAGTCTACAACTTATGCTTGAATAGTTATGTTCTACATGTTCCTCTATTTTGGGACATTGTTTTGGTTGGAGGCTTCTTAGTACTTCACCTTGATTTGGAGGTTTTTGAATCCTTCATTTGGCTTTCTCTCTTTTGGAGAGGAGTTTTCTCCCATAGTAGTTTTCTCCTTTTCTCTGGTTTTGAGAGATCTTTTGTTTATACATGGGTACCTCACCAAGCCTTATTTTTCGGGACCCATCATGAATTCTATTTGTAGGGTTTTTAGCTACTCCCTAAGTTCATCTAAAGGGGTGGTGTTAGAGTAATCATGCATTAGCTAATAATTAATTAATTTTTTTAATTGATTATAATTCTAATTTATTCTCATGCACTTAAGCTAAACTTAGGAATTCTTTATTCAATTAACTAAGTGTTGTTTTGTTAACTAAAGTGAACAATTATTAGGGTTTCTCTTATATAGTACTCAATCCTCATTGTAATTATCTCTCAAGATTTCATATCTTTTGATATTCTCTTACATTTTGTAGCTTTATCTTGTTGAGGAATAAAGCAATTCATTTTTTACAGATCTCTTGTATGGAAGGTGTTTTTGTTCATTGTTTGATCCTATGACTCATGTTTTTCACAATTTTAACATGGTATCAGAGCATGGATTCAATGAACCCCTTCTCGATTTATGATATTTTTTTATCTTCAACAAGGGTTAAAGATGTTAGATCTAGAATCCCCTTTGTTTTTTTCATAAATTTTGGAGGTGGGCATTTTTTAGGAGTAGTTTGGTGTGAAAAAGACCTCACTGTTGGATATAGAGCTATTGAGAAAGATAGATTTGGTATATTTTTGGATCAAAATGGTGAATATCTTTTGCTTCATGTATTTTTGAGAAAAATAGTTTATAGGTTTTGTTTAAAACCGTAAACTACCACTTGGGTATCTACTAGATTTTGAAAATAGTGAACAAATCTTGCAAAATGACGGTCAAAATAGCCCCACATAGCTATTTTCCCTACAAGTGAAGTTTTTTGTTTTTTTACCAAATCAAATGTTCTACTTTTTGGATTCAAAAATAAATTTTTGCATTTTGTTGGCAGCACCAAAATATTTTTTGGGTATCCATTATTTTTTGCATATAATGAGCAATTTTTTTAGTTTTGCACCTCATATTCTAGAAGCCTTATCTCGGCAATACGGTGGTCTTTTCTAATGCAATTTTATTTTGAAATGGAGTAGAATTTCGTGCTCTTCATAGTGGTATAGGTGGTTTTTTGTTTGTACTTTTTTTTTTCTAGAATTCTATTTTATCAATGTTGTTATTGTTCAGTTCTCATTTTGGACACTTTGAGGGCCATATCTTCTACATCCAAACTCCTTTTTGGGTGCCATTTTTTTGAAAGTGCATGTTTTTTCATGTACTTCATCATGGTGCTACCAGTTTCCTTAGTTTCTATTAGAGAATTGTTTTTTAAATATGTAGTCTTTTTTTGGATATTATGGACTTCCATTGTATGAACATTCTCTTTTGTAAACACACTGAGCTAAAGTGCCATTCTAGTGTATAATTTTTGGTGACTTTGCACATCCTGGTGTGCCTTTTGTACTCACACTATGATATAAAGTATCATGGTGGGTTGATTTTTTCCTTTGGTTTGTCATCACACCTTTTTTAAGTGAGTGTCCCAATAATTCTTACCTCATGTGTGTGTGCCTTAGTTTGCAAACCCTTGTATTTTCATGTTGTTTCTCCTACATGCACTTCTTGGTTTCACACAATTTCAATAATGCTTCCTTAGTTTCACATTGGAGTGATCTATGTATCTAGTTCTTATTCTTGTGTAATTTCATATGCAACATACATCAATGATCAAGGTTACATGTGTTTTAGTGAGATGGATCACTTATGAAATGGACACTCTTGCATTCCTATTTTCTGGAGGTGACCTTCCATTTTCATTTGATCAAAGACTACTGGTACCTATATTTTCAACGTGCATTTTTCATGTTGAGTAGTGTTTTTTTTGGTCACTCATACAAATTCATGTGTTGTTTGTATCTTTAATTTCTAGATGTTTTTCTTTGTTTACCATTTGACTTGATTAGTGTCATTAGGGACACTTATGCAGATTTTTGTCTCTCTCATGATCAGTGTTCTTCAAATTTTTTGTAATTGTATTTTTTACTTTCATCTTGCATGTTGAGTAGTGTCATTGGGGTCAACCATGTAGATTCATGTACCATATGTATCTTTGAATTTAAGATGATTTCCTTTGTTTTATATCTAATTCAAGTAGTTTCATTTTGGGGTACTCATGTAGATTACTTTCTTCTTGATCTTGAAATTTGTAAGTTCAATTTCTAGATGTTTTCCTTTGTTTTCCATCTGATTCAAGTAGTGTCATTGGGGCACTCATGCAGATTCTTGTTATATTTATCTTGATCAATTTTTTTCAAAGGAGTTTATTCATTTCAACACCATATCAGTCATCATTAGTAGTAGTCTACAACTTTGTGCTTTAATGATGTTCTATGTGTTCCTCTTTTCTGGGACATTATTCTGGTTGGAGGCTCCTTAGTCCTTCACCTTGATTTGGAGGTTTTTCAATCCTTCATTTAAATTTCTCTCTTTTGGAGAGGATTTTCATCCCATAGTGGTTTTCTCCTTTTATCTAGTTTTGAGAGATCTTTTGTTTGTCCATGGGTACCTCACCAAGCCTTGTTTTTTGGGACCCATCATGCATTCTATTTTTAGGGTTTCTAGCTACTCCCTAAGTTCATCTTAAGTGGGGGTGTTAGAGTAATCATGCATTAGCTAATAATTAATTAATCTTTAATTGATTATTAGTGTAATTTATTCTCATGCACTTAAGCTAAACTTAGGAGATCTTTATTAAGTTAACTAAGTGTTTTTCTGTTAGCTAAAGTTAGCAATTATTAGGGTTGCTCCTCTATAGCACTCAACCCTCATTGTAATTATCTCTCGAGATTTCATATCTTTTGATAGTCTCTTGCATTTTTTAGCTTTTTCTTGTTGAGGAATATAGTAATTCATTATTTTCAAGTCTCTTGCATGGAAAGTGTCTTTATTCATCATTTGATCCCGTGGCTTGTGTTTTTCACAATTCTAACATGGGTGTATAAAATAGATAGGGTGATATTTCCCCCTTAAAATTTTAGCATACTTTCTATGTTGATATTTAAAGGAAACAAAGGGGAAAGAGAGAAGAGATGGGATCCTCAAGAGGGGTCCTCAAGAAGAATACACACCTCCAAATTAGTTATCCTTTCCCCTCAAGTGTATAGTCAAGGATGACCATGCTAGAGACTATCGTGCTACTACCATAAATAAAGTATGGTTGCACATAAGTTTGTACTACCATGAATGGTAATGAGAAAACACATGGAGCTACAAATGACACATAGTGAGGATGAATACAATAGAAGAGAGTTTATCATTTATAAAATAGAAGGGTGATGGTACCAAAGTTAATAAGTTTTTTATCCAAGCACTTGATGATATGAACACATAAATTATTTGCTTGATTATGTTTATGAAAATTCTTACATGTTGGAGGAGGAAGAGTAATCAAGTGGGCTTTAAGAAGCCTCAAAAAATAATTCTCTTGTTTGGATAGGGGATACGAAGGAGGAAGAAATCCTTTCTCTTGTGAAGAAAAAATTCTTTCTCACTAAAGGAAATCATAAATACATTAAATGATGTAGGATGAGATGTAGAAAAAGGAGGAAGTTGGAAGCCTAAACCCCTTTTAGCAAGGTGCGGTGTAAGATTTGTAGGATCTTTAACTCCTTGTTTCATGTTCTCATTGTATCTAGATTTGAAATAATTTTAAATCCAACTCCGTAATTTTTTCCAAACTCAGATGGAGAAGGAGAAGTCTTATCTAAATGAGAAGTAATAGCATTATTGATATGAGAAGAATCAATTCCTTTTCAAGAATGCATATCCTTTTTGAGTGTTGAGATGTCATGGGGAGGAGGATCATTGCTAGATTTTTCCAACACACGAGGGATGAAAGCTAAAGAGATCTTGTTGTCATCATGGGATGGTGAGATTTATGGATTTGAAGGTGTCAGAATACTATATTTGAGTTGTTTAGAAGATTGTGAAAATGAAAAAAAATTCCTGGGAAGGTGCTAGAATAGGTGGAATTCTCAGAATACAAATGATCCAATGATTGATATCATATCGAGAATGCATTGGATAGAAGCAAGATGATGGGTAGGAACGATGGTGTATGAGCTCTACTAGGATTTTGTGGTTTCTGCTGTCATCCTTGGCCACTCTTGTGTCATACTGTGTTGTAAGCGCAGGAAATACCTCTTTTCATGTGTGTATGACCGCATTTAGTGTAGTTTTTGTGTTTTAATATGCCTTCAACTGGCTCTAACCCAACAGTTCATGCTAATGTTGGTGGTTCGACGACTTTGCTCAATGACTCCTCCTCCGAACAAACGACCTTGGAAATTTTTTTTGAAAGTATTTCACGAGGTAAGTGTTCTAACTCCCCAGCTAATGTGGTTTTTCCTTTACCAAATTTTGATTCTACTTGTCAATGGCTTGAGCATCACACTCTTGTTGGGTATTTTGTTGGGAGGACTCCCCATGAAAGTGTGCTTAAGGAATGAGTCAGCAATGCCTAGGTCCCTCATGGGGTCTACCTTGACATGGTCCAAAACTTGACCAAGGGTTATTTTTGTTTCACTTTTCGGAGGTTAATCATGTCCAGGCTATCTTAGCCCATGGTCCTTGCTATGTCTAGTCCTCTTTGTTAGTTTTCCAGGCATGGAACCATGATTTTGCTGTCTTAGATGAGACCAAGTTGTGGGTCCTAGTTTGGATTGAATTTCCTGGTCTACCTTTGCCTTGTGTGCCTTTTTTGAATCATATTGTGTCCTCGATGGGGAGGGTTATCTACATTGAGCTAGATAGGTTCTTTTAGGTCTGACCCTAGAAAAGGGTTTGTGTTGAAGTGGACCTTTCCAAAGATTTGAAAGACTCCATTGATATCAAAATTGGAGCTCTCCAGAATACCCAGAAGGTCACTTATTTTAATTTTCCCAACACATGTTATCGGTGTTAGTCTGCAAACCACAAGATCAAGGACTGCCCTTTGGTAGTGCGTCGTACACCCTCTCCACCATGAGATGTTGAGAAACCTCATCCAACAGATACTTCTACTGGAAAGCATGATGAGAAATGGACTATGATTACAAATCACAAGAATAAGTTCACTAGTTCTGGGTTGGCTCCCAAAGTCATCGAACCAGTGAAAGCTGTTTCAAACCCTTCAACGAAGGGGATGGAAGCTCCTGCTAGGGCTAATTGTGTGTCATTGCAGCCTCGTCCAAGGCCATGCCTCAACTTTCTATTGTCATGATGGCATAATCGAATGTTTCTGCTCCTGTGTTAGGAGCCTAAAGGAAATCTCGCAACCCTTCTCCTCCTAGGGAAGAAGGGGAATATGTTCAAGAAAAGTAGAGAATTTCCTCTCTTATCTAGATTGGGTCAATTCTGCCAGATTTTTTGCAAAATTGTTTCTATTCTCTGAATGAAGAGGAGCCAGACTCTGATGACATGGATGAGTTTCACTCATGAATTTCCTCTCATGGAATGTTCGAGGTCTGATAGATCTCTCTAGAAAGTATTTTGTCAGGGATACCTTAAGTAAGTATTCTGGTATTGAAGTGCTTTGTCTCCAAGAAGTCAAATTTTTTGGTTTTTTGCTTGCTTTAGCTTGTCGCTCTATTTGGCTAGCCAGTAAAATGTTTTGCACTTCTCATGATGTTGGGTGTGGCAGAGTTGTCACCATTTTGTCCCCATGACGGCACTCTTATGTGGTTGACCATGGGTCTGACCCCACTCATTGGCTCACCTCGATCCTTCTCAACATTGATAATCATTCTTTTTGGATTATTAATGTTTATGGTTTGAATGATGTTGTGGAACACTCTTTGCTTTGGCATTGGATTGTTGATTCACTACCAATTGCTACCTAGTTACTGTGTGGGGATTTCAATATGGTTGAGATGGTGTATGAAAAAGATGGCACCTTGCCATTTAGGTGGGCAGTTGGTTAAAGGGAGGCATGGTTTTACATGCGCAATAAATTGGAGATTTTTTATCCCAATATTGGTCGTTTCCATTCTCATTCTCTTTAGCACACTTGGTGTAATTAAAGGGCTGGTTCTAATAAAAAATTTAAACACCTTGATTGTGCCATGATCTTAGCTCAATATTTTTTCTTTTTTAACAAATCTTCCCTTCCGGTTAAGCCGTTAGTGGATGTGACTTTGTCAAACCACTTCCCCATTTATTTTTGCATTGAATGGGAGACTCAACAACCTCACACGTGTAAAACTCAATTCTTTCTTAATACGTCTTTACTCTGCCACAAGCCTACCCTAGCCCACATTCGTAGAGTTTGGAAGTTGGAGTGCAGGCTAGCTCACCATACAAGCTGGATTACTTGATGGAATGATGTTATCACTCGCATGCCTAGATTTTTGTGCATTTATGGGCGCTAGCTAGCCATTTTTCATTGGTGGTCTTATGAGGCTACCACTGCAGAACTCCACTCAGCTACCAAAGCTCTAGAGGCTAGCCCTTTTTCCCCATCATTGCAAGTTAGGGTGGGGGAGTTAAGGCACAAAAATCAAGTTGTTGACAATTATGCTGCTAGAGGCATGCAAATCAAAGCCTGACTACATTGGCTAAAAATTAGTGATCGAGCCTCCAAAGAGTTTTTTATAGCCCTGTGTGCCAAACACTCTTCCCCAAACATTACAAAAATTAAAGATGGCATTTAGGTGCTTTCTGAGCTTCTTGACATTCTCTAGGCCTTTGTGCATCATTATGAGCAAGTTTTCACTACATAGGAGCCCACGCCAGAGTGACAACAAGCCCTCTAGGATTGCCTCGCTATTATGCCAGATAGGCTTTCTTTAGCCCAGAGAAATTATTGTGATCAATTGTTAACAATTCATGATCTCAAGGAAGCAGTTCATTCCATGGCTGATGATAAGGCCCTACGGATTAATGGATTCCCTTGTGAATTCTACAAGGCCCTTTGGGACTGCGTTGGCCATGATTTGTATCATGTTTACTTAGAGGCCTTTTATGCTAATTCTCTAGGTGAATTAATAAACAAAGGCAATATTAAATTCATACTTAAGTCTGGTGATCTCAAAGACATCTGCAATTGGCAGCCTATCACTCTTCTCAATGTCTCCTACAAAATCATTGCCAAAGCTCTGGCCTTGAAGCTACACCATCTTTTACCTTAGATTGTGTGCCTAGAGAAAATTGGGTTCATCAAATCTAGGTTTATTTTAGATAATATAATTGTTGTTTGGGAAGGCATGGAATGGGCCCGGTGCTCAAACCAGAAAGCCATGTTTATCAAGATTGATTTTGCAAAATCCTATGATCACATTGAGTGGCCTTTTATTCTTGCTATGTTGCAAGTTTGGGTTTTGGGCCCAACTTTATCCAAGTTTTTCAAATGCTCTTCGTGGATGCTTCTTCTTGAATCACCATTAATGGCTGCCAATCCTATGCCTTTGGTCTCTTTCGTTCCATTTGGCAGGGATTCCTGCTTACCCCTTCTTTATATGTGCTTGTCACTGGAGGTTTTGGTTATCTTCTAGCCAATGCAATTTCCCAACAACGTGTTAAGGGCATCTCGCTACCAAATTCTAAGGCTCAACTGGTTAATGGACATTTTTCTAATGACTCTTTCCTCACTCTCTTGGAGGAAGAAAATAATATTCAAGCAGTGCTTGAAGGACTTAATATTTTTTGTCTTACCTTTGGTTATTCCATTCAGTGGCAAAAAACTCTGTGCTATAGACAGTCAATCTTACCTTTCCCTTCTTGGCTTCAACAGTATGGCTGGAAGTGGATTGGGTTAGGAGAAATTTTTCGATGCCTAGGCATTCCTTTTGCTTTTCAAGCATCCCCGACTGAGCTATGGTAGGTTGTGCTTTCCTAGGTTGAGTAGAAGCATGCTTACTAGATTACCAAAGCCCTATCTCTTGCAGGGAAATTTCAAGTCTACTCCAAAGTTCTAGCTGCCACCCATGTGTACTATTGCTCCTGTTGGGCCCCATCAAAAGCTGCCTATGGAAATCTTGAAAAGTTGCTCTGTGATTTTCTTTGGACCTCTTCTAAAACCCACAAAGGGTTTCATCATGTTGCTTGGGAATTATGCTACCTTTTGAGAGATTTTGGAGGACTAGGGTTGCTCTCTACTTAGCAGCAAGGGACTGCCTTGTGTGTTAAATGGATTATACGTGTCCTTACTCGTGATGAGGCATAGAAAATTCTTCTTCGACATTGTATTCAGTTAATTTTTCCTATTCATAGACCCGCTTGGAAGGGGATTGGCTTTCAAACCCTTCTGGTCATGAAGGAACGAGTCCAAATTGTTGGGAATTTTTTGACCAATATCATTTGGTGTGTCTGGGAGGCTGTTAAGCCCTAGCTCTATTGGGCTAGCTCTAGTTTTTGTGATGGGCTTTCACTTAACCAACATAATGTTTGGTGGCTGCCTCTTTTTTCTTGTAATGGTTAGTCGTTGGCTAAATTTCCTTGGCTTAAAGCTCTTCAGTTCCACAAGAAGGGTATCCAGACCTTGTAATAGATTTTCATAGACCCACCATGTGTATCATGCATTGGGATGAATTTTGTGCCTTGTATAGGCTTCAAAACCAAGATTGTGCTACCTTTGATGGTCTGTGAATGTTATTCCAAATGAGATGCATCATAAAATTGCTATTCATGGGTCCAAACCTTGGTGGAAGGACTAGAAGTGGTACCTAGACACCCCTTTCAGGAATTACAAGCCTAGACTTGGTTATAGGTGGCTTTCACCATATTTTCCCATGATTCATAGTTTGAACCAGAGGTGGCTTCTTCAATCTCCCACTCATGTGTAGCATAAAATATTTGTTGCCACTTGGTATGCAAGTGTTGAGCCAAAACTTGCTCACTTTTCTTGGTGTATTCTTTTCCAAGGCTTGCTTGTGGGCTCTCGGCTTGTTCACCTAGGGGTCCATGACCCATGTTGCCCTTTCTATGGGCAAGCTAAGAATTTTAAGCATATTTTCTAGTTTTTTCCTAGAGCTCAGCAGTTTTGGACTTGGATTCATGACTTCTTTCAACCTTTCATGTCGAAGCTGTTCTCCGGGCATATGATTCTGTTGGGTGACTCACCTAGACTTCTAGCTAAGTATACCCAGCTTTGGCACACTTTCAGGGTGGAAATCCTCTTCAATATCTAGAAAGACAGAAATGCCTGCATATTTTCTCATTCTCAATTAGATAATTATGTCTCTTTGTATGCTAAAGCAATAATTTGTTCTAATGTGTTATTGCAGATTTAGGTGAAAGCCAATAAAGTTGCACTTGAAGTTGCTCACCTGCAAGTGCTCTTGGACAACTAGGATAATGCCCCATGTACTATTGCTTGGGTGCCCACTTCACCCTCCCCCTCCAATAGTCGGTCGCCTTCTCAGGGACGGAAGTGGAGTGGTTTTGTGCATCCCAACTCTCAGCCTCCTCTTCGGAAGGACTCTCACCCTCCTCAGCAGACCCATTCTCCTCCATCACAGGCTAGCCAGGGGTGGCCTTTTGGTGGTGCTTTAGGGAGCAGTGGTGGCGGTTTTGGGTGGTTCTTTGATGACACTCCTGCTTCTAGCTCTGGTTGGCCAAACTTTGGTAAAAGATTTTTGTAGCTGGCTCTTGCAATCTTGCCTTGTTGCAAGGAAAAAGAAGATGCTGATTATGGTTGGGGTCCTCCTCCTGATGTCACTCCAGGCCCCACTGATGTATAGGGGAAGAAGGATGACATAGACCCTCTTGGCTCTGCTGGCACTGCTATGGCTGCTTATTGGCCTTTTTAATATGTTTGTTATAGACTTCATGTGATATTTTGGTATTTCTAGGCATGGCCCATGTGACTCTTGGGGTGTTCCTTCTTACCACCCATCTTTTTTTGTGAATATGTACTTTTATATTAAATTATTAATATAGATAGCTTCCTATTCATAAAAAAAGATTCCTTTGGTTTAGATTGTGAAATTTTGTTCTCTCAAACAAAGGAGGGTGTAAAATATAATGAACCCCAGTCATCACCAAAATATGTACTTGAGGATGAAGCAAGATTATGTGGATGGAACTCATTTTCCCAAAGTGGTAAATGGGTCCCACAGGGGCTATTTTGCTTGCCAAAATGTCAAAGAGTGCATAAAATAAGTTCATATGTTGATAGATAGTTGGGTTTTTGATTAAATTATTCCTTGGGATGCACAATATGGGGTCATAGGGTCCTATTAATGATGACATAAAGGTCATAAATGCAAAAGGGTCTAAAATCTAATGTGAAAGTGTAAATAAATATGCTTTACAACACTAAACTAAGGCAAAATTTAGTCTATTTAGCTTAGAAGGGCCCTAAATCCCATGTGAATGATTAAAACACATTACAACACTAGATTAGGTCCCCCTTAGTTTACAAGCCTCCTAAATTCAATGTGAAGATGTAATAGATAAATTTTACAATATTAAATTAGGGAAGGGTCAGGTTTATTTAGATTTAAAAGGGCCCAAGATCTAATGTGGATGTGTAAAACACCTCACAGCACTAGGCCAAGGTGACATTAAGTCCAATTTATCATTAATTATTCCCAAATCAAGCAAGGAAAAGGAATACTTTTTCGGTGGTCACATTTAGTCCCCACTTTAGTGAGAGGATGAACTTGCTTCAAACTCACACTAAAGTAAACATTCAAGAGGGGTCCAAGTTTACCAATGTGGACGGTTTAGGATGACAAAGATCAAGGTAGTGGTCAAGCCCCTAGGATCCAAGATCCTAAGTCAAATCGACATAAGCACAAGAGGACACACACAATGGTGTATGATTTGCAAAAAAATAAGATACATGATCATGCAATGTCAGTAACTAGAAGAAAGAAGAACAAGAATAAATGAAAATAAAGAGATGGATCGAGCTTTGACCATTTTTCTGACACAATGAGGATCAGATCTAGGTTGTTTGTCCAAAAATGCACACTCACTCTGAGGCAAGATAACTCTTGGCTGTCTATTGGGTGAGAAGTCCTAGAAGGTGAGAAACATACACTCATGGCTAGTATGCACTCACACACATGTAAGTGGCTATGGGGAAAGTCATGCCTCAGATTAGGCTTCTCGCTCAAACCATACCAAAGTTATGCCTCCTGATAACTTTGATAATGCACCACAAAAAAATGATTTTCAAGCTCCATGATGCAAGCAAGACTTCATATGCTTGAGACTCATAAACATTGTAAATGCAAAAATAGTGCAAGGAATGTTCAAAGGGATTTTGCTTAGTTCATGCAAGGTCTCTTCTTAGGGAGCATTGTGTCTAATGTCTCCAAGAGAGGACAAGTCAAAGAAATGCAACTCTCTTGGAGGGAATCAAACCCAATGACACCACCAAGAAAGGGATGCATCACAAGAAGAAAGAAAATCACACAATGAAATATGAGTGTCGATGTATGCCCCCACTTTAAAGCGGTTGCTAACACCATTACTGTGAGAAATTACTTTAAAGTAGAAGAAATGAGAGCTTATTCAGAAAGCCCTATGCCAAGTCATAGGTTTCCAATAAGCTACATCATGAATAATTATGTTACATGCGAGTCAATCTTAAGGAATGTCATCCACATCCCAAGCTTTCTCTTATATGTATATGAAAGTTGATCAACTAGGGAAAAGAGACAAGGACAAGTGACATACAAGGACAAGGCTATCTAAACCCCTTGCCCCCACTTAGTGCAAGACAAGGGTGAGCCAAAATGAAAAGAGGAACTAGGTGCTTCAACCCAAGGAAGAGCATCACAGTCCTTAAGATGTTGAATTTTGTTACTCAAAGCATTACATTCATTAGTAGCATAACAATGAACTTTATGATATGCAAAAAATGAATTCTTGTAATAAAATTTATTTCATGTTCTTGGAGGGAGGGATATCAAGTGATCTTGGAGAAGTCTTGCCAAGATGCTCTCTTGCTTAATAGAATTATGTTCCTTTATTATGTGACAAAGATATCTCTTGCTTAGTACAAGATGTCATACCTACACAAGGCTCTTTAGATTGCAAGATTTTGTTCTCTCCCTTACAGGAGGGTGTAAAATATAATGAACTCAAATCAATAATGTTTTGTATGATGACATTGATATTAAACAAATATTTCTCTATCTCTTGTGTTTCTTTCAAAGAATATTTTGTAATAGTGTTGATATTAAGTGAAGGCTTGTTTATTTCTATCAAAGGAAAATAACCAAGACCATGAGTCATTTCTTGTGTGTTAGGATCTATAGGGTTGCAAATACCTTTTTTTCTAGCACATCCTTTTCCACTATATCCAAGTTGTTCTGGATAAGTTTGTAACCTTTTCCATAAAGCTTTTTCATTGATTTTGGATCTGGTGGTTGTTTGTAATCCATGTCGTAAAAGTTTGTTGTATAATTTGCTTCTTCTTCTTCTTTAGTGGTTGAGGTGGATGCTTTCAAAGGGTCTCCCAAATTTTGTGTTGACATTACTACTTTTTATTTTCCCTTGTCTGAATCATTGTTTATGATCTTGTATTCTCCCATGAATGTTGGTGTGAAATCCAAGGAACCCCAATCATATTCTATTAGCTTTGTGACCTATTCAATGTCTTTGTCTTTTTATTTCTATTGCATGAGTTCTACTTGTGTGGTTGGTGTTAATATTTTTAAGGGGTTCTCTTTGTTTTTCTCAAGTTGTAAGACACTATAAGGCTTAGGGTCAACGTCAAGTGTGTACACTTTGTTGTTGTAAATGTATTTCATTTTACGATGAAGAGTAGAAGGCACCCCATTCATTGCATGAATCCATGGTTTCCTAGAAGGAGATTATATGAAAGATCATGTGGCATAACATGGATTGTTTTTTCTAATGTGGCCTTTCCAGCTGTAATAGGAAAAGTGATCACACTGAGTAATTTCTTTCCTACACTATCAAATCCACTAATATATAAAGAGACAGGTTGAATTTTTGATTTATCCACACCAAGCCTATCCAAAAGGGCTACACTACACACATTAAGGGTGAAGCCATTATCAATGAGGGTTTGCTTTATCCCCTTTCTTTTATATTGAGATATTATTATGAAAGCTTCATTTTTTTTTGCACTTCCAAATGGGGGAGTTCACTTTGGTCGAAAACAATGTCAGCATTTATTCCTTGAATCATAGCTGCTATGTCATTCTATTGTGCATTAGAAGGGATAGGAAGTTGTTGTAGGGAAGTTTAAAGCATAGTGTGATAGTTAGGTGAATTTTGAATCAAGTCCCAAAGGGATATCTTTGCCAGAGTATTCTTAAGTTGTTCAACAAGATCATACTCCTTCCCACTATGCAAAGTTAAACAGGGAGCACTATACAAAATAGGATTAGGAAAAGGTAAGGGTGTCGAGGTTGGTTGTTGTGGTTGTAGATTATTTCTAGTGTTGTATGTATGAGCAATAGTATTTTGACTTGATTACTATAAAACATTATTCGTAGGTGGGTAAAGGATGAATTCAGGTTTTTTTTTAGTATGCAATTTGTGTGAAGGGGGTAAAGGATTAGAGGATTCTTAGGATGTCCCATTGGATATGTGGGAGGTCCAATAGTCAAAGGGGATCTAATGGACACTTTCACATTCATAACCTCTATAGTCTTGGTTCGATGTATTTGTAATAAAGGGAAATCTAGTATTACCTTTTTACCATCACCCAAGGAAGACACATTTTTATTGTTGTCATTTTCTTGCACCATGATATTCTCCCTAGGAGGAGAGTTTTTAGGAGAACTAAAAACAAAATGTTCTTGACATTCAAGGATTGGTTCTTCCAAAATGACTTCATCGCAAGTAGGGGAATGATCAATGGTTGGATTGTCTTGTTTATCAATAGTGGCGATATTAGGAGAAGGCTCTCTTTGATTGTCCTTTTTCTCTAAGGTCTCGTTCTCTTGTGCCATATTATCTACCCTAGTAGGAGATCTTGTAAGATGTTCATCATATTCCATGGTTAGATTTTGTAAAGTAGCTTCATCACAAATAGGGGAGGCATCAAGAGAAGGAAAACTATGATTTTCATGCTTACCAAATAGATCTTTCTAAATTGTAGGAGAATTAGGGAAAGGAGGAACAAGATTCTCATGAATTTCAATAGGTGCATCTTCTAACACCAACCTATCCTCTTCACATTGAGGAGGGAGATTAGGAGAAGGATAATTTTGATTGTCATGGCTATTTATGAAAGAATTCTCACAAGCAAGGGATGAATGGAGTCTAGGTAAGGTGATGTTTAGAAATGTTTCTATGATCTCATCTTATTTTTTGTTAATATCTTCCAAAGGGGGAGGAGGAGGGGGACAATCAAGACTGTCAATGCTTGTATCTTCTTTCACCAAGATACCTTCATCACTAATAGGAGAGGTATTGAGAGAAGAACAAGTATGATTGTTATGATTTTCTACACTTGCATCATCTTGTGTTATGACATTCTTACAAATCCGGTAGATATTAGGAGGGTATCCCACATGCTTATCAAAGGTTTTACTTTTCTTTCCTAGATTATGCCCATGAGTAGAGAAAATAGAATAATACAAGCCACTTGATATTCTAGAAATACTAAATGCTTGAAAAGAACACATGCTAACATGAGAAAGTAAATAAAGTGCAATACAATGACTTAAAGTGAAATGTTTAAATGCAATTTTTTAGATTTGAAACAAGGTAATTTATTGATTACACTATGCAATGATGTGTAAATGGAATGTTGTGAATGCAAATTTGAAATGAAGCGATGCATGAAATGGACTAATTTAAGTTAGTTTTATTGAAATGCATGTAACAGAGAGTCAACCCAATGAAACAAATAACCAATGGTAGAAAACAAAAGCTTAAAAACAAGGTTTTTAGTGTTGTAGAAGGTTGTTTCATATCAATTCTAGGACTGATTCACCCAAGGTGGCAAATGAGTCCTAGTAGGGATTTTTTTCAAAAAAATTAAGAATTTTCAATGGATTTTGATGCTTTTTATGTTGTATGATATGTATCTTAAGTGAAAATGCAATTTTTTAGATGTTTTTCAATGATTTAAGATGCAAAAATGCAACCTATATGTACTTTCACTAATGTAAAATATTAGAAACCCTAGATGCCAATTAACTAATGCAACCCTAATGCAAAGTCAATGCAAGCTAGATCTAGGATGATGATGGACTCCAAATTAGTAAAGAAGGTATGCAGAATGTAGGTTCACCAAAATGTGAACAATGAAAATGGTGAATGCTTCTACACCTTGACCAAATGGGGTACAAGGAGAGAGATCCAATTTCACAATTGTCACATTCAAGGACAGCATAGAGATCTCAACCCAATAAAGAATGGAGGGAGAAACCTGACAATAAAGTATCCTAGAATTTGAATTCAAATTTAAAAATGGGTTCACCACCAAGTTTAGACTTGGAAAACACAATGAATTAGAAAACATAGTGTGATATGCAAACTAATGCTAAATGACCTAAAAAGATGAACAAACTGTAATGAAAAGCTATGAAATTGGAAATGTACACCTAGAAACTTGCTAGAGATGGAATGGATCTTTGAAATCCTGAAAATGCTAATTTTTAAACCTGGTGGGACTCATTCACCATTCTGGGTGAATTAATCCTAGTTCTAGAAAATTGTACTAGAGCAAGTTTCAGGCAAATGGGTATCCAAATCTGTAAAGATCTATGAAAAACACCTATAGTGGGACTCATTCACCATTCTTGGAAAATGAGTCCAATTTGGATTTTTTGGAAATTCAAATTTTGGATCTACTCTTCTCAGTCTGCTCAATCTGTTCCTCTAGGTGTCTAGATCCGAAACCATAATTTTTGAGGTTGTAAGTGAATTTTTGTGAATATTTTGACCTTGCAAATAGGGAGATGACTCCAACAAGTTTGAAACCTATTCTCCAATCCTCTCCAAGCCTTCAAAGTGCTTAGATCTATAATCACGCAAAGAAAGAGAGAGAAATGTTGATTGTTAGGAAATAGGGGTTTGCCTTGGTCAAACCACTTTGAGGTAATTAAACCAAATGATGAAATAATAGAAGGAAGCATGAACATGAGATAATGAAATTAGAACCTTTCCATAAATATGGATCTTGAATTGTTGCAACACTTGATGAAGAATCTTGCTCTTTAATTCCTTAGAATTGATCTTGAAAGCTATCTTGATGATATTGTGAAGACTTGGAGTGCTTAACTCTTGAGTGCTTGACTTGAAAACTTGAATACATGATGAAATAATTATTTTTAATCTTTTTTGTATAGGAAATCCACTCACATGACTGCTAATTTGATCCCCAAGGCTGACATAGGAGAAATTTGAACTTAAAACCTAGTTTTTTCCTGCTCAAACCTCAAAAATAGCTCAAATAGGACTCATTCACCATCTTGGGTGAATGATTCCCACCTAGATGGGACTCATTCACCCAAAGTGGTGAATGGGTCCCACATGGGCTATTTTGCTTGCTAAAATGTCGACGAGTGCATAAATTAAGCTCATATGTTGATCTAGTCGAGGTTTTGATTAAATTATGCCTTGGTATGCACAATATGGGGTCATAGGGTCCTATTAATGATGATGTAAAGGTCATAAATGCAATAGGGTCCAAAATCTAATGTGAAAGTGTAAATAAATACACTTTACAACACTAAATTAAGGCAAAATTGAGTCTATTTAGCTTAGAAGGGCCCTAAATCCCATGTGAATTTGTAAAACACATTACAACACTAGATTAGGTCCACCTTAGTTTACAAGCCTCCTAAATTCAATGTGAAGATGTAGTAGATATATTTAACAACATTAAATTAGGGCAAGGTCAGGTTTATTTAGCTTTAAAAGGGCCCAAGATCTAATGTGGATGTGAAAAACACCTCAAAACACTAGACCAAGGTGACATTAAGTCCAATTTATCATTAATTATTCCCAAATCAAACAAGGAAAAGGCATACTTTTTTGGTGGTCACAAGACCACATAACAAAATAGATTGTTGTAGTTAGCATGTAGAGAAGTCACATGTATCTTCATAATTTGCACATAATAGTTGCTCATAGTTCATAATAGAGTGTAGATGTTCAAATGAGAGAGAAAACTTGTTTATATATGAGTTTTAACATATTTCACATTAACCATTATGTCGAGACGATAATTAATTTTAGATTTATGAAAATATTTAGGCTAACAATAATATATAAAATTTAGGGCCTAATAACGGGGTACAAAGGGGTTGGAGACCCTAGTCCAACCCTATTTTGATTTTTTAGATATTCATTAAATAAATATTTTATTTTATTTCCTAGATTTAATTTAGTTTCTAAGAAACGATAATTAAATAGGTAATTAATAAGCATAATTAGGCATTTGTTCTTAGGAGGGATTCAAACATAGTGTGAAATTTTCAAGAGTGATAATTTATGACAATACACTTAGATGATGTAACTATCTTGTATAACTACATTCACTAGCATAATATTAATGTAACTTAACACAAAACATCAGTATATATAAAAAAATACTTTTAGATCACAAGAATTACAAAAAAAACCACTTGATCCAAAAGGGAAAAAGTAAATGATATCAAGAATCTAAAAATTTAACTCACCCCACTACTTTATAAACTTCCTCTTATATCTCCTAATCTTGATCAGTCTATGTCAACACTTACATGCACTCTTATGTTTCCTAACCTTTTTCTTGAAATTCCTCAACCAATCATGTTAAAATATAGTTTAAATATTTATTACCTTTATTAATAGTATGTGACACAATCATATTGAAAATCAGCACAACATGACTTTAACCATCTATACCACATGTAGTACATGGCAAGATATGATATTTCCCAACTATAATAACAATTAGTTTAGTGATTCTCTTGTATCTATACATTTTAAGTTCATCCACACCCAATGTCCAACTACATGACCAAAGACACATCCTTTGACTACACTTTTTCTTTGTTCCTCTAGCATAGCTCTAATATTTGTCAAAGGTACAATTATTCACCAACTAATCATAAAGACCTACCTTCTCCCTATTATTCAAGAAACATGAAATAGAACAACATAACTCTAATAGACTAACACTCGTCATTAAAGATGAAAGAAGTGAAGACCGAAATAGGAAAACCACACCATAAGCATAACAGTAAACACCATAATACATTGGAAAGCCAAACATCAAATTAAAATTAGAAAAAAAACATCAACAAAATTGTCTCTCAAGTAAAGTATCCAATCTCTTAGAAAGAAACAAATGGGAGATAAAATTAGTCTTCATCCTTCTAATGGATCCTCCACCCCCTATTTGACCATCCATTTAGCTAATTAGAATACATGATCATCTTCTATGAAGCAATTTTACTCGTCTTGAAATCTTGAATAAAAACAACATAATGCACATAAATCTTTTATTTGGAATCTTCTTAATAGGACAAATCATTTATGTAATGCTCAATTTTTTACATGAAAAACATTTCATAGATCTTTTACATAAAATAAAATTGAATACAATTATTTAAAAGACATTGATAATAATTTCAAGATTCTTATTTAAACAATTAATGATGAGTAGAATAGTTTCCCTCCCTAATAGTATATTAAGGCAACTTTTTTGAAATGGCAGCAAGCTCTTGGGTAACCCGGTGTGTGCTGAAGGAACAAGTGTATCAGGTCTGAGAGCATGTAATCCAGAAATGGCGGAAATCAACAATTCATACAAAACTCCTATGAAAGATTGTCGGAAAAATCTGAAATGTGTTGAGAAAATGCATATCGATGCCCGTAACTGCGAGTGTGCAGTGCCCTTTGGAGGGAATATGGTGTTCAGATCTACTTACTTTTCAGCTCTGAACAATGCTTCAAGATTTCAAATTTAGAGCACTTACTAGTGACCAGCTTAAGTTTGTCACGGGGGTCATCGGTATATATACTTTGCTGCATGTCTTTTGACGCCATTGGATATCTCAGAATGCACATTCAGGTTTATCCACCAGTTGGGACTAATTATTTTGACCGATCAGATATCGTAAACATTGCTTTCAGATTAAGCTCGCATAATATTACGATACCGAGCGGATTTGGACCCTATTTTTTCATACCGAGTAGGGATTACCAATTTCTTGGTGAGAGATTGTGCTTTTTTTTTTTTTGTTGCTTCTTCAGAGCCCATCGTTTAAAAATTTAATGAATTTTTACAAATTGAAATTGTCATGTTTGTTCCAGATCTTTCTGAGAGGTCTAAAGGCTTAAGTACAGTGGTGATTATCGGTACAGCAGTCGGTGTGGCCGTGTCAGTCCTCGTTATTCTTGGCATGGGGATTTATATATTAATGTTAAAGAAGAAAGGAAAAACGGCAGCTAAAAATAGCAGACAATTTGGTATACATTTATCCTCCAAAAAGCTAAAATAAGCAATGCATCTGCATATTCGTCCCTAAAGTTGTGTCTAGGTGAGTTTAATGATTTATGGTTGGCGGTGCGTTTATTTTTCGTCAGGGTCTTGGACAATTGCAAGCGGCGAATGTATCAGAGACGGCCTCAATTTGAAAGTTACAAGGTATTTTACATTTGAAGAACTGAAACAGGTTACAAATAATTTCTCCACTCAGAACGAAATTGGATCTGGAGGCTATGGTAAGGTATATCAATATTACATTTCATTTGATCTCATATTGACAGTCTGATCTTATTGCGTAACCAGAATTCTGCACGGCTCGCTTCTCTATATTGCCTTATTTTGATTAAATATCGTTGCATCGTGGTACTTTATGGTGTATACAAGCCTTGCTTTGATTAAATATGTAACAAATCAGAAAAATTGTTTTCCCTTCCAAAACCATAGACTTAAGGGTTTCAAAAGTCGCTTCTTTACTTTCCAACTGCAAAATGAACGAGCATGCAAATCGTTTGCATTAAGTGCAGGTGTACAGGGGGTTGCTGGCTGCGAGTGGCCAAATGGTGGCTGTGAAGAGAGCGAAAGAGGAGTCTTTGCAGGGCGGAGCCGAATTCAAGACCGAAATAGAACTACTGTCGCGTGTCCATCACAAGAACCTGGTGGGACTCATCGGATTTTGTTTTGAAGATGGAGAGAGTATGCTTGTCTATGAGTTCATGCCAAACGGGTCCCTCAGAGACAATCTCTCCGGTACTTCTCTTTTTGCTCTGTCATCAAAGTTCAAACTATTCAGTACTTTTCTGCGCCGCGTTAACATTTTGATTCTTTAACATAATTTTGTGATAACAGGTAGAACTGGGATAAATCTTGATTGGAGAAAAAGAATTCGAATTGCTTTGGGGGCAGCTAGAGGATTAACCTACCTCCACGATCATGCAAATCCCGCAATAATTCACCGAGACGTGAAGTCCAGCAACATCTTACTTGATGAAAATCTCAATCCCAAGGTAGCAGACTTCGGCCTTTCCAAACTCATCGCCGATACAGGCGCCAGAGGTCATGTCACAAGTCAAGTCAAGGGAACAATGGTTAACACAGCTCTCTAATCTAAAGCTATTTAAACACATTCTAAATTCTATTGTAGTAGCTCAAATTCATCCATAAGATTATTGAAATTTGATATTTTTCTACAGGTTTTTTTTTTCTTTTTAGTTATTTAAATTGAGGGCTGTGTGATTCGGGCCTGAGCAGGGGTACCTGGACCCAGAGTATTACATGACACACGAGCTGACCCCGAAGAGCGACGTCTACAGTTACAGTGTTATACTGCTCGAAATTTTAACTTCCAGGCTACCCATCGAAGGAGGGAAATATCTGGTTCGAGAAGTGAGGATTGCGACTGAGAGAGGAGGGCTAAATGCTCTTGAGAGAGGCCAGCTGTTGGATACAGTTCTCAGAAACTTTCCCATTACTCCGTCTGTTTTGGAAAGCTTTGTAAGCTTAGCACTGCGTTGCTGTGAAAATTATGGTGCAAATCGACCGAAAATGAGTGAAGTGGTGAAGGAGCTCGAGTTCATGGCGAACAAGTGTGGAGCTAATGATACAGATGGCGACGCAGACACGGAAGCTGGTTTTGCATTCAGGAAGTTCGCTCTTCGTCCTTCTGCTGATTCTGCGTCGGCTTTATTTGATTACAGTGGCAGTGGTGGAAATGTTGTGCCTCCAACTGTAGAACCCATGTAAATTTTGAGCTTGTGTTAGCAGAACTTTATCTTTATATGAAATTATCGGATATAATTACATCAAGATATGCTACCAATTCCAAATAATCTTTCCTCGCCCTACACCGAAATTGGAATACTGTTAAAAGGAAGGGCTATAATGTTAATTACTAGCACTTGCACCAGAAAGGGTGCAAAGGTTACGCAAAGGTTACGCGGATCGAAAAGTATATTTAATTAAAACCTAAACACAATAGTGGTATATGATTACACCATATCATAAATTCAGATAATAGTAGATCATTTTCAACAAATAATTGAGGCCCCATAATTTAGATGACGTCGACCCCAGATAAGGGATTTGCATGCATACACACTAGGCTTGCTCGTAAGTAATTTGGGCACCTGCGTCTGAAAGGATGATCATACTAGTAGTAGGATGAAATTGTGATTGTTAGTCAGTTGACTCATAGCATCAATCCAATGATGTCTCATGATTACAATTAGAGGGAGATTAAAGCAATTATGGAAATACCATTCCCCAGTCTGTAAAAGAGTCATCCCCAATCAATCCTTACTCCTATCTGGTTGGTAAAGAGTAGGGATGGCCAATGTTGAATGGGTCTAGTAATGTTTGCAACTCTCACAAGAGTGGGCAATAAAAATTGATTAGATATGACGACGCGGTGCTGGCGAAAGAATTGGTTGTGTTTGGAACTCTCATAGAGTGGACAATAAAAATCGATTAGATATGATGACATGCTGGTGGTAGAGGAATTGATTCATGCAGTTTTCGAATAACAAACAACCTTGAAAAATAGTTTAATGGGAGCAGTTACGGTGTGATATATTTTGGCTCAAACTGCATTCACAATATATATAGCCTATCGACTAAATATCATAATGAAATAATAATACAAAGTTAAAATTACATTATAAATATATATAATAATAATAAATACAAAAACAAATATATAATATAATAATATAATAATAATCTAATAGAATAATGTAATATTTGTAATATAATAATACAATTTAATATAATAATACTTATAAAAGAATAATTCAAATTTAATTACACTAAAAAAATTATAATAATGACTATAATAATTTTGAACATTTATTAATTACATATTATAATCAAGGTATATTTTATTTTAAATCAACTACTAATTATTGTAATGAAATAAATGTATTCATGAAAAATAACTAAACTAAAATTTGGCAATCACTTACATATCAAATTAATAATCTATAATTAAAATATATAATTAAAATTTACAAATAAAATAAAATATAAAAAATATAATTAAATATTTAACTATTGTATCTATGTATTAATCATAAACCATAACTTTTATTTATTATTATAATTGTAAAATAAAAATAATTATATAAAATTTAATTATTAATTTATATGCCTTTGATTTTTATGCCCATACCTCCTCCCCACTATGTAGATATCAACTAAGTTCACCAAAAATGAACACGTGGATATATTGCTACACCATACACTTCAATGTTAAAATGTCAATTTAGAGAATTCAAATGTTCCTCCATGATTAAAATCCTTTAACCTTACTATTTTAATACAAAACATTTAACTATATAATTTATTCTTAAAACAAAAAAATTATATAATAAACTTTTAAACTATAATTTTTTTTTCAACTAACATAGATAAAACAATAATACATTAAACATAAAATTGAAAAAACAATATCAAAGATCAAAATAAATTTTAGTAAAATTCTAAATTCTAAATTTGTGCTCTACTAAAACATATAAAAATAGAAGTAAAATTATAAAATAATGAATAACGTAATTATTTTTAAAGCTTACACACAAAAAAAAGTGTTAAATTTGTATGTTTCTAAATTGATATGAAAAATAAAATCAACACAATCTTATATTATAATTCTAAAAAATAATGTTAATTATATTCTATATTTTAAAAATATTTTAAATTCAAATAATATATTATATTTCTCTATTACAAAGTTTTACTATTTTTATCATTTAAAGTGTCATTATATAAAAATATAATAAATAATTTAACTACTTTTATAATAAATTTTACTATTTTACTATTTTTACATTTAACTATATAATTAATTTATAATAATAATTTTTGACATCCACTGATTTGATTTTCGTGTACAGTCATTCACCTGTTGGAGAAAATTTTCCCTGTTTTACCCACGTCGCTGTCAAAAAAATTAGATCCTCATAATACAATAAGATTAAAAAAGTCTGAAATGAATTAAAGAGGAGTCGTTGAAATATTTATGCCATGGCATAAAAATAGCCCAGTTTCTACATGCTACAACACCTGTTTTATTTGTCTTTACAGGAGCCAAAATATTGTTAGCCTAAGCCATTATTTGCCCAAAAATATGAGAAGGAAAAACCAGCGAGGGCAGAAATGATTCACGTGGTTTCTGAACAGTGAAAAAACTTTGAAAAATGGTTTAATGAGAGTGGTTAAATAGTGTGAGACAGGTTTCGGCTCAATGTGCATTCACAATATATATATAGCCTATTGGCTAATTAATGCATAACTATACATATGTTGTATGTGTGTCAAGTCTATGTTGTAGATGTGTTAATTAGATGTAGTAGATCTGTCATCGTTAAGTTAGTTTGTTGTCAATGAATTCTAGTTAGCAGTAAAGTTAGATAGCAGGTTCGTAGGGAGTTGTTGAACTCCTTTTCTATTATAAGATTTTAATTTCTTTGTTAAATTAAAAATGTGCAGCTGTACTATTTTCTAATATATCATTGTTATAGTTTTATATGGAGAAAGCTAACTCCTAGACAAAATGTACCTATGTAATATATATATATATATATATATATAACATGATGTCATTCCCATCCCACACAGTGGACAAAAGACCTCGATGAAAAAGGTGGTTGGACAAACAAAATGCACTGATAGAAAGACTTGACAGTTGGACGTTAACTCTGTCTTGTCATCATGTGTCGAACGCCGGAAAAGGACACATGGCCCCGACAGGAAAGTGAACAACCCTAAACATTTTCCACAATTTATTTTGTTTTTCTCTGCCACTTTCTTCATTTCATTTTTAGGGAGGGAGGCACGAGTAGTGAAATGGGGAGATGGAGTTACAGGGGGCCATGGGAAGGGACACACAAGCATTTAAATGGAGAAACCAGAGCAAAGGCGATAGCAAGAAAAGGTAGGTATATCTGCCATTTTTTATGCCATTTATCCATTATGTAGGAATTGTGAAGCAGGGCTCATTGAACTGGTTGTTAATGGGTTGTTTGTGAAATACAAATAAAATATTTTTTTGGGGGTTTTGCGTTGGGAAAAGGGGCTTTATTTGAAATGCAATGCTGTTAATGTTTTTTTGTGTTGATGGTTTTTAAGTTTTGTTTCATTTCCTCCTGTATTCAAAGACTTGATAGTCGGACATTAACTTCGACCTACCGTTGAGTGTCCCGTCATCAGGAAAATGTGTCAGTGCCGATGGGTTTTCAAAATCATATTTTGGAATGGACAAAAACCCAGGAAAAACCTAAATCTATTAAAACCTAAATTTGTGCATTATGAGAATCTTGATAATAATTTTCATTTTAATAAACATACTCTAAAACTAGGAAAAAGCTAACTCCTAGACAAAACACACCTATGTTAAATATATATAACATGATGCCATCCCCATCCCATGTGGTGGACAAAAGACCCCAACGGAAAAGGTGGCTAGACCAAACAGACAAAAACCCCAAAAAATGGCATTAGAAACCATTATTTGCAAATAGCAAAATGAGGTACAAAGAATGTAATGAAATTGGAAAATAATAGGTATTATGAAACCTGCAAGGCATAGTGTTATATATTGTTTTACAATGTTGGAAAACATACTATCCCATTTCAGTTAGTTTGATATGAAGAGTTTTATTTTGTTATGCTCCAAGAATGTAATGAAATCCACTTTCAAATTTTTGAACAAGTCTTTTCTATAGTCCAAATGTCATTTCACTTTCTTTATCTGATTGGAACAAATAAATTTCTTGCATTATTTGCAAAGTTGGAAAACACATTGTGTCCTCTCAGTTGTAGAGGGTTTTAGAACACTATATGGGTTGCTTGTTTCTTAACAACTTGACAGTGTGTTTTCCAAAACTGTAAATAATGTGAGCATTTATTTGGTCGATTCAGATGAGGAAAGTGAAATGCTATTTCAATATTATGTTACATACATAGGTGCTTTTTGTCTACCAGTTAGCTTTCTCCTTATTGGAATAAATAAATTACTCATATTATTTGCACAATTGGAAAACACACTGCCTCCTCTCAGTTGCAAAGGGTTTTACAACACTATATGGGTTAATTGTTTCTTAACACCATATATGGAGATAGTGTGTTTTCCAAGGCTACAAATAATGTGAGCATTTATTTGGTCGAATCAAATGAGGAAAGTGAAATTCCATTTTGATCTCATGTTGCATACATAGGTGCTTTTTGTTTACAAGTTAGATTTCTCCTAATTGGAACAAATAAATTGCTTGCATTATTTGCACAGTTGGAAAACACACTGTCTCCTCTCAGTTGCAAAGGGTTTTACAACACTATATGGGTTAATTGTTTCTTAACACCTTATATGGAGATAGTGTGCTTTCCAAGACTACAAATAATGTGAGCATTTATTTGGTCGAATCAGATGAGGAAAGTGAAATGCCATTTTGATCTCATGTTGCATACATAGGTTCTTTTTGTTTATGAGTTAGCTTTCTCCTGATTGGAACAAATAAATTGATCACATTATTTGCACAATTGGAAAACACACTATCTCCTCTCAGTTGCAAAGGGTTTTACAACACTATATGGGTTAATTGTTTCTTAACACCTTATATGGAGATAGTGTGTTTTCCAAGATTGCAAATAATGTGAGCATTTATTTGATTAAATCAGATGAGGGAAGTGAAATGCCATTTTGATCTCATGTTGCATACATAGGTGCTTTTTGTTTATGAGTTATCTTTCTCTTGATTGGAACAAATAAATTGCTCGCATTATTTGTACAGTTGGAAAACACACTGTTTCCTCTCAGTTGTAAAGGGTTTTATAACACTATATGGATTAATTATTACTTAGCACCTTATATGGAGACAATGTGTTTTCCAAGATTGCAAATAATGTGAGCATTTATTTGGTTGAATCAGATGAGGAAAGTGAAATGCCATTTTGATCTCATCTTGCATACATAGGTGCTTTTTGTCTATGAGATAACTTTCTTCTAATTGGAACAAATAAAATGCTCGCATTATTTGCACAGTTGGAAAATACACTATCTCCTCTTAGTTTAAATGTAAAGGGTTATCTCACAGTGGGTTTCTTGCTTCTTAACACGTACGGTTTTGCAACATGGAATGTTACAAAACAGTATGAATGTCTTCAAAATCACACCTTCCATTGTTGTGTTTAAATTTTGCATGATTGAAAAGAAAAAGTGCACAAAATAATTGTAATTTGGAAAACACAATGTTGGTTTCAATTATTTGAATCTCCTTATTTAAATGAAAAGGGTTGTCTCACGATGGGTTGCTTGCTTCTTAACACGTATGGTTTTGCAACATTGAATGTTACAAAATAGTATGAACATTTTTAAATAAAATCAGACTGCATGGTTGTGTTTAAATAAAATGCTCGCATTATTTGCAGTGTTGGAAAACACAGTGCTTCCTATCAATTGTTCCCTCTTATATTGGTATATTATATGAATTAGCCTAGGATTTAGCTTCTCCCCTAATGGTATACTATACTAGTATTAAAGGCCAATTCATCTAATATACCAGTATTAGAGGGAACAGGAGAAGCTAACTCCTAGACAAAAGCACCTATGTGTGTAACATGATATTGTACCCCTAATCCCCCATCTGACATGGTGGACAAAAGACACCAACAGAAAGACTTGATGGATCGGTAGCCACATGCCATCACGTTTCGAATGTCAAAAAAGGATGCATAGCCCCAATGAGAAAGTAAAAAACCCTAAACATTTTCCACAGTTTATTTTCTTTTGCTCCACCATTTTCTTCATTTTTTTTGTAGTTTGTTGTGGAGGGATGTGCGAGCATTGAAATGGAGTTGCAGGTGGCCAAACCAACACTGGCATAGAAATGGAGTTGTAGTGTTGGAAAACACACTATCTCCTATTAGTTGTTCCCTCTAATATTGGTAAATTATATGAATCATCCTTTAATACTGGTATAGTATACTGTTTCTTTCTAACTCCTAGAAAAAAAGCAAAAATATACTATACTAGTATTAAAGGCATATTCATATAATATACTAGTATTAGAGGGAACGGGAGAAGCTAAATCCTAGACAAAAAGCACCTATGTATGTAACATGATATCATACCCCCATACTGGTGTCTAAATGGTTTTGAAACATTAGGTGGGTTGCAAGTTTTGTAAAACACATTGTTTTGCATCCTAGATTTTTTTATAAAAATGCAACCCACATCACAACATACCCAAAACCTTGTAGTTTTCAAGCCTATATATGTATGTGTGGATTACAAATAGCAAGAACACCAATTTCTTGACATTATCACTGATAATAAGTTTAAACTTTTTCAAAGTGGGGAAGCACAGTGCTAATTCTTCTTGGAAAACAATGGTTGTTTATAAAATAGTGCCTTTCATTAAAATTTCTAAGCTCTAAATAACACTTATACATACATTCATTTTCTTTCCTAAAATTCTAAAATGCAAGACATTGGGTTTTAGAAAACCCACAACCCACTTAAAGTTTCAAAACAATTTATGAACAAAACCCCTCATAACATTTCAAACAATTTAAAGTATGAAAACCATTGCATACCCTCAGTTAGAAACCCTTCACCTCAAGTCAGTTGGTCCTCTCCCCTACCTGCAGTACGCCCTTGCTCTCAAACCCTTCGATTTCAACCTACAGAATGAGAAATCGTGAAGCACAACATCCTGTAGAATGAGAAAACCCAGAGCACATCGTGGTTCCCAAAGCGTTTCAATGAACAGTACCGGTTAAAATTTAAATCTCCCATCACTGCCCTTCCCGTGTGTAATGGTTAGCTTGTCGCACAAGGCAAAAGAACATGGACGTAATTCACTAATGAGACACCTCATTGTTTCCCGTGACGTTTCCTTCTGTTGTCAGTTCTGTCACTTAAGTCATCCATTTAGTGGGCCCTGCACTATGTCGTCTCTTCATGTTATGTATGTTACCATGTATGTCGGGGATATGTCGGTATTTATGTTTTTATGTATTTTTGTATGCACATAGGTACGTTTTGTCTAGTAGTTAGTTGGCTCCGGAACAAGCGAACTCCTAGAAAAAAGGAACCTATGTATGTAACATGATATCGTACCCCCATACTAGTGTCTAAATGGTTTTGAAACATTAGGTGGGTTGCAGGTTTTGTAAAACACATTGTTTTGCATCCTAGAATTTTCAAAAATAGTATGTATGTATTGAAAAGTTTTGTGTTATTTAGATCGTAGGACTGTGGTGATAGGCACCATTTTCTAGACAACCAGTAAGGTATTTGGCTTTAGTGTGTAGAGGGTTTTACAACATTTTGTGTGTTGTAGGTTTCATGAATCATGTTGTCAGCTCACCTCCCACTGTGTTTTCCAACCTGCAATCATACTATGCATGTATATTTAGATCATATTAAGAAATAGAAACAAAAATTTTATTCTATGTAAGTCTTGTTATAAGGTTGATTTCATTACATTTGTACTGTCTAAATTACATTCATACGGTTTTGTTAAATTCTAGGTTTCAAAACATTGGTTTTCTCCTCCAACTCCTACATGTGCACTCCAACCTTCAGCTTTCAATATTTTCCAACCTACAAATTATATTGTGCATTTATTTTTAAATGATATGATGAAATTGAATTTCATTTTTTTTCTATAAGAGTTGCTATAAATTGTGAAGGTGAATGAACTTTAGTACATTGTTATTGTCTAGAAACTTTAAGGTTTTCATCAGAAGAATGTTGTCTATACATACTTGCATGTTGGAAAATAGTATGTGTTATGAAACCTCCAACCCAAATACTGTTCTAAGCTATGAGAGTGTCTTTCTGATTAGAGAATGTAGATATTTTATTTTTAATAATTTGTGTACAAAATTTGTATACCTTATCACATAGGACTCTCATGTTTCCATCCAACTGATTCTATTTTGTGCACTGACATCCTATTCTTCCTTCTTTTCATGTTATGTATATTTCTATGTATGCTTTTGTGTATGGTTTTATTCATTTTTGTATGTATGTAGGTGTGTTTTTTCAGTAAATTAGCTACTATTTTTTGGTCAATGAAGGTGATCAACAAGGATTTTGTTGACTTGTTAACCTTTGTTCTTGCAATGATTTGTATTTTTTTAGTCGTCCGTACAAGTGATGGTTCAGTTTACAATATCATTGAACAATGGTTATGATACTGATATGTCATTTACATGTTCATTGAAAAAGACATGATATGAACAAAAGTCTAATAGTGGTACGCGGTATCCTTCTTGTTCTATCTTCTATGCTCTTATTGATTATTGTAAGTTATGGCCTCTTTCATATGTTAGGAGAGATGAATTTTTTATATATCCAAATGAACGTTCAATGCTTCATAGTTCCTGTAGAATGGCAGATATAATTGCTGATGTATACTACTAGTGTTAGCAATAGGTTAAATTGGAAATTAAATTCACAATGTACAATTTAATATGTTTGATTATTGTCTGTGCAAGCTAGAATTTTGCACTCACCACAACATATAAATTGTATATTGGTGAAATTTGGAATAAAAAGAATTCTTTGTAGCACCAAATGTCTTTAATTTGTCAATTTAATCTATCGCTAACACTTGTCTTCCTTCCAAGTGGTTGATGTATTCGAGGAATTTTTTTTGAAGAAAATAAGGGCAGGTGGATTGAGAAGGACGCTTTTGGAGACATGAAGCTTCTGCACTAAATGCAGGTGATTCTAGCTATCATAGCTTGAATTGCAAGTGTACGGGTCAGTTAAAATTCCAAAATTTATTCTGCATTAAGAAGTTATGATATTTTTATAGATGAGATGCTTACTATGGTGAATGCAAAGAAATTCCAAATAAACATAAATAACTATGCATTTCATATGAAAACCCTACACGCAAACAAAACATTTTATTTTTCCATCAATGAAAACCCTTTTTCTTTAACCAATAGTCATTCAATGATTTTTAGAAAATGTAGACAAAATGCACCTACGTACATAAAAAAATGAAAAGTTTTTACTTTGGTTAGGCAACCTACAACTCCATTTTCCTTGCTCGCACCTCCTCCCTCCCCACGCACCAAACTGGAAAATGAAAATGTGGAAAATGGCGATGTTAGTTGTGTTTTTGTCTAGGTTTTTCACTTTCCCTCCCAACCGCGTGTCCTTTTCTAGTGACACCACTTGACGACACGTGGCTAGCCATCTGCCAAGTCTTTTCCTTAGTACTTTTTTTCCACCGCGTGGAATGGGGTATGGGGGTTATGATATCATGTATATAATATGTTATATACATAGGTGCTCTATGTCTAGGAGTTAGCTTTCTCCAACTCCTGGACAAAAAGCACCTATGTACACACAAAAGAAAATGTGGAAAATGTTTAGGGTTATTGACTTTCCCGTCAGGGTCGCGCGTCCTTTTCTAGCACTCGACACGTGATGGTAGGACGGAGTTAATGTTCGACCATCAAGTCTTTTTATCGATGTGCTTTGTCTTTCCACCACCTTTTCTGTTTGGGGGGTCTTTTTTCCACTGCGTGGGATGGGGATGGCATCATG
>VDFB02056351.1:15230368-15317479 GCA_007258455.2 Sequoia sempervirens
TCTAAACCTTCTTCCTCTCCTTCATCCTCACTTTCCTTCCTCAGGTTTAACCCTCTTCTCAACTACTCTTGTAATGCATCAACCTGTCTCTGGAGGGCTGTAAGTGCATCTCTTCCACCAGCATCTCTGCTACCTCGACCACCTCTGGCACCACCATGCCTACCAGGCATCACTCTTGGAGGCATCTTTCTTGACCTCGACCCACAACCACGGTCCTGGTGTGAACTGCCTCATGATTGGCGATTTGTGCACACGCTCAAGAAAAACTAGCTCTGATACCACTTGATGAGGGCGGGCGGGACATGAAAATAACCCTGAAATAAGAGGGTAATTTTATTGTGAGAAAATGGAGCTTCTTACATGTAGAGGATCTCAAATCCCCCAAGTTCTACAACACATGCAAGCTACAGAATAACCCTTTTACAATATGTGAACTTGTCCCCAAAAGGTTGCCCAAAAATAAGAAAACCTGCCCATAAATAGAGCTCCTCATTAGTTTGGAGCCAAAACAACATTCAAAATTTATTTTAGGTGGTTTGGTGCTGAAAATTTACAACATGAAGTTCAAATTTCAAAAGAGCATTTGCAATGGTATCTTCTAGAAAGTGCACCAACTTCCCGGGGCCATAATTTTTGATCCGGGACTCCGATTTGCGAACCGTTTGAACCGTTGGAAAGGCCTCGAAGTCAAGAACGCACTCAAAATTTTCTATGCCAATTTCAACAAGTTTTGGGGCTGACCCAGAAGCTCTAAGTGACTCAAATCTCACTTGAAAGATTTTTATGTGCAAATCTAGGAAACTAAAACTGCAATATCTTTCAACCCAAGAATAGAAAATAAAAACCGTAAATTAGAAATTTCATTATGACGAAAAGGGTATCCAAAAATGTAAAAACATCTAAAAAATGATAAACTAGAAATTTAACTATTTTTTGGGTGATGCAAGATTGCCCTTACACCACTGAATGCTCCTACATCATAACAGCAAAGGGCCAAAGCCCTAGAAGCCAACAGAAACCACTAGAAAAGCTAGGAACAAATTCACCCTTCCCCAATACCACTCCCATCCTCAGCAAGAATCCTCTCCAAGTCCTAACAACTCACAAGAAACCTACTCCCACACATTGATCTTCCCACCATCTATATTCTTTGATGCCCATTTGGCTAGATAATCAGCTGCCCTATTCCATTCCAGTGGAATATGGAAAAAAAACACTGACTCCATCAAAGAACTAACCTATAATATCTATTGCACCATCACAGCCAACTACCAGCTAACATCAAAAATCTTATTTTCATGAAGTAAATTGACCAAGACCTAAGAATCAGACTCACAAATAACCTTACACCACCCTAAATCATACGCCTGCTTCAAGTCATAGAGGATAGCCAAGCCTTCCATCCTATTGATAGTCTATATCCCTTCATTAGAAAAAAAAAAAGAAAAGCCACTAATCCTAAAGAATCCCTACCAACCCCACCAATCCCAACAGGTCAATATTTCCCCTCGAAGAGCCATCTGTATTAATCTTCATAAAGCCATCGGGAGGGGGCAACCAGCCTCCCACCCTTTGAAATTTTTTCTTCACACGCCTTCCTCTCCTAACACAAGCAAATGTTGAAGATAGCCCCTGAATGCCCAACCGATCAACCATCTCAGCATCTCCTTTCTCCAACGGCAACACAATCTCACCTTTAGCTTCAACTCTCTCCTAGATCATTTCCATAATTCTAAACCAAACCTACTAAATCCCCAAGTTTTTACCATGAATGATTCTTTGATTCCTTTCCAACCAAACTTGCCAAAGTAGAAAGATGGGACCAACATACCAAACATCCTGCAAGAAAGAGGCCAAGGAGGGGGGCCTCCCCAGACTAACCAAAAAATCCACCGGGGAGGAGGCATGAATGCAGGGGCCTTTCCAAACACCCCACCAGAAATGCCAAAGCTATAAGGTGAAGGAACAATGGAAGAACATATGGGGAGAGTCTTCCCCCCTACACCCGTAGAGAACACACCTAGATGGGCCCGAAAAACCTCTCTTATAGATATTATCCCAAGTCAAACACCTATTCCAAGCCAAAGTCCAAATAAAACAATTACACTTTGGCCAAGAAAACTTATTCCAAACTTTCTTCCACCAATGAACGTCCTCCCCCTCAACCTGCTAGGAAAGCAACTCCTGATACCTAGAAGAAATGGTGTAAGCACCCTTGGGGTTAAGAAACCAAGCCAACACATCCTCATCCATGAGGAAGCTACAACTATGATAAGAAAGAATTTAATGTAGCTCAATGCACTCCTCTTCCATACCAGCAACATGCCATTCCTCAGGATTCTTCCATCTCACCTCCACCAATTGCCCCTAAAAAGAAAGAGACTTAAAGTCGCACACCCTCGACCATCCAACTTCATAGAACCTCTGGCACAAATTCAGCAAATGAGGATATTGAGCAACAATGGGAGGGTGACCATCCCAAGAGTCATACCAAAAATGGGCCTCAGACCCACTCTTGCAAATCTAGAATAAGCCATCCTTAATGAGTGCAACCCCTTTCTTGAGAGTATTCCAAATCATAGATCCCTTCCCTTTCAAGCTATAAGGAGGGATATCACTCTGAGGAATCCTTGGAAAGTAATTATGAGTTAGAATCCTGGCCCACACTCAGTCTTTCTCCACACACCAAATCCAATACAATTTAGCAGCTAGAGTTGTACCAAACAACAATGATTGCCTTAACCCAAGACCACCAAACTATTTTGGGCTACAAACAACATCCCATCTAACAAGGCTCCACTTGGAAGACAATAAACTGCCATCCCATAAGAATTATCTTGCTGAGGAATCAAGATCCCTAACAAAACCCATCGGTGCTACCTAAATCATACATCTATAAAGAGGAAGAGCCTAAACCACATATTTGAGCAACTAAACTCGACCTGCAAAAGATAGCCAACAAAGGGTCCAATGAGTGACTTTGACACAAATTTTTTTTAGAATAGCTTGCCAAGAATCCCTAGACTGCCTACCAACTGAAATAGGATCCCAAGGTAGGTCAACGGGAGAGCCCCAATCTGAAATCTAAGAATATGAGCAATTCTCCTCTGAATGGAGTTCAGAGTATTGAAGAAAAAAGATGGAATACTTTCCCTCATTAATTAACTAGCCCGAAGCAACAAGATAAACATCCAACACCTTGTGCATGTTTGAAGCCTCCCTAATAGTGGTCGTGCCCATCAAAGCAGTGTCATCCACAAACTATAAGTGAGATTGTACTGTTAAGCCACTTCCCCATCACCATCCCTGAATGAAACCCCCCTCCACATTCATTTTTATCAATCATCCCAAACCTTCCACCAAAAGGAGAAACAAGTAAGGAGAGAGGGGGTCACCCTGCCATAAACCCAGAGTAGCACCAAATAATTTAGAGTGCTCCTCATTAATTAGAATAGAGAAAGGAACTGAAGCCACACAACTCATAACCCAATGAATCCACTCCAACCAAAGGCCCCCAAAAATTTTCATAGGAAGGACCATCAGACTTTGTCATAAGCCTTAGCCATGTCTAGCTTGATGAACATAGCCTTATCTTTGGAATTGGCCATAGAATGAATAGTCTCCATAGCAACAACCACCCCATCCAAAATCTGACGGCCCACCACAAAACCACTATGTTCCTCAGAAATCAGTAGCATAAGCCACTTTTTTAACCTATCAGCAATCAACTTAGAGATAATTTTATAAATAACATTGCAAAGAGAAATGGGGCGAAATTGACTTAACTGATCTTCCCCATCACCCTTGGGGATGAGAGGAACGAAGGTAGAATTTAGGGCCCAAAGCATTTGCTTATTCTTTTGAGACTCTTGAACAACTACCAATAAATCCAGCTTGATAATCTTCCAAAATTCTTTGAAGAACTCAATTGAGAAACCATCTGGACTAGGAGCTTTACCCTTCTTCATCTAGAAGATAGTCTTCTCCATCTCCTCAAGTGAAATATCACTCATAAGATACTCCTTCATCTCCCAAGAGACCAAAGAAGGAATACAAGAGAGGAACTGAGCCTCTTTAACTTAGTCCCCTTGTGAGTCCTCCCTGAATAAAGAAGCAAAATATTGCACAGCTTCATTCGAGATATCCTAAGTAGAAGAAAGAATCTCTCCCCTATCAGTAACCAAAGCTGAAATAGAATTACCATGATATCTGGCCTTCATCAAATTGAAGAAGAAGGTAATATTCTTGTCTCCCTCCTAAAGCCATTCAATCTGGGCTTTCTGTTTCCATAAGACTCCCTCCCTCAACTCCCATTCCTCCAGAGCTTTCAATGCCCTACCCTCATCCCAAAAAAAATCCTCTGACACCCCATCCTCCCTAATCAACCTAGTAATACCATCCAACTCAGCTTGTGCAGCAAGCTTTGCATGGTAAATGTTTCCAAAGCATTGTCAGTTCCACCATTTAAGTTGATACTTGACATATTGAAGGAGCTTACCAAAAATATACATTACAGTACCATAAGCAGGTCTACCATACCTCCACCATTCAACAACACAACCATGAAGGTCAGGGTCCCGCAACCACATTAGCTGGAATTTTAAGGTCGACATTTGAGGCACCTGAGCAGAAGAGATAACTAGCTTTATAGGCCAGTGATCCAAACCTCTCCAATCTAATATGTCAGAACTAGAAGACCACATTCCCCCAACCCAAAAGTAGGAGACCATGAAATGATCTAGACATTCAACAATGAAACTGTCACCCACCCTTTTGTTGTTCCAAGTAAACTGACCATTGCTAGGCTTGATATCAACAAGATTGAGAGTCAATATATTGTCCTGAAACAACAACGCAGAGGGCTCTAGTCTTGCAATACCACCCTGTTTCTCAACTAATTTATTAATAGCATTAAATTCACTTGCAATGATCCATGGCTATAGGGAAATAGGCTATGAACAAAATGGATATTGGTCCATAAAAGAAGTTTACCCTGGAACTCAATAGGTGCATAAACATTGGAGAAAAGAATGGACTCCCCTGACTCAAGACACAGAGCAACTATGGATAAAGAGGACTTGAAGGATAACCACTACAAAGGTTGAATCTTCTAAGGGTTCCAAAAACAAGACACACCCCTCGAGGATCCTTGAGCCCCAATACACTGGCACTCACCATTCTTCCACAACTTAGGCACTAAACCCATCATGCACTCAACAAATAACTTGGTCTCTTAAAGAAAAAGAACATCAGGAGAATGACTTTTTATCAACTCACAAACAACTTTTTGTCTAGGGCCACTATTCGAACCCCTTACATTCCATGAGATAACGATCATTTCAAAGGAGTCAAAAAATGGGAATACAGGGTCTTGAGAGACCCTGACTCCACCAAGGTCTCTCCCATCATCTTAATCTTTTCCAAATCTTTCTTCCTACCAAGTTTAGAATTTTTCTTCAATGCCCCCTTCTTGCCATCCTTTTGAAAAAGGCCCAGTTGAGGTCAAGGCTTGCTACTCTTAGCCGCATCTGATCCAACATTCTGCACAAGAAAATAAGTTCCTCCATCTCTTGCCCCAACTCAACATTTGGACCCGACATCACTTGAGCCCCAACTTGAAAATCAGTGACCATAGGCATGGTAGACTCATCCTGTGGAGTAGGAGGAGTAATGGAAGTGTGACCCTCCAAGCCAAAACCCATCACACCCTATTCCACACTTATTAACCTTGGATTAACTTCCTACTGACCCAAATCATCTAGGACCTCAAACCTATTAAAAGTATCCTCATCTTCTCTCTCCATCAAAGTCCTCTTTCGACCTTTATTCTGGTTACGAGCCTTAACTGGAACATAACCCTCAACATCCGCCTCCTCAAAAGAAATAGGATTCTTCCCCTTATTAGTATTAGGGGTGTTACGAGGAGGAGGTGGAGGCTCAGGCACCACAGGCTTAGCCTTAAGGCATCTACACTACAGGGGACCATATTCATGACAAAGGCAACATCGGAAAGGAAGGGTCTCATAATCCAATTTTTGCACCCAAGAATGGGAACCCGCACACATATCCAAAGCATCTAGAAAAGGCCTACTCAAATCAATTTCCACACAAATTTGAGAAAAATAAATTACTTTCTTACCTAGGGTTTGTGTCAAAGACCCCACCGGCTTCCCAAGCATCGAAGCAAACATGTGCAGAACATCCTCATGAAAACATTCAATTGGAAATCTAGGAAACCAAACCCACACTGGAACACAATTCAGAAGCTCCTCATAGGGATTAAAGTCTGCATGCCATGGCTTGATGAACAACCCAACCTGGTTGTGAAAATAGCCCCCCTCCTCAAAAACCCTATTGTGATCAGCCAAGCAAATAAATGTGACCATGAAAAAATTATTTACAAGCAGTGTGACCTCCATTTCACCCTTCGACTCCCAAGTCATTCGAGCCCAAGTTTCCAAAAAGTGTAGAGACACTCTCATTCCCAAAAAATTGTAGTACAAAGAATGCTTTGAATAATATTCAATATCCTCAGCAATTATCTCAATCAGAATCACCAATTTAGGTCTCTCTTTGCAGCGTTCAAGGCAACCATTAATCTTCATGATCCAAGATCCACGAGACAAATTCAATTCTATAGACCTCCTATTCAAATAGGAGGGTGTTATCAAAAACCTTTTCTACTTGGCTTGGCGTTTTCACATCCACCGCAACAAGAAAATCCATGTCGAGCGAAGCCCTAGATGGCTCACCCTAAGACATAGCCGACCAAAGGCCTAGGATGAACATGCACAAGAAAGAGTCGGCACCAGACACAACAAATCAGAGGAGACCCTCACCTGCAACACCCACCACTAAACCCACGCTCATCCCAACACCACGCACAACCCACAACAACAGAACCCCATGCCAACACAAGAGCCCAACCATGAAGGAAAACATAGGGCTAGGCAAAGCCCTCCATGCAGGAAAAACAACCAAACACAACCAAGCCAGAGCACCAAAGAATAGTCACAGCAAAAATATTAACCCCCCCACAAAATGAAGCAAACACCCACCACAACCTCCACACATATAGAGAGAGCAAGCACAAGCTAGGGCTCGAATGCCCTAGCTCGACACCTTGCAGTTACAGACCGAAACTCCATCCATTTAATCTATTTAATATTAGAATAAATAATATAAATTAATTAAATAATTTGAGATTGTTTAACTAATAGTGGATGAGTAAATTTGATAATAATTTAATAATATAATTAATATTAAAAGAATAATTAGTGGATTTTAGAGTGTACATGTATAAACTAATGAAATAGAGAAATTTTAGTGTAGTTCATGTTTGTATTTTTTATTCTAAATTTTTTGGATATTTTTTTTTTTTCTAAATTTAAGAAGAAAATTTACTTCCTAAAACATACTTAGAAAATATGATCAACATACCTCCACTTTTACTATAGTAAATTTATTTTTTTTCCTTGATTTCTTTCGTACATAGCTAGTTTAAATATTTAGTGCATGGAGAGTTATTTTTTAGAAATATATAATTTTTAATAAAATTTTAAAGTCAAATTTATTAAAAATATAATAGTTTCAACAAGCCTTTTATTTATCTCTAAACTATTTATCGTGTATACATTTTGGAGAGCATTCTCTCTTCCAATGTACCATATTTTTCTTAAATTTTCAAAATAATTTTTAATATATTTAAAAAAATTAAATCAACCTTATCTTTGATTTTAACAACTTGGTTGTAGTCTAAAAATTTATATGAACCATAATTAAAATATTACAAAAAATTATATTTTAGTCTTTGAGCTTTAGCAAAGAGAAGTTTTAGAATTTGTTGAAAATATACATTGTTTAAGAAACCTAGAGTAGAAGATAATGTTTTATTAAATTTGTAAGAAAAAGGGGACTATGTTGTTCCATAAGGTGCTAACTAAATAGTTTTAAGTGAAATTATTTCACTCAAAAATGTTTCAACTAAAACCTTGTCATACAAGAGAGAATTTTCTTTCTTGTTTATGTGTTAATAGTTTAGATGAAACCCTTTTACCAAAACACATGGGGTCACATAGGTATCAAACAAGTCATAATTATTTCAAATAAAATTGTTTTTCTCAAAATCCTTTTAGCTAAAAGGGACACACTATTAAAATTTTACCTTGAAATGAGAGATAGAATAATGTGTTTTAACCCAAGCCAATTTTCTCCAATTAATCATTGTTAGGGAAATATGTGCTTACACTCAATTAAAATAACAAATATATCTACACAACAAAAGATACTCAATAATGAGATATTATCATTGGTTGGATGCACATCCTCGCATTCTATCTTTGTCAGTAATGGTGACGCCTTTACCACTTTTGTGGCTTTAATCACCCGATCCATTAAAAAATAAACTTGTTTAATATAAAATGACAAACAAAATATAGAATTTGAATCACATTTATTACAAACTCACCATTTTGCCTTCCACATCTTTGTAAATCGACGTGTGATCTCCAACTTCCAGGCCATGTAATTGAACGAAATCCTCTAAAATAAACCATTCAATTTTTGAGTGTGGACTAAAATCAACTATCCCAAATCTTCAATTGTTAGTGTTTGTAAAGATGAACAAGAATAGTGGATTAGAGATGCAAAAATAAAATTTTTGTACTTGTATTTTCTAGTACAAGTAACAAATCTAAGCCATTCATTGTAATTAAATCCTAGCCATTCATTTGGGCTTTGGAAAATTACACATAGGGGCTTGTTCCTCATTTGTAAGTGGTGGTGAATTGTTATAAGAGGCATTTTGCAGCAATAGATGGAAGCATTGCATTATTTTGAGTGTTTTCTTTGTTCTTACTCATTTTGCTTGCATGATTCAACTTCCATGTTAGCTTTATCTTGTTAGTTTCTTGAATTTCTTTAATGTTGGTTGTTGTTATGGTATTTGATGGACTTCCTGCCCATAATTTTGGCATTTTTTGATGACAAAATGTTATACAAAGTTATCCTAGGCTTGTTTGTTTTTAGCACCTTAGTTCAATTTTATGTTCATGAGGTGAATGCACAATCTAAAAATCAGCAGACCTTAGAAGATTGCACTGGTTTTGTATAGCTGTAGGATTTTCTTGGTCAAACAAAACTTAATTTTATGGGAGTTTGTCTACTATAGCATCCTCCATTATTACTGTTCATTCATAGCTTAGATTTAGAGTAGCTCTCTTAACCCTTTCTCTTTTGTTATTTCTTTTAACTCCTTATTAGTTTAGGATCATAAGCACCATCACAATGTAAAACTTGGTGATAGAGGTGAGTTTCAACTTGTTGTTTTGAGTGGGAAGCCACTGATTCAACCAATTCCAACACTTTGAAACTCCATTTGTAGAACCAACTTCCCATGCTTTGTAAACCATAAAGGCCTCCTTGTGATTACCAACAAATCACATCAACCAATTGAATTATTCCAAGCATTGTCATGACCTAACACCAGTGGGACCTTGGGGTAGTAATTTGGAACTTGTTTGTAGATTTCTACCTTTCAAAAGAGGTACCATACTTGTGTGTTTCCTGTGTTGAGAAGGTGCAAAAACACCAATCAACAATAATGATCATCTTCCCATTTTTCAACACCACCTTATAATCATCTTCCTAATTATCATCTTCATTTTTCTAACCCACACAAGGCCTAATATTGTATATTTAGTTTCACTTGTTTCAAGGCACATGAAAAATCCAAATATATTAAGCTGATATGTACAAAGGTATCTATTAAGAATTTTTAGGTATGTGAAAGGCACTCTAAATTTTGGTATTCATTACTACTTGTTGTGCAGTTTTGCACACACGCCTCACTGAAAGTGGGGGCCCTCTTTTTGCTCTAGGTTTTGGCCTCTTAATTATATTGATTTCATTGTCTTTGGAGGTCCTTAGATGTTTATCTTGCTTTTCCAAGTCCTTTCCCCAGGTTGCACTTCGAAAAAACTAAGTTTTGAAAAAAATCCAAGATTTTCAAGTCTGCCTAGAATTTTCCATAATCCTGTCTGCCTGGAATTTCCCATAATCCTGTCCGGCTGGAATTTCCCATAATCCTATCCACCTGGATTTTCTCGGATTCTGGTATGGAGTCTGCCTAGCCCTGATTTTTTCTGAATTTTCCCCTTGGTCTGATTTCCTAAGGGCCCAAACCCTGAAATTTCCCAAAATGGAAATTTTTTCCGAAAATAATTATTTATTTATTTATTTATTTTTTCCAAAATTGATTTTTTTTAAAATGTTCCTAAAATGAAAATTTCTTGAAAAGATGTTGAAAATAAAATTTCCAAAAAGGAAAAAAAATCTAAAAATGGAAAGTTTCCTTATAATAATGTAAGTTTTTTAGAAAAGGTCAAGATTTTATTCAAATTTAGTTTGGACATGTGGGCTATTAATGATGATATCTATTTTTTAGGACTAAGCAAATATTAAAAGGGGGGACTTGCATATGGATTCGTGCCAAAAGTGGGAAATGTGGAAATGTTCAATTTAAATTTTCAAAGTGGGACCTGCCTAAGAATTTGTGCCAAACTGTCTACAGCTGGAGGATGTTCTAGAAGACACGTGAATTTGATCTTGTTGGAGATTGTAGGCCGACATGGATAATATTCATGCATTTAATGCAAATCTTGTCCTATTTTGAAATTCTCCTGGCCGACCTGTTTTGGGGCCTGTTATTATTGTAAAATCTAATTGGGCTGACATGTTTGGGGTTTTCTATAAATGGCATTTGTGCCTCATTTGTAAGAGAGAGATTAGGAGAAGATTTGATAGAGAGTGAATTTAGCAGTAGAGTAGAAGTAGAAGCTAGTCAATTTCTGAGCAAGTGATGTAACAGAACATTGGAATTGTTGCTAGAGTTTGGTGATTCAATACAATTGAAGGCATTGTGATTTTCTGGTGATCTCTTTTGTGTTGACTTATCTTGCATGGTTCTTATGATTCTATTTTTAAAATTGCTCATGGTTATTAGATTTAGATTTACATTTGATTCAATGATGTTCATGATTTAATGTTTGAAGTGTTTGCAGCAATCCCTGGTCCATACTTTTTGCAGCTAGCTGATTGTTAGTTGCTTTGTAAAGTTAGCCTGGACCTTTATATTCATTGTTCTTGGTTCAACTATGGAGATTTATTCATTTCAACTGCAATTGGGTTGTCTTGGGTGAATGTTCATGATCTGAAAATCTTTAAAACTTTAGAAGATTGCACTGTTTCTGTAAGATTGCAGATTAATCTTGGTCAAGCAGAGATTGGTTTCATTGGGATTAGTCCATTTCAAGTGTTTATCATTTGTATTGTTAATCTTAAGAGTTAGAATAGAATAGAATCTCTCTAAACCCTTATCTCTTTTGCTGTTTATTTTGAATCTGGGTTAGTTTTAGGATTGAAAGCATCACCCTATCGTTCAATTTGACAAAAATTCACTTCCAACATTGTTCATTTGTAAGGCCCCTTGTGATTACCAACATTTTCACATATTATCTGAGTTGTTTATGCATTGTCAAGACCTGACACCCGAGAGACCTTGGGGTGATTTTCAGCAATTAATTGTTGAAGATTATCTTTCAAGAGAGATAGAATATCATTTTCTGTCTGAGTTGTTGCTGTGCAAAAAACACCATCAACACTACTCTTCTAAAAATTTCAATCTTATTAAATAGTTGAAACATCATGGAGCTCTGCAAGCATCAATTATTAACATAATCCCCCTTGATGCAATATACTAAGAAGATTATATCAGTAGGTATGTGAAAGGCACTCTAAATTTTGGTATTCATTACTACTCTTCTAAAAATTTCAATCTTGTTAAATAGTTGAAACATCATGGAGCTCTGCAAGCATCAATAATCAACATATTCCCCCTTGATGATATTTAATTTTGAGGTATGTGAAAGACACTCTAAATATTGGTATTCATTACTATTCTAAATTATGATCCCCACATTATAATTTTTCTCACAAAATTCCCCAACACTTAGTAGATTATGCTTCAACTGTGGAATGTAATAAATATCCTTAACATTTTTCATAAATAATATTAGAAGAGTAGTAATGAATACAAAAATTTAGAGTTCCTTTCACATACCTCAAAATTCTCCAAGAGAGTTAAAAACAACAATGTACAATTTATGATGAGAATCAAGGCAATAGAGTGGTTATAGTTAGATTTATGTTCCTTTCACATACCTCAAAATTTAGAGTGCCTTTTACATACAACACCATCTCATATTCTTCTAATAATATTGCATCAAGGGTGAGTATGTTGATAATTGATGATTTTCCTATTCTTTGAGATAGTGTAATGCCCTAAAATTAACACTCAAAATACAGTTAAGGACAAAACACAACTATCAAATTTTTCTCAAGAATGCTTGCAAAACTCACGAAGATACTACCAGAAAAAAGCACTACAAGGAAGCATAGAACATTTGACTAGTTATAGATTAATATATTTAGTTATACAACTAAATTGCTTATGCATTCCTAGAAGGGTTTTCAAATGGGGACATGAAAATTCAATCGTCAAGATAGACTTAAATAATTCAACCAACACATTCATAAATTGAAGGAACAATCAAGTCATAAGTTAAGAAAATATATTATATCAATATTAACTCAAAGTAGTGAAAAGTGAGCAAACCCTAGGGGACATACCTAATTCCTCGGGGTCTCATCTCTGACGACCTTTCCAACATATATAATTCATAGAGGAACCATAGTTCGACAATTTGAGTTTTTACCAACTCATTTGATTAACAAATAATGATGATGAACAACTAAGAACACATTTCAAGATATATTAATACACACATTAAGTAGATAATAATGGTTAATCTATGAGATCTCCTCTCACTGCATAGTGAAAACAAGGACAAGCTATAGAGGAATTTCTCCTAATCTGACACCTTCTATGAGTATCGTATTAGATTCAATTGAATGATATAATTATGATTCATTACTATACACTCTATGTATCATATTCATTAACTATAGGATGAATATACTGTAAATTTATTATCATTATAGAGAACTTAAAAATTAATACATCCAAATAGGCTCAAATCGATTCAATTATTACTATACACCTCTATAGGATATCTCAATAATTATCAATGAATCAACACATACAAATCTCTTAGTAATTTCATAGAAGAATAACTAGTAATTAAGAAAATAGGTAAACAAAATTTGTGTAGAATTTATACAAAACACAATCTCTATAAATGTTACAAACAATTTAATATTTTGTTTACACTATATGTTCTCAGTAATATTATTTAATGTAGCTAATAGAAAAATTGATAATATATTGTTCATATAATTTATTTAACAACTTTCAACTTGGTGATCGTAGTGAGAAATGGCAACATTTGAACAAGCATAACTCTTTCGTCTGATATCCAAATTTTAAAACTCAATATGTTTCAGAAAGGTGGAGGAACCAACAACAAAACCTAGAAAGCATTTGATAATTTTCTAAAACATGTGTGAGCATATTTTTCTACAACCTAATTCACTCCTGGAAAGGCATGCAAATTTGAAAGCAAGATTGTTAAATTGAATTGATAAAAATTCGTACGTAAAAATATGTTTGGCAGGTTTGAGTGTTCATCTAGTGACACTATCAAATTCATTTCTCAACTAAGTGGAAACACATATGAAATATAACTACTTGTTTGACAATGCAACTGCTTAATTTTTCCCATTTATCTTTGTGTTTCAATGACTATTCCTAGCCAAGAAGAAATATATATATATATATAAAACTCAGGAAACAATAATTTTTAAACCACATGTAGATTTAAATATGTAAATCTACTATTATTAATACCATAGCATCCAATACATTCGGGGATTCAAGTAGAACAAAAGATGTAAACTTAATAGCTTTCCAAAACATTAATATAAATAAGGCAATCCAAAGGCAATCCAAAAACCAGTATTAGCTAATATAAAAAAATAGATAAATTACCTAATAAAGGATGTCTACAGCTGGATTAAAAAAACAACATTCCAAAAAGGGGACGCATAGCTAGTTTGAAGTATTTATAACAGCTGGAAAAGTTTAGAACATTGCAAGCCATTTGTTTATGAAATCCTAGCTTCTTGTAGGTGCATAGTGAGCTTCAAGGAAAGCAATTATAGACATAATAACATATAGTTTAGGCATTATACAATGCAACATCATACTACAATAGTGGATAGAGAAATTTGTTTAAACTTTGTAGATAAAATCTGCCTTGGTAATTGCATAGGTATAACAAATCAAATGATCTGGGAACCTCTTAATTAATCTTTGTTTTGACACTAACATGTTTAAGAATAGAATGATTAGAAATAACTATTTATTGATAAAGTTTACTTAGACTTGTATAGATTGGAAATCATTAATTCACTTTTGGATGGTTGATACATATATGAATTTCCAAAGCAATAAGAGTTTGCATATGTTGTTAGTCTTCATCCAGTTTATTATGACTCTTAGTATATACATTTTATGACGGCATTTTAAGGAATGAGATATAATTTTCATGTTTTAACATGGCTTTAAATATTCCTCAATGTATATCCCTAGCAATTTAGTTCTTTGTCTAAGTATTTAGAGGAGGAAAACATTACATGTTTTTTTTTTTTTTTTCATCCATTTTAGGTTCCTATTTAATGTGCTCCTTGTTATGGACTCTATTTTTTATTTTTTTCTAAAGGAAGTCTATTGTCTATTTGCTTCCATTAAATATAATTTTGTGCTATGGAAATTAACCATACAAAATTCTATCAGAGAGCTTAAGGTGTGTAATCAAAACACAAATTTATTCAAGACAAGAATTGAAATTGTTACTGGAAGGGGAACAATAGTAACCCTTTTTACTTGTTCTAATGTTTTCTTTCTATAGATTCAACCAACCATTTGTTGCAGGCTAGAACTACCAAAAAGGATTAGTTTTGTCAAAAAGTGTGGGATTCCAAATGTTTTGTTTTCTAAAAGCATAGTTATCAATATTTATGCTTTCACAACAACTAGAACACTCAACTCACAAAATATTCTAAGTTGTCTTTGCTTTTGAAAATGCTAATTTAATAGGTAGCCTGAATGAAGATAAATTAGTACAATACAACTTGTATATAAATTTTCAACGCTTGCGGCTAAGAAATCTAAGCAAATTTTAATGGGTATTGATTCTTCTTACTTATTTAACATGGAGATGAGATCAATTTTTTTTATGCAATAGAGAAAAAAAAGAATAGAATAGAACCTGATCATGAGTGTAAAAAATAACAATTAAGTATATTCAAAATGAGGACACAAGATATTTTAAATCCCATTGATTAGAGTGCAAAACCAATGTATAGCTACCAGGGCATGAAAAACATTGCAACATTACAAATTATACTATCAACAAGACCTATTGTTGTGATCTTGCTAAGATGAATCCTACCATTTGTGTCTTGGGAATGCGTGCCAAAAGAATCATGAACAAACAATCCTAATTGAACACAACCAAATTCAAAGGGACAATAGCTTAGGATAACTAATGGATCACAAAGATGGGTGATAAGTTCTTTTTTATTCATTCAAAGATCAGTAGCTTAGAGAAGACTCCAAGTTAAGGATAGATTTCAAACCATACGACAGTCTTAGTACATTATCAAAGTGTAGCTACTAAATCCATTATAATTGTAGCTTTCTTAAAAAGTGTTTGATGTTGCATCTCCTACATCATTTATAATTATCATTCATTTTACAACATAAAATATTGGGTCAAGGGACACGATGCACCTATCACTCACAGTATTGGATAAGAGTATTTCAGCAGAGACTGGCTTGAGGAATATGCGGGCATTGATATATAACCAAACACCACCACAACCATTACAAATCTACAATCATTTTTAGAGCGGATGGCCATGAAGACTTACCTGGATGCATTAATCCTTGAATTTGTTGTGTGGACACATTGATCCAAGAACTCTCTTTTAAGTCTCATCGTTAATAATTACTCTGTCTCCTTGGACAGAGTTGCAGGAATTAAGCACGCTCGATTGACAACCAAAACATCCTAAAATAACAAACCCAATATCTATCTCTATCCATTCATGCTCTACCAACAAAATTCACTATAATAATGGATTCAAACAACATGTTGATCTACTAAACTTCAACAAGAATCCACCAAACACAATTATAAATATAGCCTTATAAAAGTGTCACTTTGTTTCATACAAAAATCACTGCATATTAATATATAATTCCCTTTAATTCACTTATATGGAAATGCATCGAATGGACACATGATTTAAGAATTTCATCTTAAATATGACAAAATATCTCTATGGGAAGAAAGTTCCACTTGAAGAAACACTCAAGTGTGCATAGTCCTTTGACATTCCATGGAAATATTGTATATGAATAACCCAAATTGGAGAGCTTACTAATTAATATTAATTATGAAGGATTTGAACTAGTCGATCCCAACTATGTTTTAAGACTATCCTCAAGCTAATACACCCAACTATAACTAAGATACAATAAACATAATTTTTCTAGACTATGGCACATGGCTTAATAAAAAATCCATGTAATTCTCTTGACCTATTAGATAGAGGGCTTCTTGGGTGGTTTAGAATCACAACTACTATTGAGATATACTTGAAAGGAGCTTTGAATAACCTTTGAGAAATATAACTTCATCCTTACATATTAGATAACAACCCAACTAAATGGTTGTTTTTCTACTTCTAACATTGTATAGTAATTCACCTTCCATTCTCTAAGACATCTAGGAAATTCCATGTGTATAATGTGATTATTTACATTATGTAACAACATTTAAATATAAAGTTTGAAGCTATATAAAGTTTGTTATTAATTTTTATAAGTTAATCTAAAATTTGAAGCCTACTAGCCATTAACTTATCCTAGTCCTTGTAGTAATACGAAGAAATAGCCTGAGAAAATGCACTATTTTCCTAGATTGAAGAGGAAGGAATAATTTTTGCTAATGATAATACTATATCAAAACAACCTTAAATGTAGTTTGACTACTGTGCAAGAGAAAATAAGAGAAAATTGGAGAATCATGGTCTTAAGGTGCAACTAGAACCTATAATTTGCATGCTCATGAGTTTCCTAAACAAGGCAGCTTCCTATTTCCCCCTTTTCTTTCTCTTTCTGACTGTCACTTCTCCTCCACCTACCTACATTTACCCATCACATGATGCAAGGAACAATAGTATGGTGGTGAGAAAACATCATTAATGCTAAGAGGAAAACACCCTTCCTTTGTATGCTAGTTTTCAATTTATTAAGAATATATTGATTTTGGTGAATATTTTACTTTAATCAAGAATTTATTCAAGATAGAGGTTTCCCCAAGTATTACACTAGCTTCAGATAATTCTATAAATCTCAACATAAATATAAGGTTTTTCTTGAATATCAATAACTTGGCATAAAGCTTATCTCAAATAGTGATAACTATACAATATGGTTGGTATGTGTGTTGACTACCCATGTATTAATTTTATGGAATCTGAGGTTAGTTTGACAAGTCAAGTCAAAATGGAAAAATCACCATCATGTTCCCCATTGAATACTTAGAGCTCTCCCAACCAATTTTTCCTTGGTGTTGATTTAACATGTAGTAATCTAAATTTTGAACCCAACTTTGTAGTTGCATATGAAAAGGGACCTAATTACACCTTCAATAGAATAATATTGGGGCATTATTGGACATGCAAGTAGTGTTGGATTGTCAAGGTTTATTGCCTATATCATCAAATTATTATCTTTGTGCTAAAGAATTGACTACCATTGATTATCTGAATTAGTTCAAGAATTTGAAGGATAATATCTAGTGAGGTATTGGTGGTGTTGTAAATTACACAACAAACAATATGTAAACTAGCTTTTATTCATAATAAAAATTTCATGCGAATTGAGAAAAATCAATGGAATATATGCATGCTACAATTTTGTCTCATTAGTACAAAAATTAACAATATATACATTTTACCACTAGAGGAAGAAAAAAAACTTAGTAAGACTTGCAGCTATGATTTCAAAATAAAATTATCTCTTTCTACATTCAAAATATTATAGGAAAGTAATTATTTCAACAAGTTTGGTTAGTAAGATATATATATAGGACTAGTTGGTACTTATTTGCAATCATGAAACATGCTCAAAAAAATAAAATAAACTAAATGTAAAAACTAGAGTTCACATACCCATTTGTCAAGATAAAATGAAGTGGATAAGTTTTCCCAATCTTTTCTCAATCTTTTCCACAAATTTAAGTATACAAATGCAATTAAAAAGATAATTGAACCTAATATAAATCAAAATATTAAATATGTAGATTATTTTTTAAAAATATGTTCATAGTGTACTCAAATTGTGTCTATCCATACAATATATGTAAAATCTATGTAGTTGATTCATTGGAGTGAGAGTCCCACATGACTAAATTAGCTTTTATTTATCACTTGTATTAGAGAGATGCAAAATACAATAAGGAAAAGTCATATGAAAACTAGAATAATGATGACACGTCACAATCAAGTTCAAATGATTAGATTTAATATTTTCTTAATACATCATTATTAAAAAGTACATGGTTAATCTACCACCATGTATAATAAATATTTTACACCTAAATACATCTCCTTGCATAGTTACCCCTAGATTTATAAAACTACAAGGTCAAAAATTAATTGTAAAATAAAACATGAACAAAAAAACAAATATTAAAAGAAATCAAATGTAATGAGTGTCCCGTTATGGTTCTGCCAAGGAATGGGGATAAGATAACCATGATGCACTATCCCTCCCAAAACTATTGATCACATGTCTTGCATCTATGGAGAGAAGAATTTAAATGGAATCATGACTTCATTCCTACACCGCCTCAATGATTCACTATTCCAGTCCAAAGACTACACTTCCCAATATGTTAATTTCAAGATTCCATTCAAACCGTTCAATAAATAGATTGCATTCTTATGTAAAAATTTAAAGTATAATTTTATTATTATAATGGTGAAATTTTCATACCCATGTTAATTCTCATTTAGTTTTGAGCCTTTTTGAATATGTGGATTATACAATTACATATCAACAAATACACCCTTTAGTGTAATATTGGATTTATTTCTTAATTCATCATTCCTTCATATTCAATTGGATTGAACTAGGAGAACTTGTCCATGTTATCTAACAATTTTCCAAGGTATTTTAAATACCACTAATTTTTAAGCGTCAATGAAGAGAAGAAATAATTGTGAAACAAGTCACATTTATCTACAATCAACAAGTTCATTTGTGTGGTAAGGAGGATCAATCCTACATGACACATATTTGACCTATAATGATTTCAAAGACTATTCTAATCTCAAGACATATAAAATCAATTACATCCATTGAGGTGTTTTTTATAGATATGTTTTAATTTGATCTAAACATCTCTTTGATTTGTTATTAACATGGGTCAAAAAATGTGAAATGGAGCATTTGGGAATGGATAAGTGGATCTAGTTTGTATGTGTACAATTGATAACTTAATAAATGACACAATTGATAGTTACCTACTCATAACTTAGTTAAGTAGTGTCACCATTAGATATATATTTAAAATGAAATATTTTAAATAAATTATTAAAAATCTAATCTATACCAAATGCAACATGTAATTGAGCGATAAATTAGAAACAAAAATCAAACAAACAAAAACATCATTACCAGATATGATTCTTGTTGTGCCAAAAGTTAAAAATTTATCATAATGAAAGAGATGTGGTCACTCACATAAGAAACACAACAATAAAAAAATTGGGACCCTTCAAGATGGCTAAGGGTAATACATAATTGAGATTTATTTAATTTTAAAAAATTATATATCTAACTATGACTACCATCATGGAAAGCCATTTGATTACAAGAAATAAATCTATAACACATTATTTATAATTCAACCATTCTAAAGTGAATATGCATTCAAATTTAAATGTTTCAAGCTGAAAAAAATGCACATAAGCAAAAATTATACTCTATATAGACTTTTACATATAAAAGTGTAGAATAATTCTCTACACATATACAAATTTGGCTTTTATAACAACTCAAAATGCTTTTTTACAAAATGTCACATATGTCATCTCAAGATCTACATACAAAGTGCATGTAGAATAACTACACATTAAATCCTAATAGTCTAATTGATCTTATGTCTTAGAAAAATATTACACATGTGGTGGATCATCAAAATCTAGCCTCCTCATGCCACTTGATGGATGAAAAGTTGACTGCACAATAACAATTCAAACCATAAATTTGATTAATTAGCTAAATAGTAAATAAATTAGGCTGCCAAATAAAAACATATCTATAATTTATAAATTTCAAATTACAATATTGTTACCATCTCTACTTTGTATTACATCCATTGTTGTTGCTTCTTGGTTAAGATCAATAGAAAATGGTAACATATATTGTTGGGTGTTTTGTTGATCATCTAAAGCCACAATAACATGCAAATTTAAGACATCAACTTAGAAAAAAATAATTTACAAATTAAAGACATAAAATTGATTGAAGTGTGTTCTATAATTTGTATACCATCTCCACTTTGCATTGTCTCTATTGTAATTTCTTGGTTAACATCAATAGAAAAAGGTAACATATATATTTTCTACTATTTTGTTGATCCCCTGAAGCTGCAATGCCACACATATTTAACATGTCAAGATAGATAAATTTTTCAAGTGTAAAATTACATTATGTAATTAATATAAACAATAGTAAATTATAAAGATTAGAAATTTGATTACATATAGGAATTAAGTAATTGTCTATAAATTCAATAAACACACTTAATAGTTAAAAAATTGCCATCTATAAGTTGTATTTCATCTGTTATTGTTTGGTTTAGATCAATAGAGAATGGTAAATTGATGTCATTGAGTACTTTCTTGATCATCCAAACCTACAACATTACATATATTTAACATATGAAATAAAAAAAAGAAGTATTGTAATGCAAATTACTAAAATTATTTTGAAAAAATATACTCATTGTGTTGTTGCATGATGCTAACTCTTTCTCTTTTGATTGCAATGCCTGAGTGTTTAATGACCCTTTTTTTCTTTTTCTTTTTATATCCTATAGAAGGGAATTGAAAATTTTCATAGTCCTCAATTGTTTCATTCAAGTCTTCAAAAATGACATTGTCTCTTTGATGAATTAAATGATGTTTGTGCATTTCGCTTGGATTGAACCATGATATTTTTCTTGTAGAAATTTTATTTGCACTAGGGATTGATGTAAATTTGGAAGAGGAAGGAAGAGATGTATGAATATATTTTATCAATCTCTCTATACATTGACAATTTTTTTCTTTTTCATCTTTTCTAGTTGGTAAATTTTGGAGCAGATGCTATAAATAATCAATAGAATTTTAAAAGTTATCATTCAAAGCATTAGATGATTTCAAGCCATCTGTAATACAAATAAAAATGATTAAATCTAAAAATATTTTAATATTTCATTAGAAAATGGTGACATTGAGATTTTCTTATTCTTTGGTCTTCACCAATGACAAACCCAAGAACATTTTGATCTTCTATTTGATTACAACCATCTATAATTGGATTAAGATTTCATTAATTTTGTGAACCATAAAAAATCAACTAATATTTAATTGTAAATACCATATCAATATTACCAATGAGGATAGACTCATACATCTATTTTACAAGTTCCATTTTTGGTTCTCTTTCGTAGTCCTTTTAGATCAACTTTCATTGAGGAAACTATTACAAATATCCAAAACCAATCAAACAACACATCAAATGATCCAATTAAACATATGATTCAAATTCAAAATAGCATCTCATCCAAGCCACTTAGTAGTGATGATGTTGCTAAGTTAGATGAGACCCTTAAGGGTGTCCTCTCACTCACTTCATCCCCTAACATTTGTAATGAGAAACATAAAACCCTTACTGAAACACCCTCCCTCAAACCTTTTGATTGTGTTGAATTTTATTTGTTAGATGAAGCCCTCCACAACTTCATCTCACATAATCCATCCGCTAAGGTTTGTGCTAACCAACTTGTGATAACAAACATTCATACCTCTAATGCTTTCCTTGAAAATCCTAAACAAGTTGATGATTGTTCACCTTTACAACCTTTTAGTAGTGATGATTTTCCTTTGCTAGATGAGCCTCTTCAAGACTTCATATCATCCAATTCATCTGCTATGGTTTGTTGTGACACCTCTAACATTAAGGACGTTCATGTAATTCAACCAAAATTTATCCTTTGTCCACCCTCACATCCGTTTCATCCTTCCAATAAACCTAAACTTACCCTTTACCCACCCTCGCATCCCCTTCATCCCTGTAATGTATCACAATAGTCTAGTAATGATATTTTTGCTCATACATATAACACATGAAATAACCCACAACTACCACAAATAATTCCACCATTGTTACCTTTACCTAATCTACTTAGTGATCCTCATTACTACCCACCTCTAAAGGAGTATGATCTTGTTGAACAATTAAATAATGCTCCTGTCAAAATATGTCTTTGGGAATTACTTCAAACTTCACCAAGTTATAACACCATTCTTCAAATCGCTTTGAAACACATAACAATCCCTCTGGGAACCACTCTGAGTGATGTGGAAAATCTTGTCCAAAAGCATAGTCTTGATATGACTTTTCATCAACATGAGCTCCCTCGATTAGAATTACAAAAAAACCATGATGCCTTTATGATCATTACTCAATTCCATCACACAGGTATCATATGCACTCTCATAGAAAATGGAACATAGATTTTGGGGCCCAAATGCTTCTCTAGCACTTCTAGGGTTTTTCACCCAAAAGAAGAGAGATTAGGCCCAAAATGCTTATGTAACATTCAAATTAGGATGTGTACAATGTTATATGAAGTGAATGAATTAAGATAAATGCAATTTATTGATAAAGATGAGCTAAAACGAATGCAAAACCAAGATTTATGCTTTGTTTGAAAACATAGTGTGATATGCAAAAAGATTGAAAATGACGAATGAAATGCAATTTTTCATTAAACAGAAGGCTATTTCTCATAATGTGTGCACCTGGAAGGCTATAGAGGACTGAATGATAGTCTGGAAAGATGATGAAATATGAACTTGGGCTGACTGGGACAAATTCACCACCTTGGGTGAATCAGTCCTAGATCAGGGCTTTTCTACACATAACCTATTTTTTGACAATCATGGATTTGAAACATCTGACTCAATTATGCACCTTAGGTGGGACTCATTCACCAAGCATGGTGAATCAGTCCTCTTTCTAATTTCTACAAACTGAAAACTCAAATTTGGACCTTGACACCTATACAACAAATTCTAATAGAAACCTGATTCCAGATCTTAGAAAATTCTTGCAAAATAGCTTAAAAGAGTTGAGCTAATGGGGAGTTTTCCTTGGTCAAACCCCTAGGTAGGTAATTAAACCTTAAATAGAGAAAAAATTGCATAAACCTTAGCCTTATATGTGTTAATGACTAAGAAAGGCTGAAAACATGACAAAACCCCTATTCTATTGATCTAGAATAAGACATGCAAGAATGATTGAAAGGATGCAAGATCTCTACCCTAGAAACCTTACAACACATAGAATATGAATATTAAATAACATGCAAATGCTAAATAAGCACAATGCAAACCTTAGTCTTAAGATAGAGTAATAATGGAAGATGGAATCAATAGGAAACCAAGTCCTTATGCATGATTTGGTGGCTAGTTGCACCTCTTCACCCTAGATTTCTTCATTATTCACCATAGGTATCCTTCATCAACCCTTTGCAATGTTGGATCTTGACAAGATTAGTGAGTTTCAAGACCTACATTCTAATGAAACATCAGAGATGTAAGTGCATTGCATGGATGTTTGTGTGTTGCGCGAGCATTCCTAGAAGAAATGCCTCCATCGACACTCAAAACAGGTGCTAAGTGTGATGTAAGCAGTGGGCTTACATGGAATTAAGCCTCTGACTTGGTTTTCTAAAGTGGATAAAGGGAAAAATGGGATTTGCACATGGGGTACAAATTCACTCTTATATAGGTCTAATTAACAGGAAAATAAGATGTTGTTGCCTATAAATACACATTTTAATTCATTTTACACAATCTTTTATCACTTTTATCATCTCATTATCATTCTTCAAGAGAAAAAAGCATTTTACATCAAGTTTCATTAGTAAAACATTCTAGCAAAACACTTTACACTTCAAAGTAGCAACATCAACACTCCATGTTGGTAGAGCAAGTTTGGGACCACACCATTGTAGCAGAGGCTTGAGTTCCTCTCATTTTCTCCTCCAAGCAGCGTTGAGTGATCTTGGTGGAGGTGGTAAAATTCCCTCTCCTCTCCTCAATCATTTGGTTGAGTACATAGTAATATTTTTGTAGTGCCTATTTTTTTGTTACTTCTTTATCTATCTGGCTATCTGTGGAGTTGGGAACACCAAAACGAGGCCTGACTGAGGCAGGACCTTATACAGCCACCCAAAAAATTCTCTCTCCCTCTTGTGTAGAGGAATTGAAGACACTCATGAGTTGGAAGCTTCATCACTCGCACAGTTGTGAGTATTTCTTTCCTTTCTTCTCTTTTCTTTTGTCATTTCCACTTCCTTATCTTAGTTCTACCACTTTCTGCTATTTTACTATATTATGTGGTTTTTAGCATTCAGAGTAGAAGTGGATATTTACACATTTTTTGTCATAAACTCACTCTCTAGTCTATACAAGATGCTAACACACCTTTGAGACACCAACACGCCACACTGTCATTTGTATTTTGCGCTTACGTCCTCTAGATGAGAGCTTATTAGTTTGTCCAGAAAACATCTGTAAACTCTTTTGGAATCTAAAACTTCCGTGTCCTTCCATTGAGGTGATATAGGGAAGTTCACCCCATGAGGATATCTAAATGAAGAGAACTTGTGAGTAGGGAATCCCCCTATATCACATTTTGGTGAACTTGACGTGAAGAATAGTGTTCTTCAAAAATCTAGGAATTTATTTACCCCTACTTGGTGGGGTCATAACTTTTGACTCGGTGCTCAAAATTTAGAACCGCTTGCACTATTGGAAAGGTCTCAGAGAGAACTAGTTCAGTCCCTAAAATACTAGTGCCTTTGGCTATTGAATTTTAGGTACTTACACAAGTTTCAACCTCAAATTTCGTTCCAGAGACCTCTGAAAATGTGATTTACTACAACATAGAAAATATTGAAAAAATTATAATGGATTTAATATCTTCTTTTATTAGTTTTGTATCTAATTTTGTTCAAAATTTTAATGATGTTCAATTCGATGCATGTGATAGTGAATTGGATTTTCCCATATCACTTGGTATCTTTGATCCTTCTCATGAGATTCCTCTTTCTTCAGAGGAAATTTTATTGCAATAAGACAAAATCATTGATACCTTTTTTAATGTGACTCTACCTTATCTTCATTCCAATGCACTCTCTTCTAGAGATGATGCATTTGTGAATGATGAAGCTCCTTCTCCTTCCAATTTACTCTCTTTTAGAGGCATTGCATTTGTGAATGATGAATCTCATCTTTTTTCTAATACACTCTCTTTTGGAAATGACGCATTAGTGCATGATGAACCTCCTTCCACATTTGATTCTCCATGGATTGATGTTGAGAATGTTACTTCAAATAACTATTCAACATTTGATCCTATTTGGATTGATGTTGATTATATGTATTCAAGTAATTGTTCTACTAGCTATGATGATTCAGTAAATGTGACCTATGTCTCTGTCGCCCCTCAAAGGCCTAAGAGACCGGTTATTTACATAACTCCAGCTAGTCCCTCTTCTAATAGGGTTTGTTCTATTGATGGTGTTTCATCTAATGGTGGTTCTCCTAATATTTCTAAGGCTCCCTCTTATAGAGCGGTAGCCTACACTTATGAGAATAAAATGAATAAACAACCAAGTCTTCCTTTAGCTCCTAAACCTTTAGCTCCTAAACCTATAGCTAAAGCACCTAGTGATTACAATCTTGTCAAGCAACCTTGGGTTACTCTGGATAAGATCTCATTGTGCAACTTGCTTCAGTCTTCTCTAGTTTATCAAGGTATGCTTCAAGAAGTCTTGCAAAAGATCCTCTTGCCTTCTTTTGCTAGGATGACATTTGCTAATACGTTGATGACATATATTCATGTGGATTAGCCAAATATTGCGTTCTATCCACAAGAACTCCTACCTCTAGAAGTATAGAAGCAAGTGGACCCTCTAATGATTATAGTCAACATTAATAGGATTAGAATTAGATGTATTCTCATTGATGTTGGTTCGGTGCTCAATGTGTGTAGTGTTGATCTAGTGTGTAAGATTAATATTGATCCATCCTCTCTTAATACTTCTTTTGTTGTCCTTCGTCGGTTCAATAATGTCAGTCGACAATCCCTAGGCATGATAGTCTTTCCTTTGAGGTTGGGACCCATTACTATTCTTACCCTTGTATATGTTATGGTAGAAAAGTTACCATGTAACTTTCTTCCTGGTAGACCATGGATTCACGCTATGGGTGAAATCTTGTCTACCTTGCATAAATCTATTAAGTTTATCTATAACAATAGTGTAGTCACGGTTAAAGTTGACCCAGAGGCTATGCACTTTTCCTTTAGTGCCTACTCTTTTCGGCCATGCTTTGGTTGTGCCTACTCTTATTCCTTTAGTGCCTCCCACTGTGTTGATGTTTACTCTAGCAGTACCTCCTACAAAGGATACTCTTGAGATAATGTCCCTAAGGAAGATCCCTCTGAAACAAGGAGCCCTAAGTATGCTCCTTCTACCTCTTTTCAAAGGAATGCATGTCTTGGTGGCACGATTTGGGTCCTCTAGACTTTACAAAACCCTTCATTGGAGAATATAAAGTTGACTTGATTCACTTAGACCTTCTGATAACATCATCCACACCCACTCTCAAAGATTATTATTCTTTTGTATCATGGGGTGGTGTGAGTAATAATTGTAATATCCTTAGTGTTGATCCTCCTTCTAACGAAGAGGATTACAGTTCAGCTAAAGAGGATAGTGTTGGTAGTCCTATTGATAAGAATGATAGTGATCCCATAGAGGAGTGTGATTCATGTTGCTGGGAAAATTCTCTTTATGAGGATCCTCCTTTTCAAGACTTGTAAACATGTTATGGCCCCGACTTTAAGCTCATCTCTAAATGTAGCTATGAGGGTAAAGGTTGTGGGCACAACGATTAAGGCATTCAGGTCCCTATAGAATTTGTGCCGCATAAGTGTAATTTGGGGCTCGGTTTCTTGAATGAACAATCTAAAAGGGAACCACGATTGAACAGTGACATGAATTTCACTCAACCATGTTCTCATGGATTGATTTATCCTCCTTTTTCTTCTATCTTCATACCTTCTTCTTGTGAGAAGTCAAACCTTTCTCCACAAGATAAAGGGTTGCTTCCTACTCCCCATTCTATATCTAAGCAAGAGAGTATCTTATTGCAACTTCTAAAATATCGCTTGATTACTCTTCTCCTATATGCAAGAAATTTTGTAAACATGAAGATTCTTTTTGCACATACCATCGAGTGCTTGGGCATTCCACTAAAAAATGTCATCAACCACATACCCTACAAATACCCATCATATTGCCACTTTTTGGCCCATCATGATCCTACACATACCCAGGTGCCATCAAACTCCCATTTGATTGATGCACTTTCCTTTACTTTGGATGACAAGTGATATCGAGGTTTACCTCTATCCTTTTCTAAGAATTTTGTATGGTTCTCCTCCCTTGTATGTTGGGGGCAGTGATAACTTATTTTGGAGATATGTGTCCTTCTTAAGGACCCCTCTCTTCACTATGTCTTCCAAATGAAGCGTCCCATGAGTGGACCCCTCTCCTTTTGGAGGGTTCCCTAGGGATCTCTTTGAAAGCCTTTCTTTCGAATGAATTATTTTGCGTCTAGCTTGGGGGAAGCCTGACTAAACCTTTCCTTTCAAATAGTGCATCCCTTGAGTGGATCCCTCTTTTTTCACATTGGGTTCCTAAGGGATCCCTTTGAAATTTTTATGATTTGCGTGACCAGCCACTTTTCACATGTGTCCTATCTACAGGTAGACATATCAATGCTTTAGACATGTTCTATCTATGGGTAGACATGTCACTTCTTTTAGATGCATCCTATCTATGAGTAGATGTATTGACGCTTCAAAAATGTTCTATTTGTCAGTAGATGTGTCACCACTTTTTGATGTGTCCTATTTGTGGGTAGAGATATTGATGCTTTTTTAGATACATCCTATATATGGGTAGATGTATCAACACTTTTTTAGATACATCCTATTTGCGGGTAGATGTATTGATGCTTTAGACATGATCTATCTATGGGTAGACATGTCACTACTTTTAGATGCGTCCTATCTATGAGTAGACGTATCAATGCTTTTTTAGATGCATCCTATCTGTGGGTAGACATATCAACACTTTATAGATGATCTATCTGCGAGTAGACATGTCACTACTTTTTGACTCTACGGAGTTCTCTTTTTGGGCTTCTTCCATGTGAGATATCTTGGGGGACACTTCCTTGCAGGTCTGTAGGCTTGTAAGGCACTTTTTGGTGATATAGGTTTCCTCCTCGAGCAGGGTTTTCTTTTATCACCTCTTTTGTGATACAGGTTCTCCTCCTCAAGCGAGGTTTTCTTTTAGCACATGCTTATTTTGTGATGTAGGTTCTACTCTTAAGGAGTTTTTTCTTTCACCACATTTTTTTTGGTGATACAAGTTCTCCTCAAGTGGGCTTTGCTTTTATCACCTTCTTTATGGTGCGGGTTCTACTCCTGAGAGGGTTTTTCTTTCATCACGTGCTTTCTTCATCTCTCTCTTATCTCTTGTATATATTAGATCAAAGATCTACATCATCTTCATTTTGAGTATATGCTCTTTCTTCAGCTTCATAGTTTTATGAAACTATGAAGTTCTCTTTTGACCCTGCACTCTCGAGTTCGCCAAATCATGGTCTACTTCCTTGACGGTTCAGGTATACATTTCTATCAAGCACTCATCAATGTTAGTGCTCGCTAAAGTGGGGGTAAAATGTATAAGAGTGAATTTCTACCACATGTGAAAATTCCCTTTTTTCTTTTATCCACTTTAGAAAACCAAGTCAGAGGCTTAATTCCACCTAAGCTTGCTACTTGCATCACAGTTGGTGCCTATTTTGAGCATCAATGGAGGTATTTCTTTCAGGGATGCATGTGTGGTGCACAGATGTCTATGCAATGTACTTATGTCCCTAATAGATTTTTGCATCTAGAGCCTATAGAGGCATTACACTTCCCATTGTAAGTCAATTTGTAACACCCTCCTCAACCGACCAGCCCGAATATGGCCGTTTTCTTCCTCATTCCTTCATATTCAGTCCTTGAACTTGCATTTGGAGGTTGGAAGAAAAGGTTGGAAGATCTCTTCACCACTTCTGGACTTCATCCACAAGCTTCACAATCCTCTTCCAAGCATTGAGTTCACTCTTGAAAGCTCTAAGCATTCTAGCCAAACACTTTGCACTTCACAGTAGCAACATCAACACTCCATCACATCAATAGATAAAGTTTGCGACCACACCATTGTAGCAGAGGCTTGAGTTCCTCTCATTTTCTCCCCCAAGCAACCTTGAGTGCTCTTAGTGGAGGTGGTAAGCTTCCCTCTCCTCTCCTCTATCATTTGGTTGAGTAGCATAGTACTATTTTTGTAGTGCTTATGTTTTTGTTACTTCTTTATCTCTTTGGCTATCTGTGGAAGTGGGAACACCAAAACGGGGTCTGACTGAGGCGGGCCCCTATACAACCACCCAAAAATTTCTCTCTCCCTCTTGTGTGCAGGTATTGAAGACACTCACAAGTTGGAAGCTTCATCACTCACACAATTGTGAGTATTTCTTTCCTTTCTTCTCCTTTCCTTTGTCATTTCTACTTGCTTATCTTAGTTTTATCACTTTCTGCTATTTTACTATATTCTATGGTTTTTATTATTTGGAGTAGAAGTGGTTATTTACATGTTTTCTATGATAAACTCACTCTCTAGTTTGTACGATATGCCAATGCACCATGTTGTCATCAATATTCTACGCTTATGTCCTCTAGCCAAGAGCTTGTCAGTCTATCCAAAAAAACTCTGTGACCTACTTTTTTAGAATCTAAAACTTTTGCATTGTTCCATTGAGGTGATATAGGGTAGTTCACCCTATAAGGATCTCTGAATGAAGAGAAATCATGAGTAGCAAATCCCCCTATATCACAAGAACAAATAGGTTGACATTCACTGGAAATAAAAGTTAAATTGATTAAATTCCTGCTTGATTTTTAAATTTCCCTCAAAGGAGACTCATTTTCCACCCTTGGCAAATGGGTCCCACCAGACTTGTTTTCCCAAGGTGGCGAATGGGTCCCACTACTACTATTTGAAGGTGGGTTTTCAGGGTATGGTGTTATTAAATGTTTTTTGTTGGGTTTTTATGTGATTTCACATGTGAAATGGGCCTCTAGATCAAAATTAATAGGTCTAAGGGGCCTATAAATTTTGTTTTGAAGGTGAAATGATGTGAAGGGACTCAAAATTGGGTCTAATTATGGATGAAATTGTCTCTTTTCTCAAGAGGGTCCAATTTTCTATGGCACACAATGGTATTGTTTTTGTGACTAAAACTCCTAACATTGTCATCATCATCAAGCACTGGAGTAACACCATCTATAATTTAATGAGATTAATTTAGATATTTTTTAAAAACATATAATAATCATTTAATATATGAATTTTAAACTTAAATTTCAAATAATCCTTACCAAAAATTTGATCTTGCTCATTTATTTTGTTTCTCTTTAGAATATCTAAAATCTTTAACACATGTTTGCATGTGTTTCCCTTCATTACCCACTAACAGTCACATACATGCAAATATAGTTCAAATTTTCTAACAAGATACCATTTTGTTGGATTTGTTTGGCTTCTTATCTGGTATGTGCTAGGGAGGAGATCATATGGATAACAATTTGTATCTGGTATATCTTTTACCTCTCTAATGCAATTTTGTAATTTATCGTTCTTTTTTTAAGTTTGTGAAAAACCTAGATAATTGCAAATATAGTTAATTTTTATAGAATGGCTCTACCCTATGAAGAAGTGTATGGATAATCCAATTCATTCTCCTCATGCACCTCTTAGAACAATCACTTAAATAGTGACTCTTGATGTGGCAATGGTACAACTCTATGGAAGCATTAGTTTCTTGATTTGCATGAGGGAAACTTCTATAGTTTTTTTTCCCACATTGCTATACAAAACCATGAAACGATGTCTTAGTATTAATAAAAAACAATTTAAACAATGTAAATTCATGAAAAACCATAATGAATAATTCAATGAGCTTACCAATATGAGTTTCATCATGACACTAAGTTTTTTGAAAGAAATCAATAAATTTCTTCTCCTCTTTGAATTCTTCCATGAATTTTTTTATTAGATGAGTAGTGATGTCTTCATTATAACTCATTGCCTACATCATCTCACCCAATCTATTGAACATATTAGTCTGAACATCATCATTACTAACATACCTAGATTATAAAACATAATATCAAGCTATAAAATTCAAACATGTAATGTTCAGCTATTCCATGTATTTTAATCAAAGATTGACTTACCTATATACATGCCAAATCCATAAAAGTACCTGGAAATCAAAGGATAATCTATAATTTACGAGGATAAGTGTAATGTTCATCTTTTTATAGACTAAATATTAAGTAATTACAATGAGTTAAATCTAGTTTAAATAATTTAGATTAAGGCCAATAAAAAAATAATTGCTTCAATCTCAGAACTAGCATCATCTATCATAAATGAATTGGCATTCCAATCTTCTTTACATTTTTTCCCTCTTTTATAAACTTTTTTCAGCCATTCATTTATATCCTCAGGTTTATTTCTTGAGGATATGGCCCATGCAATAGGTATACTAGCCTCTTGTTCATCAAATACAAGCAAGGTATATAACTGATACTACGCATGAATAAACCATAAATTATTATGTTTTTAGTAGATAAAATTAATGATTTCATTAATAACCATAAATACAATTAACATTATTTTACTTACACCATATTTATTCATTGAAAAGGTTAAATCCATAGCAATAATTGCATTATGTGAATGTTTCATCTTCATTTCTCACATCCATGGTGTTTGGATGCATATGATAAATGAAATATTTTCCAAATTGTTTGGTCTTTTATAATACAAGTTATCTTTCTCCTCTGCATGCCACCTGCTTACATTTTTTGCTTCATCTTCATTATTTTGGGATTGAAGTGAGCGTACTCTATTCCATGCATTAAAAGCATATCTCCTCAACAAATATGTGTCCCTCTTATTCATCAATTGAGTCAAACTAGGGTCTAAATAGTGTTGTTCACATATTGTATCAATTCCCACCCCCATTAGCAATAAGGATTCAATATTTTCAAAGTTATTTATGTTGTCATTGGGGCCAAAAGCACACCAATAACTATTTTCACATGTACAAAATATATATATTAATTGATATAAAAAATATAAAATATAAGTTTTGACATGCTTCATGATTATATTAAATCTAAGAAAACCTTGAGTACATCTTCATTGTCTAGTCAGTAGCTTGTATCAAGTCGGTCTTTCTATTCACTTTGCATACAAATGTTGTCTCCATACTATCCAATAAACCTTCTCCTTTGACAAAGTGAGAGAGTATTTCAAGAGGGATTGAGACACATATGTTTATCTCACTATTGTCATCTCCAATAGGTGTCCACTCAAGGTCAACACTGGAGAAAAGATTTCCCTAGTTGGGAATGTCTTGCACATCTAGAGAAATGAGTGATTCCCATTTATTCCGCCTACCCATTCTGAATAATACTAAGATGGTTAGCGGACCTCTATCTTATTCAAATATGTATTTAATAAATTAAATCCTCTACCATGAATTCAACAATATAAAAAAACATGGGAATATTATCATCCTAAACTTCAATTGAACCCCAATGAATTTATAAATATGATCATTTCTCTAAAAAAAATTCTACCACAAAGTCAGTTTACAAATAAGATCATATCCAGGACAATGTTCTAATTTGGGATGATGTTTAGGTTTTACAAATTATAGGTTGGCATTGAACATTGTTTCAGTTGGGGAGCACATTCCTTTGATTTGGGTAACTTTGATTTTGCATGGTGTTACCTTGATTTGGATCAATACATTGAGTTGTCAACATATTATTTGGATTTTGAACAACATTGGTTTTATTCACAAACGTGTTCATCCCATAGTTCACCAATTGTGGATTTGATATAAGTGGCCACATGTGGGTATGATATATTTTATTCATATTTGGCATGTATGGATTTGGTGGGATAATGTTTTTTTTTAAGACTCATGCATTGAGTATTTGGTTGAAATATTTGTAGGTTTTGACTTTGATTTAAATCTAATGTGTGAATTGTATAAATGTGACTTTTGATAATCAATTGGTATCATAAGGATTTGATAGTTTGGTTAATTTAGATCACTCATTTTGTATGGATCAAGTTTATATTCCATGTTTTTCTTGTATTTTGACCTTTGTTGACCTCTAAGGAATTTAGGACCAATGATGAGATGAAATATGAAAGGGTGAGTGATATGGGTGTTTGAACTTGTTCAAAGGATGCTACTTTAACTAAATGTGTGAGAAAGGATGCATTCCCACACACCTAACTAAACAAGTTGATTTTGAGTTGGTTTAAGATGATTTACCCCAAGTATAGAATATTGATTTTTTTTCAAAGCTATATGAAGTTGTTTGTGGGATTTATTTTGAGAGATGTTTTGGGAATGATGAAGTGTTTTTTTTTTATCCTAAGTGAACCTAAAGGGGATATTTTTACAAGACCAAGGAATTGAAGAACATGCTTCACCCTATGAGTAACTCAAACCAAAAGACCAATGTTTTTGCATGGAAGATCATAAGACCAAGGATAAAAAGCACATGCATGGGGTTCAATTTGATTTAATCTTGATTAATGAATTGCCTTTACCACATTCACTTGTCTTTCTTAAGTTTCAAACTAAATTTCTACACTTTGAACATCTTCCATCCCATGTGGAAATTAAGAGGTAAAGCTATAGTTTCCCTAGGTTGACTTTGAAGAAAGTGAATTGAGATATGAGTCCAAGTATTTAGAAGCCTCTAAAGATGAGATCTTTAGGGAAAATTGATAATTGTTAAATTTTTGTTTCAATGTTTTGGAACGAATCAATGTGTTTTGAAACTAACTCACAAGTATCACAATCCTAGCTCAATTGGTACATTTTTCTTGGTGGTCTTTCCTCATGCTCTTCGTAGTAGAAGAGATGATTTTACATGAAATTAAGGGAAATGTGTAAAGGTATGTTAAGAATGAAACTCTTAACCCATACATCTTAGCCAAAATTGTACATGGCAAGTAACTTCTTGGAAGCTAAGTTCCAATGCACCACTTTGATAAACTTGTTGGATGGAAAAGTTGGCTATTACAAACAAAGGATTTTAATGACAACAAACCATGAACACCTATCATTTCACTACCATCCATTTCCCACTTAAGGCTCTTCAACCATTGCCTTCCAATTAAGGAGATGGATTAGGTGCAGCACATTGACGCCTTAGGATTGAAGGTGCTTTTTCATGATTTCCCAACCTTTGATATAGCCCATTGGTAAACGTGCTTCAATAAATTTCCTATGAGTTTCTTGTTGCAGGGTGCGTCTCATAGTAAGCCCTCTCTTAAGGGTGACTCAAAGCAATAAAATACACTTTTGAGTGTTTCTCTTCACCCAAGATTGCATGAAGTGCAAGGGGAGAAGATACACACTTAAAGTGTATCAAACACAAGATCACTCACTCAAAACACTTGTTCATTTTAGCCTTCAAAGCAATAGTGAATTCATTTTAAGAACTAAAATTGAGTGTGAGATTGTCTTGTTCAATTTTAGCCCAGCATAGCAATGATTAATGAGTTTGTAGGTTCAATTTTTAAGCCAACTTTGAAAGAAAGATTGCAATGGTTAATTTTAGATCCCAATTGAAAATTATTAGTCCTAAAATATAATATATCACAAGAATATAACTAGTACCCTTCTATCTATATATGTCCATGATTTAAACTACACAATTTTTTCCCAAAACATAATTTTTACATTAACATGGTGTCTTAATAATATACCTACTTGTACCCTTAACTTAACAATGACATCAATGATACAAACCAAACATAGCATTATTTTATATGATGAATTCAATTCCATTGGCACAACACATCATTACTTGGATAAATTTGTGAAATTTGTTTATACATTAACACTCATAAGTCTAGGATTGTAAAGGAAGCTATTGGTATAAATGACGTAGATTCTTGGAAAGAGGCTATGGATGAAGAAATGACAACATTAATAAACAAAATAACACATGGGAGATTTATTATATTTTCCAAATGGACATAAAGTTGTTGGTTATGAACGCGAGTTAAATTGATGAATTGTGGAGTGATGAGGAGAGGTGACAACCAATTTGTAAAATGGATGGAGATACTAGGTAGCCAACTCATTTGATTGGTGGCTTGATAATTATTTTATTTTTTAAATAATTTATGATCTTGAGTTAGCCAAATTGATTGTTTATTTAACTATTTTGATTGGATAGTTAATCATGAGGTGTAATTTAGGATTTAAATTAAATTAATTGTTGATAATTTAGACATAAATTTGAATTAGTGTAACTAAAAAATAAATATTATTTAATGAGTTAAATTGTGATAAAGTAATAAATATTAAGATAATAATTATTATAATGGATTACAAGGTGAACTAAATGTTAACGTGTGAGATGATATTACAAAAATAATGTACATGTGATTTCAATGTATGCACTTCTTATTCATGTGGCTTCTCCCTTTTTTATCTCTTTTAATAATAACCCTCATGATTTTCAACTTATTAGGAACATCCTCCTCCTAGCTTTGTTAAATTTAATATTGGAGCTTTAAAAATTAATCTTAGAAATGTTAGGTGTGTCATGATCATAATGATAGAGTCAAGTTCTAATTTACCAATAGTCAATTTTTATAGTTCTAATAATTTTGCAAAGGATATGGCTATTCACCAAGCTCTTTTACATACTAAGCATGGGTATTTTTTTGATAGAGGTGATAGCTAAATTTACGTAAGAAAAAAAAACATCCTCATTCATGGTTGTAGTGTTGTGAAATGAAATCATATTAAAAGGGAAGGAAATCAAGTTATTATTTTAGCTAAATCAAATTCTAGTTGAAATAACATTAAGGTTGGTACTAGAAATGACTAGGATTGTCTTATCTAGGATACAAACAAACACTTTAGTGATATTTTGTATGATAACTTCAATGCCTCTCTAGATTCATGATTATAATTACTGTGTTTCTTTTTATGTTCATTCTATTTATTCCACTATGGTTAATTTTATTATTACCATTTTGAAATAGCTTTCTTTTTGGTCTAGTTTTTTAACATAAAGGCAAACATCACTTCTAATACTCAAAGCATGTACAAATTTTCAAGAAAAGAAATACATGCATGCCTTATTTTTAAGGTTTGTATGTTTCCTTCTCTCTTTCTCATTGTATTTTTTTAGTCTACCTATATATTTTTTATTCTCTAAAATCAATATACAATAAATCTTATAAAATTAAAAAGCATATTTTATAATCAATTATTATTTTAATATTTTATTACCTTATATATTAAAAATTTGATTAATTTATTCAATAAATAATAACATTCCTCAATTAAAATCCAATTTATTTCTTGCATTCAAACTCACATTCCAACCCATAGATAATAATAAAGCTAAATAATTTTCATAATTTATATATTATATATTTTTCTTTTTAAAAACAGAATTATTATTTACTATGAAAATTATTTTTTAATTTAAAATTGGTAGAACTCCAACAATTCACCTTATTTATTGGTATTTAAATAATAAGAACCTCTACCTCTACCTAGAACCTCAACAAAACCTATACATTATTTTCTTTTTAAAAATAAAATTATTGTTTACTATGTAAATTATTTTTTAATTAAAAATTGACCTAGAACTCCAACAATAGCTAATAACATTCCTAAATTGAATTATACTTTCTTTCTTGCATTCAAACTCACATTCCAACCCATTACAAAATTATTGTTTACTATGCAAATTATTTTTAAATTAAAAATTGACCTAGAACTCCAACAATAACTAATAACATTCCTAAATTGAATTATACTTTCTTTCTTGCATTCAAACTCACATTCCAACCCATTGATAATATTAAAGCTAAAGAATTTTCATAATTTATATATTATATTTTTCTTTTTAAAAACAAAATTATTATTTACTATCTAACTTATATATTAAAAACTTGATTAATTTATTGAATAACTAATAACATTCCTAAATTAAAATATACCTTTTTTTTTGCCCTTCAAACTCACATTCTAATTTCTGATGGATGGATACCAATGTCGCTTTTCAGTCCACATATGTGACCAGGAATATTATAAAAGTATTTTTATAAATATGTGATGGAATTAAATAAAATTAATTACCTAAAAGAAAAAAAAAAAAACTAGTTATAAATTAATAGGTATTATAATTCTTTCATTAATTAGAATTTAGAGGGTTTCTACACTAGCTATGATGTTTTAAAAATAAATATTACTTTACATTTGTTTATTTTAAATTAAAATTATAAAATATTTTTTAAATAAATAAAATACTTTTAAAAATAAATTTAAAGTAAATTCGTTTATACATTTAAAAAAATATTAGATCCTTATTTACAAACATGATTTTTTTTAAATATAGATATGTTAATTTTAATTTATTTAGAATGATATAAAAATTATTAAAAAATAAATAAAATAAGTTTAAATTAAATTAGTGTATAATTTTTTAAAATATAAATAAGCTAATTTTATTTTATTGGTAGTTTCATATGTCTTGGCATTTGAGTTGGTCCTCTTTGATGTTGAAGACAAGTCTTTTTGCAACACTATGGTCACTGTGGGCATTCTAAATATATGGAAAACATGAAATATATTGTATTCTAAAATATAATGTAAACAACTATTAAAAAAAAAAAATGAATTAGGCATTATGTATGGAAAAATAGAGAATAGAGGTGAGGGAATGGTTCTTGGAGGGGTAGAGTGAAGAAGCAGACAAAAAAACAAATATCCTAATACAAAGAGAGCTCGAGTGATAAGGATGAGACCGATTCAAGAGTTTGGGAGAGGAGGTTTGACTTGAGAAAATAGATAGAGGATCGATTCATTGGGGTGTGCTCTGCCTTAGCCTATCTCAATTTATTTGGGGTTTGTTTGGATTTTCTTCCTATGTGTCATAGTGAGACATAAACATTAACATTGATTCTCTTCATTAATGTAAAACTATCACATAAATAATTTGTTTGGAACGATCAGAAGGAAAAAAAAAAAAGACAAAAAAACCAACATTGAAAATAACCAGGTGCTGGCAAAAATGAAAGTAGCTCAGATTGGTCACTCCTCAACTATGGTATGAATGTTGGTCTAGTTAGAGGAACTTAAGTTGAATAGCAATGCAAGTTTAAAAGACTAGATTTAATAGCTTTGGAAGAAAATCATTTTTCCTATCCAAGGTTGAAAGAGTGGGAAATTTAGACACATTGGGAAACTTGCATTCCATTGCGACACTGGTAGGCGTTGAGGATTAATTTGTAGCATGTCAAATTAATGGTGACATTAATGTTTGAAATTTTGTCATTGCTTCGTGTAGTGCTTGTGATTGGCCTACAAGTTGAGTGCGGGTTTTGAGTTCAAAAGAAGCCACAAATCTTAATGCCTCCAAACTTTGACATTGACATTGTCAAGGATAGCAAGATAATAGACAAAAGGATAACCCATGGATGGAAAGATACGACCATTGGAAAAAGACTGTAGTCTTCAAACATACCAAAGTACTATAATTCCACACCATAATTGTTCAATAATTACATGATCAAAGTGTTCCAAGTATGAGTGAGTTTGGTGGTGTTTTCATTAATGTTGTCATTGATGCCAACACAGTATAGGTTATTGTAGTGAATAGAATCAAGTTATTGTAGGTGGTACATGTATAGTTGATATACTATTGAGATGTTGTGAGTACATCTAGCTATCTTTATAGTGTTGTAGGTGTGTTGATATGATGAGTTACCAAGTACTTGTGAGAAAATTAATAAATAGAGAATTTAGAATTGTTTGTATGTTCATAATGAGCTCTAGTATGTGCTCTGCATTTCTTTTGTGTTGGTCCTATGCTTGTGCAGATCTAAAGTGTGGTTTATGGAATTCGTGGGTGATATATCATGTATTGTAGCTTCTGGTTGAATGAAGAGTGAAAGTTGTGTTCACCAATTTTTGAACTAGTCTAACAAAGTTGTGTGTCTATGGACTAGGAGAAATGTATCTACTTTGCAGTCCTTTGTTGGTTTGTTTTAGGTCTTTCAAATCTAGAAGAAGGCTTATAATGATATAATAGATATTTTTTGTCAAAGGAATTCGCAGTTTGGTGCTTTGGAAGACTAGTTTCAGAATTACTATGTGTGTATGTACAATACATATGGACTGATGGAGAGTGTTTTGTGTATGAAGGTTGTTGTTGTAATTGCAGATGAATCTGAAGGCATCTAAGATGTGTCCCAGTGTATGGTGAAGCATTTTATGTAATTTTTATGATATCTTCATGTTGCAAAAGTGTGTACTTCAAATTTCATTGGTGTTTTCATTAGGTTTGGTCGACCTGGTGTTTACATGTCATGCATAGGATAAGTTTCAATTAAGGAAGCATGTGATTGATCCAAGATGTTGTTTTGGGTCTTGATTAAGTGTTGGTTTGGTCCACTCTCATTCTCTTCCACCGCAGGAATGTTGAGTTGCTAACCTAATTTGAATTTGTAAATGAAGCATGTGTAGCTAACCATGGAGAATGTTTCTAAGGTTAAGGATGGTATAAATACAAGTTGAGATGTTAAAAGCATTGGATGAAATTTTTTTGAGAAACAAGAGTGTGGGAAAGTAAAATTAGGTAGTAGTACTTTAATGTTTTAAACTCCTAAAATCAGTGAGTTGATGGTGTCTACAATTCTCTGATCAAGGTTCCAGATGTGTGAAATTTGTTTTGGTGGATCTTCTATTGCATTGAAAAAGTGTTCTCTGTGTAACATTCTTATTTCTATCTTTCTATATCTATAGGCAGTGAGCCCCTCTTTTGGACAATGAGTCCAATCTTGGGTAGTAAGCCTCTTTGAAATCAGTTTTATAATTAGTTTATATTGTGAGTTAATCCTCACCATGGTTTTTCCCAAGTATTGGGATTTTCACATAAATATGGTGTTTCTTGTCTTGATATTACTTTCTATAATTTGCATTTCATACTCAGACTTAATAATAGATTTTTGCCTATGAAGAAAATTAAAAAGCAAGGTATGTAATCTATAGTGCTTTATCTAAGCTCGAGATGACAAAAGTTATTTCTTTGGGCACTGCTTATGAAGTTTTGGAAAATTTGAAAGATATCTATGAAGGAAATGACATATTCAAATTGTTAAATAAGTTGACAGCTAAGTGTAGATATGAGAACTTGAAAATAGAAGAAGGTGAAGACATTGCAAGCTAATTTTAGAGGGTTGATATAGTAGTAAATGAAGTCAAAAATCAAGTTGGTACTTTGACTGATGAAGATGTAATGGAGAAGTTACTAATGACTCTACCAGAGAGTTATAGTGATAAAGTCTCAACTATTGAGGAAGTTTATGATCCTAATAAATTCACTAAAAAACAACTATTCGACACCTTGACAACATTTGAAATGAGAAAATTTGGAAAAGAAAAGGAAAAAATAGAATCAACCTTCAAAGCTACAAAGACAAAAGATGATCCAAATGGTGATAGTTTAGAGAGTTGGAAGCAAATTTTATAAGGAAGTTGAAGGAAGGTACCAGTAAGTACAAAGGTATGTTACCTTTTAAATGTTTTAGTTGTGGAAATACTGGTCACTATGCTTCAAGATGTCCAAATAGAGATATGCACAAGAAGAGTAGAGACACTAAAGACAAAAAGGACAAAAATTTCAAGAAATTGTATTATGTTAGAGAAGATGTTGGAATTTCTGATGATGAATATGATTTTGAAGGTGATAATGATGAATACTTTTTTCCAGCCTTAGAGAATAAATATGTGTCTACTAACCATGGAAGATGTGCAAAGGAATGTGGTTCAGAGAAAAAGAAGCAAGAGATGGAAGAGATGGAAGGTAATTTGGTTACTATCTTTGATGCTAGACAAGATGAAGACTATTGGGTGATTGACACTGGTTGCTCAAATTGCGTGACTAGAGACAACAGTAAGTTCACTAAACTTGAAAAGTATGATTGAGGATTAGTCATGTTTAGAGATGATTCTGGTGCAACAATTGTTGGTAAAGGAACAAGTAGTTTTGATGGAAAACACAATACTGATGATGTCTATTATGCTAAGGGATTAAGGCATAATCTTTTGAATGTTGGAAAAAATGTATAGCAAATGATTTAAGCTTGTGTTTCAACATAATAATTGTGAAATTAGAAAATGGTTTAAAACTATGGTAGCTGCAGGAAGAAGAACATATGGAAACATTTATCAACTTAAGGGTGTTGATGGTCAGTATTTTGTATCTCAAGTTAATGAAATTTGGTTATGGCATCGAAGGATGGGACATGTAAACTTTGACAATCTAATCAGGATTAGTTCAAGAGAAGTTGTCTAGGATTTTCCTAAAATCACAAAGCCTACCAATACTATATGCAGAAGTTGTTAGTTGGGAAAACAAACAAGATGCAAATTTAAAGGAAAAGATAAATCACCTACTGGAATTGTAGTACCCCTCTACTTTTGTTATGTTTTCTGACAGTGTGTTTTTACTTTGATAGACTTTGATACTATGTTGTTATTTGATCGCTGACATTGGAGTGATGATGGTTTTTTATTTTATGATGTGATGATACACTATATGGATGATGATTATTTGTGACATGCTTTTAGATTAGCATAGTTGTTTATTTGAGTTGTTATTGATATATTCTCATCTGTAGTTAATTGATATTTTATTTTGTTAGTTTTGATGTGACACTATATTGGTGAAGAGAATGGGATTGCATCACTCGCTTGCGAGTGCCCTGTGATTCCATAATTTTCTCTTCACAGTGTGTTTGATTCATAATTTATATGTGTACATGTACGACATATGTTTGATTGTAGGATAGTAGGTATATGACATCAACTCCACCTAGTTTCACAAGTTTGAGTGTGTCCATTGCCCAACAAAATAGTTGATTAGGAGATAGTAATGAGGTTTCCTAGTCAAACAACAACCCTAGTCATAGTGTGTCGCCAATCCTAGTATGGTATGCTTTATCGTTATGTTGTCCATGTTTGCCTTGTCATTTATTTATTTATTTATTTGCAAGGTTTATTTTGTGGAAATTAATATTAAATTAATGATTTTAATTAGTTTAGTGCTTATTTAATTAATTTTAAATAATATTGTTAGAAGCTTTGTATTTAATTTAATCAATTTAATTTAATTATTTTGTAAAGTAATTTAATCCTTATAATTAAATTTATTTTATAAGGTAATTAGATTAATTAGATTAAATTTATTTTAGAAATTATTGTGTGAATTTGATTTATAAATTGCATAATGTACATGATATTAATTTTTCAATTTTTAAATTATTAAAATAGAATATTCCTTGTAATTATCAAAAAGGAAATATCAAAGAGTTGGTTGAAATATATATTAATTTTGACATGTGTGTTAGAAAAATTCATTAAACACTCTTGTTGAAAAATTATTCTTGGAGAGAATATTTGCAATAGCTGAGAGAGGTAAGAGGTTACTTCATGGAGATAGAAGAAAAATATTTTTTTTGGGGGAGAGGTTGTTAAAAAAAAAAGGTCACTAGAAGTTTTTGGGCTCTAGTTATTTTTGTTTTTCTTCTTCTAGAAAAAGGTGAATTCTAGGAGGAAGCTTTGGCAGAATTGGATTCTACGAGCAAAGCTTTACATCAAATATCACTTCCTCAAGCTTCCGGATATAAGTTCCTTTATTTATTTTATTATTTTTCAAATTGAAAGATTGCATGTACAAAAGAATTTGTAATTTGAGTACAAACTTTTAATTATTTTGAAAATTTGTAAGGCTTCTGTGTTTGAAGATTTATCGTGAATATTTTAGTGCTCTATAGAAAACTTTATAATGAAATTAGAGAGCCTCTGTGAAATTTTTATTTTAAATAATAGAAAACCTTAGAGAAAAATAATAGAGATATTTGGAAATCTCTGTAGGAATAGATTCGATAATCTTCCTATTGAAAATTTTGGAAAAAACTTTATTTGTATTGCCTGTAGAAGAATGTCATTTAAATTTTTTTTCCAAATTAGTTTAAATTTGGTTGGGAAAATTGGAAAACCTCTATGAAATTTTCTAAATACTTCCTATAGAAAAATTATCATTTTGTTTGTTTTCCCCAAATGATTTTAATTGTCAGGAAAATTAAAAAAAAAAACCTTTGGTAAATCTATAATTCTTTTCTTGTAGAAAATTTGTTAAAATTTTTTCCTCTCCAATATGCGATTTCAATATTTTTAATTTTTTTTTTTAAATACAAAATATATATTTATGTTTTTGATAATGAAAACAGATATATATTTAAATATTATATATATATATATTATTTGAAATATATATTATAAATATAAATATTTATATATGTATTTTGTAATTTTGTAATTGTAAATTATTTTTATATATAACTAAATAATATATTTAATATATTTATTTAATTGGCTATTTTGGTATAATAGATGTTTTAAATACACAAATGGATATTTTATTTAAAATGAAATGATTTAAAAAGGGAAATTGATTTTATTTATGTCTAATTGTGATCTATAATTAGAGGTTTACAAAATAACTTGAAACATAATCCTAATTATAGTTTTTCCCCAATTGTGACAAAATTGCATGACTATGTTGTTTAACCATTGAAATTACAAAATAAGTTCACATTTATATAACTAATTACAGAAATGTTGTAATTAGAAATTAAATACTAAATAAACTGAAATGAAATTAGAGAGAATGCAAGATAGCAGATAGAAGAAGAATAAGATAGAAGTTAGAAAGATCAGGCGTAGGTTGATAATAGAGTTCGTCCTTCAAAGGATTATGTCTTTGGGTCTGCTTCTCAATGTTGGACTGCTTTCATTAATATTGCCAAGCACCTGAAGATGCCTTCTTACAATATTCAAGCTTCAAAAAATTACACAAAATTCTTCACAATCTCTCTCACTTTTACAATTTTGGTGTATAATAACACCTTGCAATTTTTCCTCTCAAAAAGAACTCAACACTCCTCTAGCATTCTAACTCCACCTTTTCCAAAAATTTCTAATTTCTATTTTTTCTCTCCAAGAGAATTCTACTTCCTTCACAAGACCATTTCCCCTCTTTTCATACATAAAATTTGCTTAATATGCTCTATAACCATATTATTTACAAAATCAACCCAAATCCCCTATTTGTAACAATAAATCTTTAAAATCCCCCAAATAAACGTAACCCTTTTAAATTTATGGCCCTTATAATTTGGGCTTTTACAAAATAATCCTTTTAAAATTCTAAACTCTTTAATAATCCTTAAATATCTTATAAATATCACTTATTCCCTTGAATATTTATGAAATCGGGCTTTGAATATCTTAAAAAGATTTTAAGGTAAAATTTAAAATGATTCCCTTTTAAATTTAGGGGATATATTTATCACCCATCGAAGATTTGACCTTAATATGTTATTTGAAAGATATTTCCACTAGCATACTTTCAACCATATGCACTTGGTGTGTTGGCAATGGCTTTTGTTGGGAGAGGGGAGGTTGGAGGTTCAAACTACCTCCCCTTTAATTTCAGCTTGAATACTTGTTAAGTAGGAAATGAATCCTATCACATCCCAAAAATCAAGGATGGCTTAGTGGTGAAGATTAAAAGTAGGAGAGTGGAGGTCATAGGTTTGACTCTCCCCAAAAAATATTTATAACAACTAGCAATGGAGGACATTCCAACAGCGCCATGTGGCACCCAGCTATTGGGCCATGTGGCAAAATATTATTTGCTTATAGATTGATACATGCCATAATGTGGTTGGCCCATGCCACCTATGCTTGCCACCTCAACATCTTGCCATGTGTCATCACTCAATTGGTCCATGTCATCATCTACCAAATCATCATGTCACGTCAGCATGTTGACATCATGTTGACATCATCATTTTGACTAGTCAACCTTCCTTTTGCAAAATTTGACCAGCAATATGTCACTCATACATACTCCATTTGATGTGAAATGAATGACATCAGAATCATGGTGATGAGCTCTTTGACATGATGTTGTTTTAAACCATTTTTGAGATGATAAATTTTTCACCTTTGACTAGCCCTTGTACCAGGTTTGATCGGACCTTTGACTATGCATAACTTTTGCATATAGACTCCTTTTGAGCCTGTTCAAGTTGCGTCAGGACTATGTCAGCGAGCTCTTTTCGATGATGTTGGTTTTGTGAGATTCTGAGATTGTGAAATTTTTGAGGTTTCCTAGATCCACTTGGATCATTCCTCCCCATTGAGAAGCTTTTGGACCTCCCAAAGGACTATTTTTATGAACAATTGAAGTGAGGGAAATTTTGTGTCACTTGTCCATTATCATTTTTCCTTCCTTTTTGGAACTTGTACATCTAACTCATAACAACAATCAAAATTGCATTGATATTGTTAAGTACATTAGTCATATACACATCCACATTTAGTGTTGCCGCTACCAACCATACATTGCTAAAAAGTAGAAGGCTGAATAACAAAACTAAATTTGTGGATGAGAAAAAGAATGTACCAGCATCATGCTTTTCTTTCATAACTGGAACAAATTTGGAATTAGATATGCTTTTATGCAATGGCACTTCTTGTGGTACAGACATAAATGCCAAATTATTGCTTGCAGTAACTACCATTTTCAATTATCTTGTTGTCACAAAAGAGTTATAATTCTTAATTGAATGAGAATGTACAATGTATTCAATTCCTTAAACAAGTGATACTAATTATGTCCCCTATAGAATATTTCTTTTCTATCATATAAGTATGGGCTACCAACACAATCCCACATATATCAAGTGGGACCACATCAAATTCAACCTCATCTATAAACTTAGATGTTATTGCAAATCTTAAATTGCATTACTTAGTTACTCGCAATCTATTATCATTGCACACCCAACCTAATGGATAAGGTTTCTTATGTGGCTTTTTTTTCAATCCCAACTTTTTAACAAATTATTTTGAAATTAGATTAACTTGGGACCCACTATCTATTAGTGTATCAATCTTAGTGTTCTTAGAAATCACTCTTATATGAAATAATTCATATGTTTTTCTATCTTCAGGAACAAAATGAATTTTAGAAGTAGAATCACATGAAATATCAGTGGAAAAATCATTACCAACAAAATATTTACCTTTAAAACCCACAACTTTTATCTTTGTTTCATCATCAAAATCTGATCCAAAATCTTGAATGATAGTTGCGGCCTTTTTCTTTCCTTTACGATCCTTAAACCACTTTGGTTTCAATTCTGGATGCAATTTCCAACACTTTGCATCTTTGTTCCCTTTCTTCTGACAATGCGAACAAGTAGGCTTTTCACCTTCCTCTTTTTTCACAGTAGTTGCTTTCCTCTCCTTAAGCTTATTATTGCCTTCAATTGGAGGAACAGATTCCTTCTTTAAACTAAAACTTATGTTCCTTTCACCTACTTCAATATGGGTTGTTTGTGCACACACTTCATCAAATTTAGATGGATTAAACATCAGGATTATATGTTTCAAATGTGAATTCAAACCACCTATATACTTTAATAAAGTTTCTTTTGTATAAAGAGGAATTCCAAGAGTAAGTGCTTTCTTCCTAAACACCTGAACATATACTCTTGCACCATTTGTCCTTTACCTTGTTTTAGATTTTTCCAATCCATAACAACTTGTTACATATAACCCAAAGGATAAAATTGTTTCTTTAAAGCAGAAGTAAATTCATACCAATATGAAATGATTTCACCATGTGTAGCAATCTGATCATATTGAATCTTACTCTCCCACCAAACCAATGCAGTGCCTCCCATTCTAAGGTTAGCTAGCTGGATTTTGGAAGAATCATCCAAGATCTGTTGAACTTTGTAATACACTTCAATTTTCTTAAGCCATTTATCCAACTTTTCTACATCCAATTCACCATTATATATAGGCAACTCAAATTTAACATCCAATTTTAACAAAGGTGTTTCCACAAGTTGTTTCTTTTTAGAAGAGTTAGACAAAGAAGAAGAGGATGAAGAAGATGAAGAGAATGGGGATGGAGGTTCAGGAGGGTCACCACCACATCCTACTCCTTTACCTTTGTCATCTTTTAATGAGGATTCAACTTCCTTCTACTTCCTAGCCTTTCCTTCATTTCTCTTCTTTCGTTCTTGCCTCTCCCAGAAAAGAACTTCTACCATTGAATTCATCTCGAGAAAATCTTGTTGAAAAGTTTTATCATCAAACTCTATAGGACTTTGTTCAACTGTCATCTCTAATTGTGGAAATGTCATTCATTTTATGATCTATGGATTGAATTCTTCCAATGCACCTTCTCCTTGAACATTCAGTTTCAACCTGGTTAACATTCACTTTTACAATTTCCTATTAAGAAGATTTGATACCAATTTGATTTGTAATTAGAGGTTTACAAATTAACTTGCAAATTAATACTAATTATGTTTTTTCCCTGATCGTAATAGAATTGCATGACTATGTTTTTTAACCATTGAAATTACAAAATAAGTTCACATTTATATAACTAATTACTAAAATGTTGTAATTAGAAATCAAATACTGAATAAACTAAAATGAAATTAGAGAGAATGTAAGATAGGAGATAGAAGAAGAATGAGATAGAAGTTAGAAAGATCATATGCAAGTTGATAATGGAGTCTATCCTTGAAACAATTACGTCTCTGGGTCTGCTTCTAAATGTTGGACCACTTTCATTAATATCGCCAAGCACCTAAAGATGCCTTCTTACAATATCCAAGCTTCAAAAACCTACACAAAATTCCTCACAATCTCTCACTTTTTACAATTTTGGTGTATAATAACACCTTGCAATTCTTCCTCTCAAAAAGAATTCAACTCTCCTCCAACATTCTAACTCCACCTTTTCCAATAATTTCTAATCTCTATTTTTCTCTCCAAGAGAATTCTACTTCCTTCACAAGCTCATTTCCCCTCTTTATATACATAAAATTCAAATGCTTAATATGGTCTATAACCATATTATTCACAAAATCAACCCAAATCCCCTATTTACAACAATAAATATTTAAAATCCCTCAAATAAACCAAACTATTTTAAATTTATGGCCCTTATAATTTGGGATTTTACAAAATAATCCTTTTAAAATTCTAAACCCTTTAATAATCCTTAAATATCTTATAAATATCACTTATTCCCTTGAATATTTATGAAATCGGGCTTTGAATATCTTAAAAATATTTTAAGGTAAAATTTAAAATGATTCCCTTTTAAATTGTGAGATACTATCACCAGACTCAAGGTCTGGTTTAAACCACAACCATGCACTCTGCACCAAGTGGGAGGCTGGCCCACCTACTCTCCAGCCTTTGTCACTGCCAAATTGAAACAACTGGGTCCACATCCATGGTCAGCGAGCGGAGTCGGCAGTTTCATTCCTCCAGCAACCAGCCCGCACGTAAAACATTGCCTGAATATCGAAACGATAACGAAGGTTGCCCTATTCCGCGCCAAGCCACCAAAGCATCATCATGCCATTTGTCTTCTCTTCACGTCAGTTGGGCAACTAGGTTTGATGTGATTATGCAAGTCTTCCAAATAATGTAACTCTAATATGAGGGAGTTGTTATGTGTTATGGTTCAACCTTTGATTTACTATGGATAGTGCACGTGGTTGTAATTTAGTTTGAACACCCAATTACTATGAATAGGATGTGTGATTCAGTTTGAACACTCGGTTACTATAAATGAGATGTGTTGTCCTTTGCAGTATGGTTGATATTTGTTATCAAATTTTTTGCACCTTGTCTACCCATGGTTTTTGGATTAGATCATTATGTTGTTAGTAGAAGAGTGGCTCATTAGTAGAAGAGTGGCTCTCTGTGGGGGTCCAACACACAAAGGGTCACTAGAGTAACTCACCAAGGGTTTAATTTAGTGATAACTTAAAAAGAATTAGTGAATGGGTAATCTCATAATAATAAAGATAATGAATGTTTCTCTCATAAATCAAGCACTTTTTTAGGCTTGAGGTGAGATGAGAAGCATAATTTGTATGGGGGTCCGGCAGCTAGTAGAGGCAACCAGGGTAACCCAAGATGGGGGTTTGGTAGCATAGGAAGGTTATGCTAGGCTAACCCATAGAAAAATATGTGTGACACTCTTCCTATGACAACAATATGTTTTGTGAAATTGACGTACTTGATTTTTTTTCTTTGGAAGCAATGTAACCTTCATGTTATGTATTTTATTTGAGTAGTCTAGTCTTGAGTTTTCTTGTGTCTTGAGGTTGTTGGTTTTTCCTAGGGATCCCTTTTACTATCTCCTAGCATAGGGGGTGGGCCTTCGGGTTCCACTTGGATGGGTGGAATGTGCACCATACACCATTGGGTTCCCATTTCATGTTCGTGATGGTGGGATCTTCCATATTGGAGAGCTCACATGTACTAGCTGATTTGTTTCATCTCTTTTGTACTTTGTATCAGTGGATAGTTGTATATGTATTACTCCTCATTTGTATTCGAGGAGGGTTCTTGTATCATTATAATTGTAACTTTAATGTATGAACTTCCTCATTTTATAAATTAGCTTTTTAATTGCTTTATGGAATGAATGCAATCTATAAATGATATTTAATGTATTTGTGTCTTTTGAGATGAATTAAATGCTTTTAATATATGTAATTTAATTTCATAAGTAATATTTATATGGCATGGTTAGATTACTTTTGTATATGGGATTCGAATGTAGTGCATTGTTGCATACTATAGAGGATGTATATCTTAAGTACTTCATATTACATATTAATATTACACTTTAAAAAAAATAAAAAAATCTATGCTTCCATTGTGTTTATGTCATTCTCTATGGTTATGTGGTAGGGAATTATAGGAATGCTAGAATTGGTTCATACAGACCTTTGTGGTCTCACAAAAATAGGAAGCCTTAATGGTGACATGTATTTTATGCTTCTTATTGTTGATTATTAAAGAATGACATGGGTTACTTTTCTTAGGGAGAAAGCTCAAGCTCTGGATAGATTCAAAGTGTTCAAAGCTATGGTAGAGAATAAAGTGAACCTAAAAATAAAATGTTTAAGGTATGATAGAGGTGGAGAGTTCACCTCAAGTGAGTTTAATACATTTTGTGAAGAGCATGGTATAAAGAAGCATTTTTCTACTCCTAGAACTCCTCAATAGAATGGAGTTGTTAAGAGGAAGAACAAGATAGTTCAAGAGGCTGCAAGAACTATGATGAAAGAGGAAAATATACTTGATGTATACTTGAGAGAAGAAATTCACACTATGGTTTATATTATTAATAGAGTTTAGATCAAAGGTAACAACACAAGATCCCTTATGAACTATGGACTAGAAAAGTTCCAACTGTTAAGTATTTGAAGATGTTTCGAAGCAAATTCTATATTAAAAGAGATGATGAGAACCTAGGAAAGTTTGATGCAAGATGTGGTGAAGGTATTTTCCTTAGATATTCAAATAATAATAAAGTTTATAGATGCTTCAATAAAATATTGAGAAAGATTGTTGAAAGTGAAAATGTAAAAGTTGATAAAGATATGCACAGATCAGTTGAAATAAGTGAAGTTGAATTAGATGAGCCTATCTACAGACAAGTACAAGAAGAGAACAAGGAAGAAGATGAAGAAGCTCCAGAACCTACTCCTAAGACTAAAATATGTATAGAAAAATCACCCTGAAGAACAAATAATTGGAGACAAAAGTGAAGGTGTAAAGAGGGTATGTGTAGGATCATGATGGGCCAAAAAGTGGTGATATGATGGGTATGTGTAGAGTATGTGGCTGACAACCTTTATTTTTACCAAAAAATGATGAAACTGAAAGGATTTTTAAACGAATTCTCATCTTTCCAACAATATAAATTATGCTTTATTTTGAATTTAATAAATAATTATTATTCATGAATTTTCTATTTGAATTATAACTAGCATCCTGATTGATAGGTTGATTGAAAAAATCTATAGATTTCAAATGGTGTCACATTTTTTGAACTTGAAACATTTGTCACATTTTATGCTTCACATACTATAGGATTAAAAAAAATGAATTTCATGAAGTTTTGACCAGGTTAAGGTGGTCAGATATATGAGTTTTTATATTTTTAAAAATTTTAATAAAAAATTCATAATTACTTATTTACTCAGAAAAAAATTACAAAAAATATGCAACACATTGGGACATGAGTCCTCTACTTATACCTAAAATATAAGCAAAAATAATATCATTTTATTGTGGTTAGGGTGGTCAAATAGACATCTACTAATTTTTTCCCTAAAATTTAAGTACTATGGTATTGAAATTTCAAATTTTCACCAAATAGATTTTTTTTAAATAATCCTAGTAGTTTAGAAACTACATTCAATTTTCTACATATTCAATTCTTACATATTTTTTAAATAATATAGATATCTTATTCAATTTTTTATGTCAAGTAGCCTAACTGTGATTTTTCTGAATTTTTCTCTACTTAAGGGCTTGCTTTTTCCATGATGATCATGCACATACCCAAGACAAGAAGCAAAGTAGTAGCAGGTGAGGTAAATATGTGTTTAATTTCCAAGATAGAACCTAAATCAATGTGTGAAGCATGCAAATATGAAAATTGGGTTAGAGCAATGAAAGAGGAATTGCAGTAGATAGAGAAAAATCAAACATGGGAACTGGATCCTAGACTAGTAAACAAGAACATAATTGGTACAAAATGGGTATTTAGGAATAAGCTGAACAAGAATGGTGAACTTGTAAGAAACAAGGCAAGGCTTGTGTGCAAGGGTTATTCACAAGTTGAAGGAATAGACTTTGACAAAACATTTTCCCAAGTGGCAAGAATGAAGGCTATTTGAATGTTCTTAGCATTTTCTGCTCACAAATAAGGCTATTTGAATGTTCTTAGCATTTTCTGCTCACAAATATTTCGAGGTATACCAAATGGATGTTAAGTCTACATTCTTGAATGGATAATTGGAAGAAGAGGTGTACATGGAACAACCAATGGGATTTCAGTTATTATATAAATTAGACATGGTTTGTAAGTTGAAAAGGGCATTGTATGGACTTAAATAGGCTCTCAGAGCATGGTATGCAAGGTTGGATAGGTATTTGACATAGAAAAGGTTTAACAAAGGCTCTGCAAAAAGTAATCTCTATTTCAAGGTTGAAGGAAACAAAATTTTGAAAGTAGTGTATGTTGATTATATTATTTTTTAAGGAAATGAAGGTATGTGCAAGAAATTTGTAGAGGAGATGCAAAAAGAGTTTGATATGTCTATGATTGGTGAGTATAATTTATTTCTTGGGCTTCAAGTAAATCAAACTGATAAGGGCATATTCATTTCACAATCAAAGTATGTTAAAGAATTGTTGAAGAATTTTGGAATGGATGACTCCAAACTGGTTTGTACCCCTATGGTGATTGGATGCAAACTAAGTAAAGATGATGAATCTCCTAAAGTTGATTAGAGCATGTACAAATCTATGATTGGTGGACTATTATATCTTACTACTACTAGACTTGATATCATGCATGCAATATTTTTGGTTTCCATATTTCAAGAAGAACCTAAAGAAGCACATGTTATAGTTGTGAAAAGGATATTTAGATATCTAAAAGGTCCTCTGAATTATGGCTTGTGGTATCCTAAGGATGTTGATTTCACTTTGAGTGCTTTCACTAATGTAGATTGGGATGTTGTGTAGATGACCAAAAGAGTACAAGTGGTGGTGCATTATTTCTTGGAAGAAGATTGGTTTCATGGCTAAGTAAGAAACAAGATTCAATTTATCTATCCAGTGCAGAGGCTGACTATATTGTAGCAACATCTTGTTGCAAACAGGTTTTTTGGATGAAGCAAAAATTGAAGGACATAGGATTGATGGGTGATGAGCCTATCCCTATCTTCTATGATAATACAAGTGCTATAAACATTTCAAATATTTTGGTAATTCATTCAAGGAAAAAGCATATATCTATCAGATATCATTTCTTAAGAGAGAAGGTATTGGAAAATGGTCAGATTTGAGTATGTACCTACAAAGGATCAAATTGCTGATATATTTACTAAGGCTCTTCTAAAGGATACTTTTGAGTATCTTAGGGAGAAGTTGGGAATTTTTTCCCCTCATTCTTTGAACTAGGTGCACATGGAGGTGCATTTGTCCCGTGGATCTACAAATTTTTCATTTATTTGGACTAATGATTGGGGTCTACTCCTCAGGGGGAGTAGGAAGTATCATTGTTGCAGTATGAGATGTGTGGGTGTAATCCTAAGGGGGAGTGATTAGAATTATGTTATTTTCAATTTATTTCAAAGGGGGAGAGAGTGTCATGTGTTTCCATCAATGACAAAGTGGGAGAATATTGCAAGTATGAGTGAGTTTGGTGGTGTTATCATTAATGTTTTCATTGATGTAAACACAATATATGTTGTTTTAGAGAAATGAATCAAGTGATTACAAGTTTTACATGTATAGTTGAAATACTATTGAGATGTTTTGAGTACTTAGAACTATCTTTATAGTGTTGTAGGTGTGCTGATATGATGAGTTACCAAGTACTTGTGATAAAATTAATAAATAGAGAAGTCAGAGTTGTGTGTATGTTCAAAATGAGCTTTGGTATGTTCTTTGAATTTCTTATGTGTTGATCCTATGCTTGTTTGGATATGAAGAGTTTTTTATGGGCATTCGTGGCTGATATATCCTAGATTGTAGCTTTTGATTTGATGAAGAATGAAAGTTGTGTTCACCAACTTGTGAATTGGTCTAATAGAGTTGTTTATCTGTGGACTAGGAGAAATGTATCTACTCTGTAGTCCTCTGCTAGTTTTTTTTAGGTCTTGTAGATATGGAAGAAGTCTTATAATGATATAATCTATGTTCTATCAAAGGCATTCATGATTTGGTGCTCTGGAAAACTAGTTTTAGAATTACTATGTGTGTCTGTATAGTCTAGATGGACTGATGGAGAGTGTTATATGTATGAAGGTTGTTGTTGTAACTGCAGATGAATCTAAAGGCATATAAGATGTTTCCCAGTGTATGGTGAAGCATGCTATGTAGTTTTCATGATATCTTCTTGTTGTGGAAGTGTGCACTTCAAATTTCATTGGTGTTTTCATTAGGTTTTTCCAACCTAGTTTTTACACATCATGCAAAGGGTAAGTGTCAATTGAGAAAGCATGTGATTTATCTAAGATGTTCTTTTGGGTCTTGATTAAGTGTTGGTTTGGTCCACTCTTATTCTCTTCCACTGTGGGAATGTTGAGTTTCTGACCTAGTTTGAATTTGTAAAATGAAACGTGTGTAGCCAACCTTAGAGAATATTTCTAAGGTTAAAGATGGTATAAATACAAGTTGAGATGTTAAGAATTAGAGGACAAAAGTTTGAGAGATAAGAGTGTGTAAAAGTAAATTGGGGTAGCAATACTTTAATGTGTTAGACTCTTGAAAGTAGTGAGCTAATGGTGTCTACAATTCTTTGATCAAGGTTGCGGATGTGTGGAAGTTGTTGTGGTGGATCTTTTGTTGCATTGAGAAAGTGTTCTCTGTGTAACATTTTTATTTCTATGTTTTTGTATTTGTAGGCAGTGAGCCTCCCTTTTGGATAGTGATACATATTTGAACAATGAATCCTATCTTGGGTAGTGATCCCTTTGTCAGTGAGCCTATTTGTAATTGATCTTGCAATTACTTTATATTGTGAGTTAATCCTCACTATGGTTTTTCCCTTATTTGGTTTTTCAAGTTAATCTGGTGTTTCTTGCATTGATATTGCTTTCTATCATTTGTACTTCATGCTCATACTTAATAATATATTAAAGTGGATGTGGAGTTAATAATTATTTGAGATTTGTGAATGTGATTGGTGACAACTGATTCACCCCCCCTCTCAATTGTCTTGTGTATTTCAACACAAAGATAGTGTTATTCCACACCATAATTTTTCAATAATTACATGATCAAAGATAATGTAATTCCATAGCATAATTGTTAAATAATTACATGGTCAAAGACTAAATGGAAAATTACTATTGTTAGTCTCTCCCATCCTCTCCTACAATTCCTTCTATGTGCAATTGAGATGACTAGATAAAATCTTATAGGCTTCTTTGGGTCCTTGGCACTGACGGTGGGGTGATTCCACTTGCATGGATCCTCGCTATTATACATGTAAAAAGAGGGTTCGGGGAAGCCTCTGCTTCAACCATTGCACTTTCAACACCTTCAGCCTATAAGAAACCCATCAATATAAATGACTATGTTCAATAATTAACGTATGGATATAAGGAAAATGCAACATTAGATCTAAGCGTAGAGAAAAAAATTCAGTATGGGGGGAGATGAAAGTCTTATCTAAAAACAAAGACAACTTCCATAACACATTTATATATATGAAATTAAATCATTTATATGTACCTATGGAGGAGAAATACAATTGGAAATAGATGAGAAGGAAAAATAAAAATTAGACAGACCAAGAAACGTCACCAATGATCAAGGCCTAATTTTGTCACTTCTTTGACAAAAATTGAAGGAAATTGAGAAATTGAGCAGGCTAGTGTCAAGAATCAATAAAATCAGGCCTTGAGTTTATTAGCAACATTACTTTAGACCCGCCACTTCCTTGTTCATCCTTGCCCTGTAATGTGAAGAATGTTAATGTCACATCAAATTCAAATTCATGAAATGATTTCATTCAAAATATGAATATACACATTTAAAAACAAATTTCAAAATTACCCTTCCACGTTCTTCTTCTAAAGGAACCAAGGATAGTGTGTTTTCCAATATACTTTCAAAATCAACATATTCATAACAGAAATTAAATTTTATAAATGAAATCACAAAGACACTCTAAAATCTTAGCAAAAAGCAATTACAATGGCACATAAAAGTATTCAAGATATTGAAAACTCTATCCAAGAAACATCGCCAATAAGGTCAAGACCCAATTTTTTTGCTTCCTTGCTAGAAATTAAGAAATTAGAAACCTATTGTCCTATTACATCGATGTAGTAGGATAATGAGTTTCCTATTTCTCAAAGATTTATGCCCAGGAAAATGATCTCCTCCCCAGGCACCCTTTCTTCTTGTTGCCCTATTGAGGCACATTTTTCTATCCCAAATGGGCACTAACTTGCTCACGCCCACCACTTCCTTGTCCATCCTTTCCCAATAATGGCAAGAATGTAAATGTCACATCAAATTCAAATAGATGCAACCAATTCATTCAAAATATCAAAATACACATTAAAAAGAAGATTTCAAAATTACCCTTTCTCCCGCTTTCTTCCACTTTCCCTCTTAAAGTACACATCTATAGTTGCCTATAATATATAAAAAAGTTACAAGTGTTACTGGATAATTAAAGTTCCAAAATTTATTGCACTATCTATTTTAAGAAAGCATGCATTTTTTCAATCATAAGAAACAAAATTTTAAGGTAGACTTACTTATATTCTTGGTTTGTAGGAAACAAAACATTTTGACAAGCAAATAACTAATAGGGGACGGTGTGTTTTCCAACACTGCAAATAATGTGAGCATTTTTTTTGTTGCAATCAAATGAAGATAGTGAAATTCCATTTTTATTGTTACAAATAACATTTAATATGATTATTCATTTCAAACTATCCATGATGAGAAAAATAGTCGACCTCAAATGATTTAAATGTCAACCTTTTCTTTCATTTATAAGCAAGCTACCATAAACAATAAGACTTCAGGTGGAATTACCTACCAATATATTTCATATGAACATAAATAGAATGTACATTATAAACACACGACCAAACAATTATTGTTATAGTCTACATAACAAAAAGTGCCCATTGAACATGAATTGAGAAGTGAGTCACAACCCTATGTGTTTTCCATTTCCTGCAACTTTTTTCTATATTTCTATTCCAAATGCCTAATGATATTCAAATGAAATGTTTGCTAAAAGTAAGGGTTGTTAAAAAATATGAAGGTGAACTTCAATACATTGTTTTGCTACAATTTTCATAATAGAAAGTTCTCATTGAACAAGAATTGAGAATTGAGTCACAACCCCCTGTGTTTTTTCCATCCAACAACTATTATGTGCATTTTTTGTTCCAAATGTATGACAATATTGAAATGGAATGTTTGTTGAAAGTAAGGGTTATTGAATACATTCATACTGTCAATATAAATGCCAATGGGGGATACATAAAAGTATCCAAAATCAACTGAGGTGTCACCAATCAATTTGGTTCTCACTATGTAAGTAACCAAAACATTCTCATTACATTCATACTATCTATGTGTAATAGCAAGTTCGAAAAAATTGGGTGTTATGAAACCTGCAACCCAAATACTATTTTCAAACCCTTTACAAGTAACAACCCAATTGGTTACTCACCCCTCAGGTGAATTTTTATAGTCTTATATATCCCCGACCTGCAACTCCCTGAGAATGATAAAACCTAGAACATAGTGTTTTCCAAATAGTACTTGTTACAATTTAAAACACATGTCTTAATCACATCAATTCCCTTCCCTCCCGCAGTGAACAGATAGCTTCTCACACAAGGAAAAAGAACACTAGCATAATTCAATGCGACAAGACACCACTTCACTTTCCTGACCTTGATGTTTCCTCCCATCTATCGATTTCATCAATTTTATCATTCGTCTTGGCAGTCCCTACACTATGCAGTCTCATCATGTTATGCATGTTTCTATGTATGTTGTTATGTATGTTTTTATGTGGTTTTGTATGTACATAGTTGTGTTTTTTTTGGAGACTAGTTGCATCCACACATGGTTTTACAACATTGTGTGAGTTGAAGGTTTCATAAATCATGCACTCACATCCCACTATGTTTTCCAACTTGCAATCATAAAAAGTATTAATGGTTGTTCAAAAAACTAGGTGTTTAAAAATGATGCCTTTCATTGCTTTCCTATGGTCTAAATAACAAAATATTTTCAAGATATTCATACTGTTGTGTAAAATTCTAGGTTGTAAAACACTGGTTTTTCAAAATATGCAACCCACACAATGTTTTAAAACCATTTTCAAGTGACAACCCAATCGATTACAAACCCCTCACCTCAATTCCATTGGTTTTTTGTCTCCCCCACCTGCTCTCCAACCTTTCAATTTCAACATGCAAAATGAGAAAACTCACAACACAGAGCATTTTCCAATAACAATGCTTCTTGCATATTAAAATGCATGTATTAATCATGTCAACTCCCCTTCCCCCCCACACAAAAAGGATAGCTTCTTGCACAAGGAAAAGAACAATGGCAACATTCAAAGTGATAGGAAAACTAACCTGACCACATCATTAGGGGAGAAGCTAACTCGTAGACAAAACAAACCTATTTATGTAACATTATATCATACCCCCCATCCCCCATCCCACCTACTGGACAAAACGCACCAACAAAAAGACTTGATAGATGGTTAGGCACATGCCATCACATGTCCATTGCTGAAAAAAGACATACTACCCCAGTGCAACAACTAGCTAGTAGGTATGTAAATTTTCCATTTCTATATCTACCATGTTCATTAAGAAAATGGGTTTTCATTATCGAGAAAATAAAGTGTTTTCCTTGTGTAAAGGGCTTTCATTTGAAATGCATAGCTCTTTATGTGTTTTTGTGTAAAGGGATAATTAAAAGGATGCATTATCATCATTTAATTTTGTTTTAAGAATTTCCCATGTAACACTCACACTTCAATGAGGCAACATCCTTCATGTAGAATTTTGGGATATAATAGGCACAGAATATTGTAACATTTTTAAAAAAATTAAACTGAAAATTCTTTGCATTTTCCATTATAAGCATCTCATCTATAAATAAATCATAACTTCTTAATGAAAAATAAATTTTGGAAATTTAACTGACCAATACGCTTGCAATTCAAGCTATGATAGCTAGAATCACATATATTTAGTGTAGAAGCTTCACGTCTCCCAAAGTGTGCTTCTCAATCCACCTACCATTGTTTTATTCAATTTTATTTCCTCAAATATATCAACCACTTGGAAGGAAGAGAAGTGTTAGTGATAGATTAAATTGAAAAATTAAAGACATTTGGTGCTACAAACAATTCTTTTTATTCCCAATTTCACCAATATAGGATTATATGTTGTGGTGAGTCCAAAATGCCAGCTTGTACAGACAATAAACAAACATATTAAACTATACAATGGGAATTTAATTTTCAATTTAACATATCGCTAACACTAGTAATGTATATCAGCAATTATATCTACCATTCTACCATTATGTAGGAACTGTGAAGCATTGAACATTCATTCAAATATATAGAAAACTAATCTCTCCTAACATATGAAAGAGGCCATAACTTGCAATAATCAATAAGGGCATAGAAGATAGACAAGAATGATACCACATACCACATAGACAAGAAGGATACCACGTACCACTATCAAACTTCTTTTTATATCTCATGTCTCTCAATGAACATCTAAATGACATACTGGTATCATAACCATTCTTCAATGATATTGTAAATTGAATTGTTACTTGTACAAATGACTGAAAAAGTACAAATTATTGCAAGAAGGTTAAAAATTCAACAAAAGCCTTGGTGATCACCTTGATTGACCAAAAAATAGCAGCTAATCTATTGAAAAAACACACCTATGTATATACAAAAATGCATAGAAACATACACAAAAACATACATAGCATCAAAAGAAGGAAAAATAGGATGTCACTATTAAAGTAAAGAGAATCAACTGGATGGAGACATGAGAGTCCTATGTGAAAAGGTAGAAAAATTTTGTAAACAACTTATATTGAAAAAAAAACATTTGCATTCTCTAATTAGAAAGACACTCTCAAAGCTTACAATAGTATTTGGGTTGCAAGATTCATAACACATACTATTTTCCAACATGCAATTATATATAGGAAACATGATTCTAATGAAAACCTGAAAGTTTGTAGACAGTAAGAATGTACTAAAGTTCATTCACGTTCACAATTTATAGCAACTCTTACACAAAGAAAATTGAAATTCAATTTCTTCATATGATTTAAAAATAAATGCACAATATAATTTGCATGTTGGAAAACACAATGTCATTTTCCATTTATTTCATTTTGTACATTCAAAGTTATGTGGTGGAGAGCATGGGCTAGAATGTCTTGAAAAGATTTTTTAAATTAGGTAGTCAGAATGCAATGAAAGGAACCATTTTATAAACACCCACTATTTTCCAACGACCATTAAAAATCCAAATGATTGCAAGTTGGAAAACATCGTGCGAGGTGAGTGCATGATTTATGAAACCTCCAACCCACACAATGTTGCAAAATCCTCTATAGACACAACTAATCTCCTGAGAAAACACACCTATGTACATACAAAAATTCATAAAAAACATACATAACAACATACATGGAAACATACATAACATGAAGAGACAACGTAGTGTGGGACCCTCCAAACAAATGATAGAAGTGATAGAACTGATAGACAGAAGGAAATGCCACAACAAGGAAAGCGAGGAGGTGTCCACTCACATCGAATTATGCCAATTTTTTTTTTCCTTGTGCGAGAAGCTATTCATTCACTACAGGAGGAAAGGACGTTGATGTGATTAAGAAATGAATTTTAGATTGTAACAAGTATTGTTCTGGGTTTTCTCATTTTGTAGGTTGAAAGTGAATCATTGGAGAGTAAGGGGGCATTGTAGATGGGGGATATGACCAAGCGAGTTGAGGTGAGGGGTTTCTGACCAACTATATATACATAGGTGTGTCAGCTCAGTTTTCTCAACTTACCAATTGGGCTATTACATAGATAGAGGGTTTTACAACACTGTGTGGGTTGCAGATTTCTTAAAACTTAGTGTTTTCCAATCTCATTAAATTCTTACTATCTAATTCACAAAAGGCTCTCAAGGAAATTGAAAAAACATACTTAATTGAGGTAAAGGGTGATTAACCAATTGGGTTTTTACTTTTGAAGGGTTTTAAAACACTATGTGGGTTGTAGATTTCAAAAAACTAGTGTTTTGCAACTTGCAATTTTACAAAACAGTATGAATAAAATTTAGATAGTACAAACAATGTGAGTATGAGTTGTCATTTTCACAACTTTTTTTCTTGCACGAGAATTGGAGGTGGAATGACATGTGCATTTTTAGTTTGGAGAAAGGAGGAAAACACTTTGTGATTCATGTCTACACATTGAAAGCTGAAGGTTGTAGTGCACATGTAGGAGTTGGAGGAGAAAACTAGTGTTTTGAAACTTGGAATTTTACAAAATGGTATGAATGTAATTTAGAATATACAATTGTAATTCAAGGCACCTTATAACAATTCTAACTAAATATTGTGTTTCTATTTCTTAATATGATCCAAATATACATGCACAGAATGATTGTAGGTTGGAAAACATAGTGGGAGGTGAGGTGACAACATGATTTATGAGATTTCTAACCCACAAAATGTTATAAAACTCTCAATACATACATACTATTTTATAAAATTGTAGGATGCAAAACACCATGTTTTACAAAACTTGCAACCCGCCTAATCTTTCAAAACCATTTTGACACTAGTATTTGAGGGACGTTTAGGTGTGTTTTTTCTATTGCTTTACATGAATGCTTGCAACTCCATTCCATTTCTTGTACATTTTTCCCCAACAAACTACAAAATGAAATGTGGAAAATGGCGATGTTTAGAAAAAAAATGAATAAACACACTAGTTCAACCACTTGCAACTCCATTTCAATGCCTATTTTGGTTTGGCTGCTTGTAACTCCATTTTGATGTCGGTATATCCCTCCCCAACAAACTACAAAACAAAATGTAGAAAATGGGGGAGAAAAAAAACAAAATGTGGAAAATGGGAACTCCACTTGTGTTTTGTCTAGCTTTTTGAATTTCCCACTGAGGTAGCACATCCTTTTCCGATGACGGACACATGACAGCATGCAATTAACTGTCTGTCAAGTCTTTTCCTCGGTGCATTTTTTCCATCGCGTGGGATGGGGAATGGGGGTTATAATATAACTTTACATAAATAGGTTTGTTTTTTCTACACTTTAGCTTCTCCCCTAATGGTATACTATACCAGTCTTTGAGAGAACAACTGAGAGGAGAGAGTGTGTTTTCCAACACTACAAATAATGTGAGCACTTTATTTAAACACAAGAATGGAAGGTGTGATTTTTAAGACACTCATACTATTTTGTAACATTCCATGTTGCAAAATCATATGTTTTAAGAAGCAAGCAACCCACTGTGAGACAACCCCTTACATTTAAGCAAGAAGGTTCAAATAACTGAATACCCACATTGTGTTTTCAAAAATACAACTATTTTGTGAACTCTTTTTTTCAATCATCCAAAATTTAAACACAATAATGAAAGGTGTGATTTTGATGACATTCATATTGTTTTGTAACATTCCATGTTGCCAAACTATAGGTGTTAAGAAGCAAGCAACCCAATGTGAGACAACCATTTACATTTAAACTGAAAGGAGATGGTGTGTTTTCCAACACTGCAAATAATATGAGCATTTTATTGTTCCAATTAGATGAAACAATTAAATTCCATTTTGATTGTAGCAAAGAGTTGTTCAAATTGGCAATGTCAATGGGAAAATAAAAGATTTTGTTTGCATGTATGGTTTTGGGCTTTCTATCCATTCCAAATTCTGACTTTGAAAACTTGCCAGCTCATAACACACATTGTGTTTCAAATGAAATTTTGTTTTCATAATGAACAACATTTATTTTCTCGTCAATAAAAAACCATCTTCACAACGAATAGAAAAAACAAAAAATTTAAATTCCAACACAAAAATTGACAAAAACACACAAAACACCTTTGCATTTTGTTAGAATTGGCTATGGATACCAAGATCTATGGACCAAATGGAAAGTACAAGAAAAGAGAGATGAATATGACAAGAATAGACTATATTCAATGTCAATAATATGATTGTTGTTGATTATACAATGAGAGACATTCCTTTGTTATATAGCCAAGGTGAGATGCAAGATGTCATAGTATTATGACAAGTTTCTTAATCATATGACATGAGACAACTAATCACACTTTCCTAGGTTCACATGAAGTAGTTGTCAAAGGATAAGATAACAATTAATGGCAACTAACATCTTCTAGAAAGATTCCTCCCTAGGACCTAAGTAAATTTAACTAAGATGTAAATAAGTCCCCTAGTAATGAATTAACTAGGTACAAGACATTATTTACCCCAACACATTTCAAATGAAAACCCCTTTATTTTCACAGTGAAATTTGAAAACCCTCAAAACAAAAAGTCATAAATAGCTATAAACCCTATAGGGAAATAAAATATTTTATTTTCATTTCATAGAAAACCCATTTTATTAGTCGTGATTCATAGTTTAATGCTTCAAAGAAACCCATTCAACAGCCCTGCTTCACAGTTCCTATCGAATGGAAAAATGGCATATACAATGGTGGATATACATACCTATTGGTGTTGCACCTATTGAATGTGCTCATAATTTTTTTACCTCCATTCCATCGCCTGTGCTCCCTAGCAAACTATAAAAATAAATGTGGAAAATGGAAAATTTTAGCTCCATCGACATGGAAAAATGTAGACAAAACAAACCTATCTACATAAAATAAATGCACATAAACACACTAGTTCAGTTTCCTAGAACTCCACTCCAATGCCTGCACGTCCCTTCCCAACAAACTATAAAAACAAATGTAGAAAATGCAGAGCAAAACAAAACAAAATGTGGAAAATGGCGACAGTTAGGGAATTTTGTCTAGCTTTTTGACTTTCCCACTAGGGTCGTGCATCATTTTTTGGCAACTAGCACATGACAACACGCGGCTAACTGTCAAGTCTTTTTGTTGGTTCCTTTTGTTCAGTGTGTGGGATGGGGAATGGTGGGTATGATATAATGTTACATACATAGGTGTGTTTTGTCTACGAGTTAGCTTTCTCCACAAAAGATAGCCAATAATAAGATATAATACAAAAAATAATATCAATATCTACATTTAATTAAAAATCATTTACTATTAGTATGATTCATATTCATATTTTTTAACTCAATAATAAACAAGAGAACATCCAATAATTTATTTTATTCAAAGAGTAAATGCTTTTGATCTGAGCAATGAGCTGGTGAGGTCACAAATGGAGCTATTAAAGAACTAGTCCAAGCTATGAACTGGTGAGGTCACAAACGGAGTGAGGTCACAAGTCCATATCATCATAATCAAGATCAATATTATGAAGGTCAACATGTATCTCTTTGGAAATATCATCACATTCTTCTGGCACATTATGACTTGTGTAACGCCAATTAGAAAACTTTGCACAATAGACAACAGAGAAGATTAGAAGCACATATGCAATACTATATTAAATCTAGAATGCAAATCTAAAGTGTTAAGCAACAAAGAACATGGGAAAGTAAAAACGTAATTAAAACTAGAACAATCTCACCAATTCTAAACGTATTTCCATGATTCATCTTGATTGCCCTTCTCCATTTTGCTTGTGTAGTATAATTGCCCTCAGATTTTTAGTAAATTCATGCAAGTATAGCCTAAAATAGTGATTAGCAAAATATCGAAGATTCAAGACAAAAGTGCTCTCAAAAGTCATAAGATTTCGTGAGAGATTGGAATGAAGAATGACAAATCAATTTATAGAAAATTAATTATTCGAACGACAGGCCAAGATTGAAAGATCAACAGACGGTTGAGATTGACAGACTGGACATGCATTTTGATAACTAACAGTAATCACATGAGTGATACAAATTAGAAATAGAATTAAAGATTAAATAAATGATTTAATCTTCAGTTCGACATTCGAAAACAGAAGAAATATATTTGCATGACAAAGATAAAGATTGATTAAATCAACTCTTATTTGAATGCACGCACAACATTTAATTAATTAAATAAGAATATTTAATTAATCTGCATGTGCATGCAAATAGATTAGAACTAGAGGATTGCATGATTTTACAAAGAGATTACTCGAAGACGCCACTCAGACATCAAAGCAAGAGTTAACTGAGTGATTAAAATAGATGTCGAGTCGAGTAAAAGTGAATACTTAGATAACTTCACACAATTATCTAAAATATAGAGGAATGTGTTAAAATAGAATTAATGAATTAAATAATTTATTTAATTCAAGACTCAATATTCGAAGAATAATTAAATAAATAAGATTTATTTAATTAAATGATGAAGGGATTTAAATGAATAATTAAATAAAGAATTTATTTAATTATAGTTGAAATATGAGATGAAGTAAATTAAATAATGATCTATTTAATTTAACAAGAAGAATAAGGTTAATTAGTAACATAATTAAATAAAAAGCATTTATTTAATTAATCAGATAGAATAAAGAAAAGTGAATTAATTAAATAATTAAAATTATTTAATCAATAGAAGAAATAATGTTAAGATAAATTAATTAAATAATTAAGATTATTTAATCAATGACCATGAAGAATACGAAATATGAAGAATATGAAAGTCACAGGCTTAAACTAGATTTCGGTGTCTGCATTTGCCCCTCTTTGATACAATGTCGTTTAGGCATTGTGTCAAAGAAAATTGAAAAGAAATATGCCCCAGTAATGCTCCAGATTAGAATAGGTGAAGGTATGCCCCCTCAGGAAAATTGATAAATTTGTGAAACGTGCAGAAAAATTTGGAAATGCTCCGATTAGTCCAGTAGATAGGTAGAAATGCAATGCAGTTGATGGAATTGGGATAGGAAGTGGGAGGGACGGGTACGGGATGATAGAAAATGGAAGTTTACATGGACAGTAGGACAGTAATGCCACCTAAGCCCTAGGTATATATTTGAATTGGGGTGAAAAACTATTCATTTGCACCCACCTAGCTTAGAAAATTGATAATTCGCTCTGACTTTCTAGCGAGGATGTCTCCAGTTCTAGCCACCCATCACCGCGCATACAGGATCTGGACATACCAGAGACCAGCCGGCGCGGACCCCCCGGTATGGACCTAAAACTTGCCTTTTGAAATTTTTTCATTTGCGTGTATTTTAAGACATTTAATGCATTTTTAGTTATGCGTCATTTTTCATTTTGAACCGCATATGTATGCTCGAACAACACATATGTATGCGAAAAACCGCATTTGAATTTTAACGCCGACCGATTAGAATAGGTTTTTAGCGGATAAACGCATTTGATTATTTTTTATACTTATTTGATTTTTTGAAACGCATGTGAATATTTCTAGCTGCATATGTATATTTAGAAATGCAATTGAGATTTTGCAATGCAAATGGTAGTTTTGTGACGCATTTGATTATTATTAGCAGCATTTGCTTAATAATGACGCATAATTTGTGAACCACATTTGTGAAAAAGCGACGCATATGTAAAATAATGACGCATGTGTAAAATAACGACGCATTTGCATTTTATGTTAAAACAGTCATTTTTCACCAGAATAGATGATTGAGGCTGACATAAGGCATATATAATATTTTTACAAGTTGTATTAGACCCTATTTATACACGAGAGTTGAGACCCACGATGTTTCGATTCAGAGACAGCTTGCGGCCGGCCGAGCGACGGACTCTATGACATTTAGGTTTGTTGCATGTGATTGATATGCCCTAGATTCGGACAAATCAAGGATTACTGACAGCACTATGTGAGAGGTGGCATGAAAAGACATCATCCTTCCACCTACTGATTGGAGAGGCCACGGTGACATTAGAGGATGTGTATAGGATATTGAGACTGCCTATTAGAGGGACATGGGTGGTCTATGATACTCAGAGGGGGATTGTTGAGATGTGTAGGTATTACCCTCATGCTAATATTAGACAGCTAGGGGTTGATGATTATGAGATCAAATGGCGGGTGTTAGCTCAGAGATATAGACAGTTAGAATGTCTAGTAGCGACATTGATAGGCGGTATAGTACTATCTGACCGCCGAGGTCATGGATTCTCTGTGGGATGGGGGGAGATGTTAGTGGGCATGATCGAGCACTGAGTTGTATATGCCTGGGGTTCTTGTGTGCTAGGGATGTTGTATTTGCATCTTCACAATATTGCCTATAGAGAGGCATAGTCGATGAGCTATAGTACCACACTCCTAATGATATGGGCGTGGGAGCATATCACTATTTTCAGGACACCTATTATAGTAGACTTAGCTCATGGGGCTCCATACACCTTCCGTTATGAGGGGGCAACCACACAACATCATATTGGGGATACAAGCTACTTTAGACATGCCATAGACACCATGCAAGAGTTCACATGGAGACCATACCTGGGCTGCTAGCAGTGGTCAGATGAGGATGAGCACCTGCCATTTTGTAGATAGGCATAGTATTTGGTGGGACGGACAGTGTCCCATGTGCACATTATAGAGCGGCAGTTGCCAGACCGGGTATTGAGACAGTTTGGAGAGGTACAGGATGTACCTCGAGGGAGAGCCAAGTTTGCCAGGTCGTCACGAGAGGTCTTGCTATGGGGGCCAGAGATTCTAGCCGCCACTGCGGAGGTAGATATTGATGGTTTATAGGCACTTCCATGGAGATGGAGGGGCAGACTAGCAGATCTAGGGACCACTCCAGCTTATGATGAGTGGTGGGCAGTACACAGGCCGATCCCCTTGACAGATCCAGGGCAGCCAGCACTAGTAGAGTGGCGTGGGATAGGTCCACGAGGCAGACGAGGCAAAGGGAGAGGTCGAGGAGGTATAGGAGGCCATGATGATGGAGGGGATGATGGTAGAGGTGGTCGACATGGAGGCAGGAGAGGGAGGTGTGGTTGGAGAGGATGAGGACTAGTCTTGTCACCGATCTGAGAGGAGAGAGGAGGAGAGGAGGATGTGGCCATGTTAGATGTGGCCAAAGGTGGTGAGGAGGAGCAGCCGACAGAGGCAGTTATCCCAGACATCCCAGATATCCCAGCAGAGACAGAGGCAGGTGCCGAGAAGGCAGGCAGAGAGGAGGGAGGTGTCGAGGAGGCAGGTGGAGAGGAGGCAGAGGTTGATGCCCTTGGGTTGCTAGGTGCCTACTAGGAGGACGATGAGGAGGATGATGATCACGAGAGAGAGATTCGGGATTAGATCCTGGAGGAGCTCGATGAGGAGGAGGATGGGATAGACAGGGCCAGATAGGATGAGAGAGGGGGCAAAGGATCCAGACATGGATACATTGTGAGCCCAGGTTGCATCCTTGGAGGATCAAATGAGATTGTTGATGGCGGAGAGGGATTCCTATTGGGTGGAGAGAGACAGAGCCTTGATGGATAGGGATCAGGCCATAGCTTGGCGGCAGGAGACTAAGTAGCAGTTCACAGAGCTTAGAGCATTATGTACAGGACCATCAGCTACATTTTCCAGAGAGTTGGTCAAAGCTGGAGAGAGGGAGAGATATTATCAGGATATATGAGGCAGAGATTCCACCAGAGAGATGAGCTCCCAGTTTCTCAGCAGCACACAGTAGCAGGTCCCAGACTAGGACCCACACCCAGACAGTCAGCACAGAGGGGGTGGATCAGCCACGCAGAGCAGGGCCATATGATAGACCTCCCACTGCTCATAGATCAATAGGTTCCCAGCATCATTCTCTGGCACACTCCTGGCATGATGGTAGTGGTAGCTCAAGATAGGGGTACTATTTATTGAGGCACTATATTTTGATCTTATAGCCTACGAGCTTCCATGTACTATTGATACATTATGACATTGTGATGTGACACATTTGAGATATATATATATATGATTTTGGTAGCGATTCTCATGATATGCATTTCTATGTATTGATTATGCAGTCTTTATTTATACATGTGATGTTTATATGATATGCCTATATGATGGATGAGTATATGTATTTTATGATGTTTATGCAGCTAATGAGCTAATGTTGATTCTATGTGATGTATAATTCTATATGATGTATGCAATTTAGAACTATTAAATGCAATATGATGTGAATATGTATGATGGATACTACATGTATGTTATACAGACATAATGTGATGTATGTAGGTATAGTTTCTTTGTACATGGAATGCTTATGATATGTATAGTTTTTTAATGATTATTGTCTATTATGCCATGATGATTTAAATGTAAAATATGCCTATATATATGTATGTTTCTAACATGTATGTTGATGCAGGATGATGTATAATGTTTTGTGTCACAGGACTCCGTCATAATGCAAGAAAGAAGAACTGTTAGTGTGGAAAGAAAGATCGAGAAAGAATGAAAGACAAAAGATAGATGTTAGTATTAGGAATCTTCGATATTTTGCTGTATCACAAAAGGTATTGCACTTTATCATCATTAGGTGGGACTAATACAAATGGAGAAAAACACCATGATATGACATAGATCAAGGTGTGCAAGGTCATCCACTTGCTGATAATAGACAGTCGTAGACAAGGATTGTCATTAACTCATACTAAGGGCACAAGTTGCCCCAGTCTTTTTGTCAGGACAAACCATAGACAGCAAACAAAGTAAAAGATGGGTCATGAAATGTCATCGCTCCTCTAAATCCTTCATGGGACATCCTTGAGGAAACTAGTAACATGACTCAAAATCAAAGTTAAAAGACAGTCAACAGATAGCAGTCAAAGAAAATAGAATTCTGATACATCATTGCTTCTCTAAATCCTTCATGGGACATCCTTGAGAAAGCTAGTAACATAATTCCTAGTCATCAATTCAAGATAAATGATAAGATAAATAAGCCATAAAGTCAATAAGCCAATGAAAATATTTTCCAAAACATGATTTGTTTGTTTGATTTGTTATGATTGATAAAAGAATTGGTTGGTAGAGCCTGATACCAGGAGATACACATACCGGATAAGACTGTGAGTCTGGTTTCGATGTTATGACTATCTGTATAAGGAATGACAAAGCCTAGTTTTAGAAAGACATGTATCGTATAAGACGTTGAGTCGGATGTTGTTGATGTGATAACCTATGTAAGGCTATGTTTGATTGTTTGACCTTGTCGATTATGCAAGAAGGACTCATCCTGAATAAGACAGTTTGATTGTCTGACCTTGTCGATTATGCAGGAAGGACTCATCCTGAATAAGACATAGGTTGATTTTTTTGATAACATCTGTTTCCAAGAAGGACACATCTTGTAGCAGACTGTAGTTGATATGTTTTGATTGTTTTGTTTGGCAAGTTGTTTGATTTGACTCAAAGACATTGCTGACTTGTTCACCAGATTGATCCATGACATGATATGACGTGTTGACAATTGACTGTGTGTGATGAAAAACCCTAAAGGACTGACCTAGTGTGGCCTTGGGGGCTCATCGTGTGATGGCCTTGCCTACGTTGTACATGCAGAGACCTCATAGTTTGACGTGACTACGACTGAAAAGACTGACTACAACTAAAAGACGTGTGTGAAAGTGAATGTGATGAACCCTAATGGACTGACCTAGTGTGGTCTCGGGGGCTCATCGATTGATAGCCTTGCCTACATTATACATGTAGAGACCTCGTAGTTCGACATGACCAATGACCTTGTCCTATAGACATATGGATTAAAGCATGATTTTATACAGACAAACCTAAATGGACTGACCTAATGCCTCGGGGGCACATCAAAAAATGGCCTTGCCTACGTCCAGTCGCAGAGGCAATGTAGTTTAACAAATGACAAGGACTGGCAAGTATGACTGACTCTGACTCTATTTTTGGATTTTTGAAATGTTTTGATTTTTTTGGATTTTTGAAGTTTTCTGATGTTTTCATGTTTTCTCAAGTCATTTTGTGATGTTTTTGTGGATTTTTCTATGGTTTTACGTCTTCAACATAGCCAATGTAAGAACCAACATGACACAGGTCAAGTGTTTGCCCCCAATCGAGTATAAGACCAACTAACTATGAATAGGGTAAAACAAGGGATATGAAATGCTCTCGATGTCAATCATTCCAAGTTATGGGAAAGACTACCACTTATTATGAATGGTATATACAAACGATGGACAAGGTAGTGGACTATATACAAGGAAGTGGGCTATGCACATGAAAGTGGACTATGTACACGGAAGTGGACTATGTACACGGTAGGTATATGTACAAGGAAGTGGGCTATGTATACGGAAGTGGACTATGTACATGGTAGGTATATGTACAAGGAAGTGGGCTATGTACAAGATAGATTAGAATAATAGTAGACATAGGAGCAGAGTTGAGTACACATGGCACCTGTTTGCCAGGTTTTCACCATGGTACCTATCCAAAGCGTCACCAAAGTGGTTTTCACTATTGGACGAATGATTTGTCTTTACTATTTTCCATATTATCTAATTTTTTTGGTGTTACCAAGACGCTTGTTTACCAAGTTTTCACCTTGATAATGATTTTTTTGTTTTCTTTTTTTTTTTAATTTTTTTTTGTATTTTTGCTAAATAATACAAAGGCTCCCAGAAGCTATTCGTAGAACTTCTTCATATGCATACTATTGATTGGTGAGGACAATGGTTCCCCTTCAGGAGTAGAGAGTTGGTACACTCCTGATCCAAAAGCTTCTGTAACAACATAAGGTCCTAACCAGTTAGGTTCAAACTTTCCTGGTTTTTCTCTTTCTACTTGATTCTTTGGGTTTTCCATTAAAACCAGGTCACCAATGTCAAAGTTTCTATTCAAGAACTTCCTGTTATAGCTACGACGAAGGAGATTCTGATATGCTTGAAGGTGATCTAATGCCTTCTGTCTTCGCTCATCTAGGAATTCTAGCTCATGGAGTCTCGACACTCGATACTCTTCATCATCAACGTGGCCTTTTAGGGATACCCTTAGGGAAGGAATCTCGACCTCAATAGGCAAAATAGCTTCAGACCCGAAAACAAGTGAATACGGAGTAGCACCAGTAGGAGTACGGATACTTGTGCGATAAGCCCATAAGGTAGGGTTAAGTTGTAAATGCCATTCATGACCAGCATCATTGATAGTCTTCTTGAGGATTCTAATGATGGTCTTGTTAGACGCCTCCGCTTGGCCGTTATCTTGTGGGTAGTATGGAGTGGAAAAGTGATGTTGGATATGAAATTGTTCACACAGGTGGCGAACCTCTTGATTCTTAAATGGGCGGACATTATCAGTGATTATGGACTGAGGGACACCATATTGACAAATGATATAGTTCAGGATAAATCTAGAAATCTGTGTGTCGGTAATGTATGTCATAGGAATGGCTTCAATCCACTTCGTGAAGTACTTAGTGGCAGTGATAATGAACTTGTGTCCATTAGATGATGTGGGGTGGATCTTTCCTATGAGGTCGAGTCCCCATTGGGCAAAGGGCCATGGTGACGTGATAGGATGGAGCTCCTGTGCTAGGGCGGGTATCAAATCTCCATGAACTTGGCATTGGCGGCATTTCGTTACAAAGACATATGAGTCTTTTTCCATAGTAGGCCAGTAATAACCCAATCTCATAATCTTTTTGGCTAAGGTAGGACCACTAGAATGGGAACCACATATACCCTCATGCACCCCATGCAAGGTTGTTTGTGCTTCAGTAGAATCAAGACATCTCAATAGGGTATTATCTAAGGCGCGTCTATATAGGGTGTCTCTGCCGATGGTGTATTTGGATGACTTGCGGAGGAATGTCCTACGTTGGTTATTGGATAGGCCAGTGGGTATGACTTCTACATGAAGTTAATCATAGATTTCTTTGTACCATGGGGAATCAGGACCAACAATGTCACACACCATTTCAGAATCTAGGATATCATAGGTTGGGACCAAAATTTGTTCGACCAAGAACTCAAACTTAGGCACGTTGTTAGGAATGTCAAGAAGTGATGCAATTGTAGCCATAGCATCTGCTGCTTTGTTTAAAACATGAGGTATCTGATGAAACTTGACTTTGTCAAAGTACTCTTTAAAGCTATCAGCCATGTGCTTGTACGAAGCAAGCTTCTCATCCTTAGTCTCATAATAATCATTTACTTGTCTTATTATTAGTTGAGAATCGCCATATACCTATAGGTTCTTGATTTTCCACTTGACTGCCATGCGTAAATTTGTCACTAAAGCTTCATATTCTGCCATGTTGTTAGTGCATGGAAATGCAATCCTGAATGACTTAGGGATGGAGTCACCCTGTGGTGTGATAAACAGTATACCAGCCCCTGAACCATGATTTGAATGTGAGCCATCAAAGTACAGTTTCCATGTTATGTTTGTGTCAAATGTGAATATGAACTCATCAGGAAAGTCTGCAACTAATGGGTGATATGCCTGTGTGGGTGCATCAGCTAACTGATCAGCAATAACATGTCCTTTAATAGCTTTTCTTTCTACATATTGGATATCATACTCACTAAGTATCATAACCCATTTGGCTAATCGTCCTGTTAATGCCGCCTTGCTGAGAAGATATTTCATAGGGTCTATTTTAGCGATCAACATTGTTTGATGGTTTAGCATGTAGTGCCTTAGTTTTTGGGTAGCGAATACTACTACAAGATAGGCACGTTCAATATTACTATAGTTGAGCTCATAACCAACCAAAGTTTGGCTGATATAATAGACTTCCCTTTCATGACCTTCATCGTCATTATGTGCAAGCAATGCTCTGAGTGATGAATGGGTTGCTGTAATATAAAGAATCAATGGTCTTCCTTCAATAGGTGGCATTAAGACAAGTGATGTAAGTAAATATTCTTTAATCAATTGAAAATCCTCTTCACACCTAGCTGTCCATACAAATGGTACTCCTTTCCGAAGAAGATGTTGAAAAGGATGTGTCTTGTCTGCTAGCTGCACTATAAACCTTCTGATAGATTGTAACCTTCCCTATAGTGTCCTTAGTTGACTAAGATTAGTGGGAGGAGGCATATCCATAATTGCTTTCACCTTGGTAGGATCCACTTCAATGCCTCGTCTAAAAATGATAAAACCTAATAGCTTTCCTGACTTGACTCCAAACACACATTTCTTTGGATTAAGTTTGAATTTATACTTTTCCAGCCTCTGAAATATCTTGTCTAAAACCTGTAGATGTTCTGCCCTTGTCTTGGATTTTGCAATAAGGTCATCGACATAATCTTCCAGAAAAGTGTGTACTAAATCATGAAAGATAGTAGTCATGGCACGTTGATAGGTTGCTCCTGCATTCTTGAGTCCGAAGGGCATGACGTTCCAGCAATACATTCCCCAAGGACAAGTGAAAGCTATTTTATGTTGATCTTCAGTTGCAATTCTGATCTGGTTATATCCTAAAAATCCATCCATAAGGGACAACATCTCATATCCTACTATCATGTCAACTATCATGTCTATGTTAGGCAAAGGAAAGTCATCCTTAGGACAGGCTTTGTTGATGTCTCTAAAATTAGTGCAGATGCGGATGCCCCCAGTTGGTTTAGTAACTAGTACTAGATTGGAGATCCACCTGGCATATTCAATAGATCTGATAAAACTAACGTCTAACAATTTCTTAAGTTCTGCCTTGACTAATAAAGCAATTTGTGGATGCATTTTTCTCAACTTCTGTTTCACTGGTTTGGCACCTGGTTGTAAGGGAAAATGATGCAAAACAAGGTCAAGATCCAACCCTGTCATGTCCACATATGACCAAGCAAAATTTATCTATCTCTATGCAAAGAAGTCGTGGAACTTTGATTTCCCTGTTGTTGTCAATGACGCTGCCAAATAAATCAGTCGAGGATTCTCTTTTGTGCCTATGTTGACTTCTACGGTTTCTTCAACGAGCATGGGTGACTTTTCCTATGCAATGGGGAGAATGTTCAAACCTCCATCCTTAGGTGCCTCAGAAAGGTTTTCACCTTCGGATGCGTCCTTTCTTTTTACTTTTTCATTGTCTAGAGGCGCCTTTCAATTTTCACCTAGAGACTCATCCTTTTTATTTTGTTTATCCTTTTTCTCATTTTTGTGACTAGAGGGTTGAACAGATTCTCCAAAATATGCTTTGTTGTCCAAGTCTATGGTAAAACCAGCTTTATGATCCCCATTAGGTATGCCTTCACGTAATCCCAGGAACTCAGCAATTGCTTCGTTGTTCTCAAAAGTGTCTAAGACGGGTGTATCTTGTTGATCCCAATCAATTTGTTGGGGATAAACTAAGGGCATGTCATCATTGAAGTTATCAAAGTCTAATGGGGTCAAGGTAAAGATTGAATTATTCATGTGATTACAAAAATCTTGTACCAGGTCCATTTTGCTCTTGGGTTTGGGTCTAGGTAGATGAATAGGTGGGCCTAATGCCAAAGTTTGACAATCAGAAATAGGTGGCTCAGGTTGCCACGAGGTAGGATCAAGTGATTCCTAGTAGTAATGTTTAAACCATTCCTCTTTTTGTCATTTTCTTTGGTGGATAGGAATTTAAGGGATTTGGTGAGGAACTTAACATCAAGTCAAGTTCTCCAAATAACTTGTCAAGGTCCATGGAAGAAGTAGAGGATAAGGAATCCCACTCATAATCATTAGACTCAGGGGAGTTACAGTGATTTTGGTCCACTGGTTCATGAGATGTCTTAATATCTTCTGAAGCATGTATTTCCTCAAGCAAGGGTAATGGAGTACTAGGAACGCCAATCTGAATCGGTTGAAACCCTAGCCCTACTCCTTTTGGCCACTGAGAAACAAATATTGGTTCAATTCTGCCATCTTGGTTTAAGCCTAAACCACTTTGTCCATCATATCCTTTGCTTTGCATGATTTTGAAACCCTTTCCATATAGATTTGTAGGAATATGAGCAAGTAAAAGGGGTTCTTGATTATCTTCCTTATATAGCCAAGAAGTGACATCTTTTGTATCTACAGCCTCTTTGCTTAATTCACCCCATTTAGTGAAATTTGTTGTAAGGGGAACTTGTATAGTGATCATAGACTGTCCCCTACCTGTTATAGGTAAACCATATGACTTAGGAGGAACCAAATGGCTAACACAATAAGAAGTCTTCATATAATACTCTCTGCAACCCTTGTCTTGGATCTCAACCCTAGGAGTGGTAGGAAGTGAGGGTGAAATAGATGTTTGAGTGAGTGTGGATGGGTCAACATAAGAAGATGGATTAGACAGTGAGGCCTCTTGGTTGACTGGCACTTGGCATTGAGGGATCTCCTTTAGATTGGTGCAATACTGGAAAGGATCGGGATCACCATCTACAGTTATTTCGGTGCCATTGTAAGGGAATTTAAGACACTAATGATATGTGGAAGGGACCACCTTCATTTCATGAATCCATGGTCTACCTAGCAAAAGGTTATAAGGGAGGGTGAGATCCAAGACCTGGAACTTTGTCTCCATTACTGCAGGACCAATTTTGATAGGAAGTGTTATCACCCCCTTTGATTTTTGTTCCTCATCATCATAAGCTTTTATGACAATACTTTTGGTCATTTCTACACATGCTTCTAAGATACCTAATGCCTTAATTAGTTTTAAAGTGCATAGATTTAACCTTGCTCCTCCATCTACCAAAACTCGTCTAACTTTGGTGTCATCAACAAGGACTTCTAGATGTAAAGGGTCATTGTGGTTCGTCTTTTCTGTGGCATAGTTTTGTTCAGAAAATGTGGCATGATGATTATTGGTCAAGTAGCCCACTATTTCCTGGAAATTATTGACATCAAGGTCATTAGGGACCGTGGTGTTCTGTAAAGCCTTTATCAAGGATAGATCAATGCTCAGGAGAGATACGCAACAATCCAAGATTGAAATTTGGGCTGGGGTCTTCCCCAGTTGGTCAAGTAAGTTATATTGTAACTTGGAAGGTTGGGGTGTTTCCTGTGATGGAGGGCCTTGGATAATGAACTTAGTACGACGAGTATTGACCACACACTCAGGATTAGGATTGATAGTAATGGTATTGATGTTTTGATCAGTGGCGCAAAGGAAATGAATGATTTTTCCACTATCATAATCATGTTTGATACTCGCATAATTGGCTGACATATTGGTCTTAGTACTCAAACTGGGGACAGTTCCTTTCCCATGGTCATGTAGCAGGTCTGAAAAGACTTGATGATCAGTGTTCGATGTCTTTGGTTTTTGTCCACTAACCTCAATAATTCTCCTGTCAACAAGATCTTGTATGATATTCTTCAGTTGTCGACAGTTTTGTAGGTTATTCCCCTTTGTCCTATGATAGTCACAAAAGGAATTCCCATCCCACCAAGCTAGTTTAAACTGTCTTGGATCGTATTGTCCTGGTTCCTGCAGCTGTATGAGGTTATGTTGTAACAGTTGTTTGAACACCGACTCAATGGGTTCCCCTAAGGGAGTGAACTCATGTTTTTGAAATCTTCTTGGTTGTGGACGTTGAGTATTTGGGACCGTGTTCGGAGGTTGATTCACAACATTAAGCATGTTGGCAAAAGTGTGAGGTCCTTGTAATGTGAGGAGAGGTCCTTCTTGTAGTTTTTTAACATCAGCCACCCCATCATTTGTGACATTTTTATTGCGAGACCAAAAAAATTTATGTTTGTAGGAGTGTTTTGTACGATCGGGTTTCGATTGGATGTTATCATCTTGAGCTCGCCCTTTTCAATGAGGTCCTTCTCTATTATCACCCCTTTTTCCACTAGTTCTGAAAAAGATATGCAACAATGTACCCTTAAATTACTCCTGAGTTTTGGATGAAGGTTTTCTTGAAACATTGTAACCTTTTGTTTTTTGGGTATTTCAACAGGACACCTACTAGCAATAGTTCTCCATCTCTGGAAGAAAGTAATGAATGTTTCCCCTTCATCCTGCGTTGTGTGGCACAAGGTTGCTATATTTATCTCATGGTCAATGTTGAAGGAGAATCGCTCCACAAATTTCTCAACTAGTTCCCCCCAAGATCTAATGCCAGAATCTAGACCCGAAAACCATTCTAGTGCAATTCCTACAAGACTTCATGGAAATAGCCTCATAAGGTACGTGGGGTCATAAGCGACATCTATACAAATAGTAGAAAATTCCCTTATATTCTCTATTGGATTTCGTTTTCCATTGTACTTTGGGAGATTTGGTATGACATATCCGTGAGGGAAAGGGGTCATGTACAATGATCTATCAAAATGGAATGAGCATATGTCCTTTGGAGAAAATGATTTCTTAGTTGACACCGACATATTATCCATTTGAGTTTGCAATGCCTGCATTTGTGTTTGTAAGACGTCAACTTGGGTCAAAGATGTGCTAGGAGGATTATGCGGATCCAGGTATGTATTCTGAAATCCAAAGCCTTGTGATGGGTTTTGATTAAATTTTGTCATGTGAGGTGGATTTGGACTTGGAATGTTAATAAACGTGCTCTGGTCTGGTATCTGCATAAATTGGTATTGACCTGGGTTTTGTGTAAATGGATTCTGAGCACCACTCTGTGAAAAGGGGTTTTGATTCAGAATTGATGTGAATTGGTTTTGACTTGAAATCTGTGTGGATAGATTCTAACTACCAATCTGTTCAAGGACTGCTTGTGTGAAGACAACTGAAACTAGTGCAAACGTGATGACCGGACAGTGACTGTGAATTCTAGTTTTCTGATAATCAGACAGATGTGTCTCAGGATTTGACAGATGCGGTCCAAAATTAATGATTGCAGTCTTCCTGATAGATGCGACTCAAAATTACCAAATGTGACTCTAACTTATAGATGCGACTCAAAATATAATGCATGTAGTTTTTCTAAAGCAATTGCGAGTCAAACTGACAGATGCGACTCAATATTAACAGATGCGACTAAAAATGACATATGCGACTCAAAAATTAATAGATGCGACTCTAAAAATTAGATGCATGTTTTTGGTGAACTGTTGCGACTCTCTATGAATTTTTAGTGACATGAAATTTAAACTAACTCCATTTTTTGTGATCAAATTCTGACAATCATAAGACAAAGTGTTTTTAGTTTTGATTTTGGACTCAAAGAACATTTAAAGTGATACAGACAAGCACATCCTAATAGGCCAAAGGCCTAGGGTTTGTATACTTGGTATAGCCCACCTATTATACCCCGGATTGGTGATGAACACCTTTCCTTCTCGAGAGCGGATAGCTTAGGAATTTGGTGGCATTGGCTCCCCTCCATGGCTCATTAACATCTTTTGAGCACACCAATTCCCAATTATTTGGGCAATGACCTCCCAAGAATTGCTATCTCTACTCAAGGGGATTAGTAGTGAGTATCTTCAGGCATGATACTGTACCCTACACTAATACCAAGCAACGACCACAAATAGGTTGGTCTCTAAAACAAAAAGGTATTTAATTCAAGCATTCCATTCGTGGGTTGTGATCCATACGGCGCGAGTCCCCTTTCGGATCCATCTCGTCAGAACCACACTCGTGATTCTTGGGGTTTCCCCAAGAACCCACTTTTATATACCAACTGGAAGTCCCTTGGGTTCAGGGTGCTACCGGTCTTAGTCATCCTGGGGTGAGTACTTTTTCCCACTAGAACAGGCCCAAGTTCTAGAGTTGGTAACCATTTCTCTTACACCCAGGATCACATGGATGTGCAAGGGGAGAGGATACTTCGATGTACCAAGTTGTAAAGGTGACCAAACTTGTGCTTTCACACCAAACACAGTAGACACTTGTTAATTTTAATCCAAACGAAATATTTGCTACACTACCAAACAATCTATTTCAAATTTAACTAGGGTCTTCGACAAACATCCTGCAGAAAAACTCGTTAGTAGTTTTCAATATTGTCTTCGTCAATCATCCTACAAAAGCTTGTTAACTCCAAATGGCCACACACTGGAAATCAAACATCAGTAACAGAAAAATTAATTAAAAATTTTTAGATTGCGGGAAACAAAAATAAAATTTTACCAGTCAATTGCATCGTTTCGTTACCAGTCAAATGCGTCGTTTATTTTTCAGCTGCGGCTCGTGAAATCACTTGCGGTTCAGGAAACTTCAAATGCGTCGTTTTTCTATCAGATGTGTTTCAGAAAGTCAATTGCGGCGCAGAAAACTTCACATGCGTCGTTCCGTACAAAAAACCTGCAAAAACCAAAATAAAATATCTACGGATCTGCGAAGATGGTGTCTTCACATCGAGTTCACCAAATGTAATGCCAATTACAAAACTTTGCACAATAGACAATAGAGAAGATTAGAAGCACACATGCAATACTATATTAAATCTAGAATGCAAATCTAAAGTGTTAAGCAACAAAGAACATGGGAAAGTAAAAACGTAATTAAAACTAGAACAATCTCACCAATTCTAAACGTATTTCCATGATTCATCTTGATTGCCCTTCTCCATTTTGCTTGTGTAGTATAATTGCCCTCAGATTTTTAGTAAATTCGTGCAAGTATAGCCTAAGATAGTGATTAGCAAAATATCGAAGATTCAAGACAAAAGTGCTCTCAAAAGTCATAAGATTTCGCGAGACATTGGAATGAAGAATGACAAATCAATTTATAGAAAATTGATTATTCGAACGACAGGCCAAGATTGAAAGATCAACGGATGGTTGAGATTGACAAATTGGACATGCATTTTGATAACTGACAGTAATGACATGAGTGATACAAATTAGAAATAGAATTAAAGATTAAATAAATGATTTAATCTTCAGTTCGACATTCGAAAACAGAAGAAATATCTTTGCATGACAAAGATAAAGATTGATTAAATCAACTCTTGTTCGAATGCACACGCAACATTTAATTAATTAAATAAGAATATTTAATTAATCTGCATGTGCACGCAAATGGATTAGAACTAGAGGATTGCATGATTTTATGAAGAGATTACTCGAAGACGCCACTCAGACATCGAAACAATAGTTAACTGAGCGATTAAAATAGATGTTGAGTCGAGTAAAAGTGAATACTTAGATAACTTCAAACAATTATCTAAAATATAGAGGAATGCATTAAAATAGAATTAATGAATTAAATAATTTATTTAATTCAAGACTCAATATTTGAAGAATAATTAAATAAATAAGATTTATTTAATTAAATGATGAAGGGATTTAAATGAATAATTAAATAAAGAATTTATTTAATTATAGTTGAAATATGAGACGGAGTAAATTAAATAATGATCTATTTAATTTAACAAGAAGAATAAGGTTAATTAGTAACATAATTAAATAAAAAGCGTTTATTTAATTAATCAAATAGAATAAAGAAAAGTGAATTAATTAAATAATTAAAATTATTTAATCAATAGAAGAAATAATGTTAAGATGAATTAATTAAATAATTAAGATTATTTAATCAATGACCATGAAGAATACGAAATATGAAGAATATGAAAGTCGCAGGCTTAAACCAGATTTCGGTGTCTACAACTTGGAGTAGTGAGTGTATCATCATTTCCATTATCATTGGTTGGATGTGCATCCTCACATTATATCCTTGTCACTAATGGCGCCGCCTTTGCCACTTTTGTGGCTTTAATAACCTGATCCATTGAAAAATAAACTTGTTTAATATAAAATGACAAAAAAATATAGAATTTGAATCACATTTATTACAAACTTACCATTTTGCCTTCCACATCTTCATAAATTGACATATGATCTCCAACTTCTAGGCCATGTGATTTAACGAAATCCTCTAAAATAAACCATTCAAATTTTTAGTGTGGATTGAAATAAACTATCCCAAATCTTCAATTCTAAGTGATTGTAAAGATGAACAAGAATAGTGGACTAGAGATGCAGAAAGAAAACTTTTGTACTTGTATTTTGTAGTACATACACTATGGTCTCCTGTTGCACCAGAATCTGCATCAATGGAAAAAATTTAGTTAGTAATTTTCATGATCCATTTACATTTGTTTATAGGAACAATAAGTATTGTTTGGAAGCATTCTATGGTGAAAAATTCAATACCTAAATCGTAGATGCCAAATGTGGGGCATTTCAAAATCCTCCATTTTAATTATTATGTCATCGTCTAAAATCTTTAGAAGATTTTCTTCTACTGCTTTCTAAAAATCAAACATAGTTTAATTTTAAACCCTATTGAAAAGATGTAGAGTAAGCTTAAGAATACAAAGGATGTATTCAAGAATATTATAATAACAATGGGTAGCACAAAAAAGAAACTAAACTGAGATGTGTATTGATTAAGAAATGGAAGGACCATCCTTCCATTTCTCACTAGTTGAATTTATTATTTTCTTGAGCCTTCCCTCACGTCAGACCCCAGTTGTTTCACCTACCCATCAGGAGCTCTTTCCTCCAACAATAGTTTTTGGCATCTTCATCCCTGCAACTCCTGACAGCCCCAAAAGTTAATACTGGTAGGAATTTTTGAATTCCATAATTTACTATGGTAGGTGATTTCAAATTTTGAGAGGGAATGTTAAAGAAACAAAAAGGAATGAAGAATCAAGTTAGTTTTTAGACTTTTCTTTGTGCAGCAACAGTCTAAGGAAAGAATGTTTTTTTTTCTTTGTGTGATTCAGAGAATTTTGTACACAACAACAACTGTATTTTTTTTGTTTTTGTGATTGAGCGGTGATTGCTCCTGAAGAGCTATGCATAGCTCCTGGTAGTGATCTCCTAGCAACTCCTGAAGTTTTTTGTCTGGTTGAGCAACTCATGAAAGCTCCTAGAAATCTGTAATCAGTAGTTTAGAGTTTAGTTTCTCAAGTTTTATTCTCAGTCTTTTATGTATTTCCATTTCTATTTTAATGAATAGAAAGGAAAGTTGCATGTCTCCATGTGCTTCCGCATTTTGATTTGGGTATTTCCAGTTTGGTTGGAAAATAGAGTAGCAACTCTATGCATTTCATTTTATTTAAATTTTTTGACATGGTATCAAGCCATAGGCCCCATTTCTTCATGAGTTAGGGCATTTGTTTTTCTAGGTATTAAGTTTTTCTTGTAGGATATATGGCTAGAGATGAGGGGAAGAGTTGGAAGTAGGCACCATCCTTTAATGGACAAAACTATGATGTTTGGGAAAAGAAGATGAAGACCATAATGGCTGTAAATGGTTTGTGGGAGTTTGTGTCTAGCAAGTTTTTGGATGTGACTGACCGAATAGCATATGCAGCTCTCTCATTCAATCAGAAGACCCAGTTGAAGGAGGCAAGGAGGGAGGATGCTAAGGCATTGAGTTTAATAGAAGCAGCCTTGAAAAAAGCCTTTTTTCCCAGAATAGCAATAGCTAACTATGTAAAGGAAGCTTGGGAAATCATCCAGACTAACTATAAAGGGATTGACAAGGTTAGATTGGTGAAGCTCCAGATGCTTCGAAGAGATTTTGAAACTCTTGAAATGAAGGACAATGAGTCCATTTCATTTTCTTACACAAGACTCTCAGGTTTAATAAACTAGTTGAGAGTGAATGCAAAATTCATGGACAATTAGACAATTGTGGAGAAAATCCTCAGGAGCTTACCCATGAAGTTTGATGCAGTGGTGATTTCCATTGAATAGGAAAAGGATCTCACAACGTTGTATGTTTATTAGCTGGTGGGTTCTTTGCAAACCCATGAGCAGTGCCTAAATAGGTCTTCTACTTCTTCCCAAGAGCAATCTTTTAAAGTTCAACCAAATGCAAAAGGAAGGGGGAGAAGAAACAATGGTGGAAGGAGCTTAAGAGGTAGATGTCATGGAAACTCTGAATAAGGAAATGTTGGAGGAGAAAGCTCAAGACAAGCAAATAGCCAAGAGGGAGGAAGTAGCTCTCAAACTAGCTCCCGAAGAGGCAAGAAGAACAATAGTTTGAATCAAAAGAATGAAAAGAGAAATGTTGAATGCTACTACTATCATAAATTCAGTCATTATGCAAGTGAATACTGAAAAAGACATGGCGATCAGTCAAAAAAAAATGCAAATGTGGCTGAAGGAAATCAATCCACACCCTTCATCATGTGCAACATTGGTGAAGAAGGAAGCCCCGAAGTCTGGTATTTGGATAGCAGAAATACAAAATGTATTTCTTACTCCTGGGTTAAGGCATAACCTCATGAGTGTTGGATAGATTATCCAAAACAAATATAAAGTGTTGATAGAGAAGGGCCAATGCATTATTTATGACAAGAATGAGAGGATGAAAGTGTTTGTAATAGTTCAAATGATAAAGAACCAAATGTTTCCTTTGAATATTGAGACGTGTTTCTCATCTCAATCCGGTGTTGCACCTCTCATGAATGGAAAATGTATAGCATACTTACAACAAGTAGCCCTCAAGAGCACCATTCAAGACCCCTCCAAGCTATGGTATCTCAGGTATGGAAATTTAGGCTATGTTGGTTTAAGTATTTTGTCCAAGAATAAAATAATAGATGGTTTTCCAAGAATAGTAGAGCCTAATGTTAAATGTGAGGCTTGCATTTTGGGCAAGCAACATAGGCAGACCTTTCAATTGGGTAACTCTACAAGGGAAAGAGCACTATTGGAGCTGGTGCACACAGATTTGGTAGGCCCTATGAAAATCATTTCTATTGGTAAAAGAATATTTTTTATGACCTTTATTAATGATTATAGCTGTAAGACATTGGTCTATTTTCTGCAACATAATTTTGAAGCATTTGATAAGTTTTTGTTATTTAAGGCCCAAGCTAAAAAGGAGAGTGGACATTTTATCAAGGTCCTAAGGTAAAATCAAGGAGGATAATGTTGTGCCCTTAGCACACATGCTAAAAAGGAGAGTGGAAATTTTATCAAGGTCCTAAGGTAAAATCAAGGAGGATAATGTTGTGCCCTCAGTACACACACCCCATTCGGAATGGGGATCCATTTTTTCTTTTGACTTGTCGATCTGTCATTTTGTCACCACCTCATTTTGCATGCCCCATTTTGGTGTCCCAGATAGTCAACATACCTCCAAAGTTTCATCTTAAGTTGACTACATCTCACCCCTTTAATTTTGTCAAGTTATGGGGTCTTGTAGAGTCTCTCTAGTAGTTTACTTCTGCCAGCGACCTTGGACCTATCCGAGCCTGCCCCTTCAGTTTTCCCTGGCCGGGTTTCCTTATCTTCTCCATCATCCTGAACGGTGGATGGAGTGTGTCTTCTCGGACCATGGATCCTGAATCCTTGTTCTCCTTCTAGTGAAAATTGTAAAGTTTCCAAGCTGCCTTCGAACCTACCAAGCCCAAACCCCTGGACTTCCGCTTCTGGAGTTCTGTGAGGGATTCGCTATCCCAAATGGTAGACCTCCACCACAACTCTTCCCTTCAGACCCTAACCTACCCTTCACTGCCGATGATTTCTGAGCTGAACATTTTCTAAACAACCATCATCCTGCATCTTCGCGTCCACCAAACCCTGAATATTTTACCGTTGTCTGTGGATTTGAATCCACCAACCTAATTGCTCATCGTACTTACATTTATTACAACTATTATTGGTGGCTGGGGTATAAATATCTTTCCCAAACCTGTCATTTTTAGTTGTGAGTGTTGTAGAGGAGTTCAAAGAACTAGCTAAAGGAGTCCACTAGCTTCGTCAGTTGTCACCTTCGCATCCGTTGTCATCACCTTACTGATCGTGAGTCGATTTCACACCTTGCCACATCGAGTTTCTGAGGTAGGTTTACCGTTTTCCCTCCCCAACCATTTTTTCATGATTTTAAACCTAAAGTTACAAGGAACCCAGATCCAAAATGCATGAGAAAGATAAAACATGATACAATGCACAAAACCCATGTCTTAAAAACTTGAGAAAACCCTCCAAAGTACCCTCATGATCAATCTGGAGCTTCACTTCAGCGTTGTTATTCTTCACACAGGGGCATTCATACCCTCCAAGCCTGGGTCTTCTCTTAGTTGTCAAAAATTGAAGACAATGAACATTTTCCAAATGATAATTTGACCCTTCGGGCCCAGATCGTTGGACCTCCGTCCTCCTCTCGCCATCGAGATTGAAAACTTAACACTGAGATTTGGCCGATGTCTTGACTCTTTAGGCTCGAGCCACCGAAATTTCATGTTTGGAAGTTCATGAAGATGTCATCGTCTCAAATAGTGAAGTTACCCCTTCCACTCGGCCCCTAGGGCCCACCTTTCCCTTCGCTTTCTACATTTGATATTTACCAAGTGCCCTCCAGGTTCACAGGTCCCAGCCTACGGACTTCCATCCATGGGCTTCCGTGGGGTCTTCGCCATCTCGAGCGGTGAGCACTCGGCATCTTCCCACATCCTAGATGATCTTTTTCCACAATGGTTCCCAACCAGTGAACCTCGGCATCCTCATCACTGCTGGGTCCTGCCCTTCAAAACTCTATTCATATTTAGCCACCCCTAACTTTGAACCTTCACCAAAACTCTGGCCTTTGGGCCCCAAGGTCCTCTCAGCCATCTGTATACAAGATAGATTTGAAACAGAAAATCCTTGTTGGCCATCTGCCTCTCGAGCCTCGGGCTTCCATTCGCTAATAGGAATCTGGCATTTAAACTTTGGATGGCTTTGCCCTTTTCGATCTTTGGCCTCTGGGACTCCATCCCTCCTCCG
>VDFB02056351.1:15317579-15534349 GCA_007258455.2 Sequoia sempervirens
CTAGCTCTATAATAGGTCAGGCCTTTGGTTTGGAAATTGAGAAAATGGGTGAATACATGGTAGAAGAGTTCAAAAGAGTGAAATTTAGTTTTTCTACCTTTGAACTTCTCATATTCTCTACCATAAGGCATGCCTTCTTCAAGACCCTTAATGGAACCCCATCCTCCAGCACAATGTAGGAAGCATCAGCTAAGAGAGTTACATTTCAAGAACCTAAGAAAGAACCAGTGATACAAAATAATATCTGGAAAAGGAAGGATGTTCCCTTAAATCAATCTGTAGGAAAGCAAATGGGAGAGGAACTAGATCATAATATGAGGCAAGGTTCTAAATATCAGCCATCTAGACAAACCAGGGATAAAGTTGGTGACAGGAATGGAGGTCAGATAGCTCACATGGATACGCCCACGGGCATCTTCCAAGGAAGGTTGGAAACTCCTTTCCTTACCACCATTCAGATATTTGGAAAGAACTTGCATAACTGCCTGCTTGATTCAGGAGCATCTACTAATTTTATTCCTTTGGCCATATGTAAGGCCCTTGGAATCACTCCCACACCTTCAAGAAGGAAAGTGACCCAATTGGACAAAATAAAGATCAACATTGTGGGAGAAATAAATCAGATCCCAATGCAAATTGCTATAGACCCAAGGATACAACAAGTCATTGATATTTAGGTGGTGGACCTTCCTGATGCATATGGGGTCATCTTGGGGAGGGAATTCACCAAGGCACTAAATGGATATACCACCACAGACCTTTCTCACATGTGGCTGCCATGGAAGGGGCTACCAAACCAAATTTGTATTGACCGCAAACCCCATGTGAAATATATGATTAAGGAATACAATAATCTCAATGAAGTGTTGTTTGTTGAGACCAACTTGGGAAATTGTTGTCCTTTCACTCGCAAAAATGAACTTGAGCCTTAGGAAGAATGCGTTGTCGAGGTACTCTTAGTGTTATGCGGTCCTCTGACCAATTTCACTCAAATGCCTCCGAGTACAAAATTTTTGGTCGAGTCAAATGAAAAACCTGATGGAGGCTACAACTAGGGACTACTTAGTGGTTTCTAGGAGTTCATAGAAAAGTGTGCTAGAGACCAACTTAGCTTGGGTGCCCAAATAAATTTCTAGGATCTCTTATTACCGAATTGGTGCAGGGTTCACAATGTTTCCCACTCTGAGTTTGACTATTGCTTATGTCAAACAATAGTAGAACATGTTAAAAAATTAGTCATCCCTCAAATGGAAATGCCAAAAGAAGTGCTAGCAGAACCACCAGTTGTCCAGCACCCTGAGCTAGAGGATGCCCCTAAGATTGCAAAGGAAACCACCCAACAAAAAGAAAGTAAGGACTTAGTCGGACTCGGAGTCAAAGAACTTTCCAAATTTTGGATGCTTTGATTTGATGGATCTAAGTCAAAACAAGGAGCCAATGTTGGGTTCGAACTCATCAGTCCAATGGGTAAGACCTTTCTTACTGCCCACAAATTACAGTTTTATTGCACAAATAATGTAACAAAATATGAGGCTTTGGTCCATGGCCTTCTCATGGCCTTGAAGAAAAATGTCAAAATGCTACAATTTTTTGGAGATTATGAACTTGTAGTTAAACAAGTTAGGAATTTATACTCCTGCCATAATAAGAGGCTTGCAAACTATAGACACAGGGTCTAGGATCTCTTGGAGGATTTAGATACGTTCAATATACAATTGATTCCCCATGCTCTGAATCATACAACAGATGCCTTGGCTCAAGCAACTAGCACTTTGAAACCCTACTCTTTGTCTGGGCTTAAGAAATTTACCATTGAGTTGACATCTACACCATCTGTCCCAGATAATGTCACTCATTTTTAGGTCTTCAATGATGAAAAAAATATTCTTGAATTCATCATGAGCTTTGATGTCTTCATACTCCAGATAATTGATGAAGTCAATCCACAAGAAGTTGAGTTGGATATAGAGGGGGTTATTAATCTCAAAACCAATATGATTCCCAGAGGCATGGTTTAGCTGGAACATATATTTGATTTGGACCAAATCAGAAACCAAAACTAGCAAGAAAAGAAGGAAGCCATAAGAAATCAGTGTGATTCTCACAACCTCTGAATGGCCGAGGAAATCAAGAATTTTTTTATTGTCAAAGTATGTACACCCAAAGAAAAGAGGGGAATCATTGAGGATTTGCAAAAATATCCTGACGTGGTGGCATGGAATTATGAGGATTTGAAAACTTACAATACCTCCATCATCATGCATACCATCCCTCTTAAGACAGAAGTGATGCCATTCCATCAGTGGCAACGTCTAATCAATGTCTTTTTGGAACCCATCATTTACAAAGAGGTGCAGAAGTTGCTCTCAGAAAGGATTATTTTCCTGATCAAGCACTCTACATGGGTGGCCAACTTGGTCTCGGTTAGAAAAAAGAATGGGGACATCAGATTGTGTGTTGACTTCCGCAATTTGAACCAAGCTTCGGAGAAGGACAACTATCCAGTTCCTTAGATGAGGTGTTACAGATCGTCAATGGCTCCCAAATGATGTATTTCCTCGATGGGTACTCTGGGTATAATTAGGTAATGATACAATATCAAAACTGTCATAAAAAAAATTCACCACTAAGTGGGGTACGTTCTCTTACCGAAGAATTCCTTTTGGGCTTATCAACATTAGCACCACCTTCCAATGCGCCATGGATATCGCCTTCAAGGATCTGATTGGAAAGTGCATAATCATCTACATGGATGATTTAACTGTGATTTCTAAAAGGCAGGGTGATCGTGTCTCTAATTTATGCAAATTGTTTTAGAGGTGTAGGGAATTTGGAGTTTCCCTTAACCCCAAGAAGTGCATTTTCGGTGTGATTGAAGGTAAATTGCTCGGGCAGGTCATTTTAGAATGAAGGATCTCTATCAACCCCGAACATATCTAGTTCTTGCTAAAAATCCCACCACCAGGCAACAAGAAAGAATTAAAATCCTTCTTTGGAAAGATCAACTTCGTCAGGAAATTCATCACGAGTTTTGCAGAGATTGTTAAACCCCTCAATGCTATGTTAAAACAAGATGCCAAAGTTGAATGGACTTTCGAAGCTAAACAAGCCTTCAAAGAAATTAAATAGGTCATTATTGAGGTGCCTGTGTTAGTCAGCCCAGATTATCTAAAGCCTTTCTACATCTACTCATTCGCTTTAGAACATTCTTCTGCTAGCATCTTGACTCAGAAAGATGATGAAGGAAATGAGCACCCGATCACCTTCATGAGTTTCGCCCTAAAGGATGTGGAATTATGATACCACAACGTAGAAAAGCAAGCATATGCCCTCGTCAGAGGGGTAAAGAAATTTTGGCATTATATCCTATGCAATAAAGTGTTTGCCATTGTCCCAGACCCAACAGTGAAAACACTGCTCATGCAAAATGAATTAGCTAAATGAAGAGCCAAATGGGTCACCCTACTCTAGGAATATGACATGGAGATCCAACCAATGAAGCTAGTGAGAGGACAAGCACTCACCCACATGATTGTTGAGGTGGTGGTAGGGGCTAGACTCGAGCTCATGGCGGCAACAGTACCAGCTCGAGGATGTTTCCCCGGGAGAGTGGTACGACAATGTTGTTTATTATTTGTTGAACCACAAGTGTCTGCCTCACCTGCGGGGAGTCCAAAAGCATACCCTTAGATTGAAAAGCAATGGTTACATGTTACAAGGGTCCATCCTTTACAAAAGAAATCATGAAGGCATTTACTTAATAATCCTTGGTAAGGAGGAGGCATATCAAGTCTTAAAAGAGTTTAATGATAAGTTTGGCACTGGCCACGGATCCAATCCCTCCACTACACATCAAATATTAAAAGCAAGATATTATTGGCCGAAATTCTTCAAAGATGTTGATTTTCATGTTCACTCATGTCACACATGTCAGACAGCCACCACCAAAGATAAGAATGTTGTTGTTCCGCTATAGCCTGTGCTGGAGGTAAGGTCGTTCGTGCAATGGGGCCTTGATTTCATTGGTCCTATAAGCCCTTCATCATCTGCAGGACATAGGTACATCCTTACCGCAACTGATTACTGCACTAGATGGATAGAAGCAATCGTATGTAAATAATGTACAACTGAGGTAGTTACTAACTTTTTGGAAGTTTCATTTTGAATCGCTTTGGTTGTCCTTATGCTTTTGTGTGTGAAAATGGACCTACTTTGCTTCATTGAAATTTTCTAGTTGGGCATTCGACTATAGGATTGCCCTCAAGTTTTTGTCTAATTACTACCCCTAAGGAAATGGCCTAGCTAAATCCACAAACAAGAACCTAATTACAGTAATCAAGAAGTTGTTAGATAGGAATCCCAAGGACTAGCATACCCAGCTCCGTTTTTCCCTTTGGATAGACTACACTCGCCATAAGGCTTCCCTTAGCGATTCCCTATTTCACCTCGTTTATGGCCTAAAGCCCATATTTCCTATCCATCTGAAGATTCCCACTCTGCAGTTTATCAATGACTTTTATGAATAGGGAGATCGTAGAGAAGCTCGGTTAGCTGAGATCTTGCATTTAGAAGAAGTCTGAGGCCGTGCAATAGAAAAATTTTCCAAACATCAAGATGTAATTAAGAGATGGTTCAACTACCGAGCCAAAATTAAAGTCTTTAGAATTGCAGATTTAGTCCTGTATTGGGACAAGGCTCATGCAAAGAAAGGGGGACACAAAAAATTCAACAAGCTTTGTCTTGGCCCCTTTTAAATAGCTAAAATTTTGGGATACAATGCCTTCCACCTAAATACTTTAACTGGTGAAAACACCTTATTACCAGTCAATGGGAAACACCTCAAGCATTACTTGAACCAAGCTTGAACTCTTTAGAGCTCTTCTTTGTAAATATTTGTATATCGGTTGGGGTAGCTTACCCCTTTTGGTTTGCTTGTGTCTTCCTATTTTGTATTGCTCTTTTGTTTTATCCCTAGCTGTTTATTTCAAAAGGATGTTCCCCACCCACTTTGCGGTGGTCATGCCCACCTGACAAATGGTTCACTTTGTTGTCTTCCTTTGGTGTTCTTCGGCTAAACATTCATTCTCAACCATTGGTCTCTAAAGGTGGCCCATGAATGGTTTCCTTGTTTGGACTCTTCCTTAGAACTTGACCCTTGGTTGGATCTCTTTACATACATCTCAGATCTCACACAAAACACATAATAATCATTTCTAAAGAATTATACCATGGTTTCTATAACACCCTAGTGAGCGAAAAATATTAAGTCTGTTCCAGTGACCACTGCAGTCCCAAACCCATTATAGGCTTTAGTGCTTACCCAGTTGAGCAAAAGATAAATGAGAAAATGTACTTTGAAAGAAATATCAAAATGAAAGAGAAAAGGAATTCTGAAAACAAAGCAACTATATGGGTGTGCGGGTAACTCTACTAGGGCTATGGATGCCCGACTAGCAGTAGAGCAATATCTGTGGGATTACAGCGACAACTTGGTCAGGGTTATATATGCGTGACTAGCAGTGGAGCAATTTCTAGGTTACTTTTGGTGTTGGGCTATTTATGTAGCTTGCTCTGTTGGATTAGCAACCCCTGGTCATCATCCTGCAGAAAGGAATGAATTCACTACACACACTTCTAAGATGTCCTATAGACTGACCCAATTAAGGATCCTATTCTCCTAGTTCACCTTTGGAAGTCCACTCATGGTTTGCAAAACCTAAGATTCTGGGTCCTAGATGGATATTTATCTTTAGAATGCTCGGGAGCATTCCCCAACAGAGTCGCCATTTGTTGTGTCCTCAGCACACATGCCCCGTTTGGAACAGGGACCCTCTTTTTCTTTCAACTTTTCGGGTCATCATTTTGTTACCACCTCATTTTGTATGCCCCATTTTGGTGTCCTAGATAGTAAATGTACCTCCAAAGTTTCATCTTAAGTTGACCATGTCTTGCCCCTTTAATTTTGTCGAGTTTCTTGGTCTTGCGGAGTCTCTATGGTAGTTTGCTTGTACCAACATCCTTGGACCCGTCTGGGCCTGCCCTTTCGGTTTTCCCTAGTCAAGTTTCCCTATCATGTCCACCATCCCAAACAGCGGATGGAGTGTGTCTTCCCATACCATGGGTCCTAGATCCTTGTTCTCTGTCTGGTGAAAATTGTAAAGTTTCAAAGCTGCCTTTGAACTTGTCAAGCCTGAACCTCTGGACTTCCACTTCCAAAGTTCCATGAGGGATTTTCCATCCCAAATGGAGGACCTTCACCATCTGGACCCTGACCTCCCCTTCACTGCCGATGATTTCCGTGCTGAACATTTTCCAAACGGCCACCACCCTACGTCTTCTTGGCCACCAAACCCTGAACATTTCACTGTCGTCTATGGATTTGAATCCACCAACCTAATTGCTCACCATAATTGCATTTAATATAGCCATTAATGGTGGTTGGGGTACAAATATCTTGCCCTAACTTATCAGTTGCAATTGTGAGTGTTGCAGAGGAGGACAAAGAACTAGCCAAAGGAGTCCACCATATTCGTCATTCGTCGCCTTTGCACCCATTGTCGTCACCTTACCGTTCATGAGTCAATTTCACACCTTGCCACATTGAGTTTCTAAGGTAGGTTTACCATTTTCCCTCCCCAAGAAATTTTTCATGATTTTAAACCTAAAGTGATGAGGAACCCAGATCCAAAATGCATTAGAAAGATAAAACATGATACAACGCACAAAACCCATGTCTTAAAAACTTGAGAAAACCATCGAAAGTATCCTCATGATTAATCTAGAGCTTCACTTTGGTGTAGCCATTCTTCGTACAGGGGCATTCAAACCCTTCGAGCCTGAGTCTTCTCTTGGTAGTCAAAAACTGAATACAATGAACATTTTCCAAATGGCAATTTGACCCTTCGGGCTTGGATCATCGGACCTTCATCCTCCTCCCACCGTTAGGATTGAAAGCTTAACACTGATATTTGGCCACCGTCTTGACTTTCAGACCCGAGCCACTGGACTTCCATGTCTGGAAGTCCATAAAGATGCTGCCATCTTAAACAGTGAATTTTCCCCATCCACCCAGGCCCAGGGGCCTGCCTTTCCCTTCACAGTTTGCATTTGATATTTACCAAGTACCCTCCAAGTTCACAGGTCCCCACCCAAAGACTTCTGTCCACGTGCTTCTGTGGGGTCTTCGCCATCTTGAGTGGAAAGCACCCGGCGTCTTCCTACATCGCGGGTCCCAGATGATCTTTTATTGTGGGGCTTCCAAACCAATGAACCTCGGCATCCTCATGGCTGCCGAGTCCTACCCTTCAGAACTTTGTTCAAATTCCACTGCCCCTAACTTTGAACCTTCGCCAAAACTCCACCCTCCAGGCCCTGAGGTCCCTTCAACTGTCTATATACAAGATAGGTTTGAAATGAAAAATCCTTGGTGGCCATCCACCTCACAAGCCTTGGGCTTCCATTTTCCATTGGAAATTTGGCGTTAAACTTTGGACGGCTTTGCCCCTTTTGGGCTCTGACATCCGAGACTCCATCCGTCCTCTGCCATTCCCAAAGGGAAATCTATGCCTGTCCACCCAATTTCCAGGCTCCACCTCCATGCTCACCATGGAAGCATAAACATAATCTAATGTCAAACCCTGATGCCAAGTTTGGCCCTTTGGGCCGACCCCGCCAAACTTCTGCCGAATGATCATCGACTCAAATGGTGAAAGCACAATGGCGTCCTGGCCCCTTTGACCCGATCACTTGAAATTTGTAAAGTTTTCGGCTGCCCTTGGACCCACGGGCTCCCGAAACCCAAGGTTCCACTCCTAGAACTCCATTTCTACTCGAGCATTCCAAACAGCCAACTGTGGATGGCTTTCCGACCTTGTACCTCCGGATGCTTCTAAATCGATCCAAATGAGATTAACTTTGAAATTTGATCTCGACCCACGTGCTTAAATTTGACCCTCTTTTTTATGATCCTTTTAAACCATCAAAGTTCAGTTGGGAGGGATCTCCCAGAGCACTCTACCCCATTTGCCTTTCTAAAATAGCATTCTTGCTAGGGAAGTCTGGGCATTCGGGCCCAAACTGTTGGAAAGCCCTCAATCAAAAGACCAATGACATTGGGAGAGAGAAGTATCATTTTATGCATGATAAATTATTTAAAATTGATTTCATCCATGGAATTTCTACTAATGTGAAGACTTTTGTAATCAATTGCACTGACTGTGCTGCTGCTTGTAGGATATATGGAATCAAGTGTAGGACCTTCGAGGACAGCTATTGGAAAGGACAAAGAAAAGAAGTCGGGAAAGACTCCTCGAGGAAAAGAGGATAAGGACCAAATGAAATACCATTTCTAGGGTGAACCTCTACACTCAAAGGTTACCATGGATTGGAAGGAAATCACCAACACCAATATCAGTAATGTTGATATTGATGAGTTTACACAAAGGGTTAGGGTCAATCTAACAACCAAGAATGTGAGGTTGATCAGCCAAAGTGGAGTTGCAAAAGCTGCAGGTTTCCCTCCATCCCTCGTGGCCCCTGAATTGGTCATGGCTTGTCAGCAGGTGTATCAACCGGACACAAGGACAATTGTTGACAAGGATGGTAACATTCTCACTGACATGTTAGCTGAAGGAATCACAAAGACCTTCCATATTCCCACTTTTCAAGAAATGGAAATTCCTACCATAGAGGAATGTCAGGCAGCGTGGGATGATAATCTAGCAGGCTACAAAAGGTTAATAAATTAGCATTGGCTTAAAGAAAAGCAGGGTAGCATTGTGAAGGTTCCTCATGAACTCTTTTGTAGTGATTTCCATGAAGATTACCATGACCTAGTCACAATGCTAAGAAGGGTTATGGGTCTTCCTATGGCTGCCTTCTTTCAGGAGTGAATGGTATACTTTATCGAGCAGATCCTTCATGGGAATTAAAACGTTACCACAAAGACCTCATTTTATTGAGGAGGTATAATAAGCGACTACTTCCATGAGTAGTTTTTCAATGTGAGGAAGATTTCCAAGTTTTATATGACTTCATATCTTGTTTATTCCTTAGCAAACCAGAGATAATATAATGGGTTATTTGTGGCACCCAGTGAGGAGCACAATCGAAGACTCAAGGCCCATGACAAATATCCCCAACTCCAATACGGAAACTTCAACAAAGGAATATTGTAGGGTAAATGACACCTTCATCAACCATATCATCAGAATGATTGCCGAGGATTTTGAGAGAAGGGTTTCCCACAGTGCATGAGAATTCTTGAAGCAGTATGTGTTCCTCTTCATTCAATACCCAAAGTTCACATACATCCATGCCCAAGGCCAAATAAGTTGCCTCAATACCCCAGTGACTGGATCATCCTATTGGAGCTTTCTCAGCAGCTCCAACACAAATAGGTAGTCTCCAACAGCAAACACGTAGTAGGGATCTCTTATCCCATGACCCTTGGCCAGGGCATGTATAGATTACAAAATTTCCAATGTGCTGGTAACTTTGAGAAAGAACTGAAAGATTACCATTTTCACCTACACATTGCTCCCATGAATTGACCCATATGGTCATGTAAGGAAGGCACTAGGATTGGGATTCGTTCATCTACACCACGTTGAGGACTTTTGGGGGGATTGTCAGGATGATAAAGAGGTACATGAAAGGCACTATATGTGGATGACTACGTATTTCATAAGAAAGGTGAAACCATTTCCCATACTAGATCAAGTCGAGGAGGATGCAAGCACCATTATGGACCCTAGGTACCTTGGAGTTGTCAATTTTTCAATACTAACAATTGATTGGGATGAGCAAGAGGTCGATGACCTCAATATTATAACCAAGCCAATCTTTTCCCATGTAAAGGAGTGGGTTGATATGCAGGTGGCTTGATTAAAACAACAAGGGGTGGTCCTGACATACAAGGGAATCAAAAGTGAACCGATTTCCATAGAGGACACCGCTGCCACCACTTCAACAAGTGGGACATCCAAGTCCCCTCTAGTCACCAGATCCAAGAAGAGAAAAGAGATGAAAATGGAGCAGTCCTATGATCCCAAAGTATACATAAGGAAGGATCTAGGGGGCTCACCTTCTAAGAGGCTTAAGTAAACAAAAGGCACCATGAAGTAGCCCTTAATCTAGGAAGAAGAGGCAAAAGGTGCAGAATAGTTAAAACCTCTTTTGGCTCTCTCTACTCTGGCTGCCCCATTATCTACCTCCCTGGCTATGGTGACCACATCCCCACCAGCGGTGGAAATCTTTTTCCATCTTTCCCCTTCACCTCTCATTGAGCCTGTGATTGTAATTGAATCTTCCTCCACTATGACTACTCCTCCTTCCTCCACCACAATGTCACCCACTACATCACTCCCATTGGCCACTATAGTGGCACAAATGCCCACTCCCACTGTGCCTGAGTCCCTCTCAAGACATATGTAGAATCTCCCTCCTAAGCTCTCCCAGATCCTTATGGATCCCACCCTTCAAGTGACCCTTGCATAGGTCCTCGCTATTGCTAAAAATTCACAACCGCCAATAGGGCCATCAGCTATGGAGGCCACCATGTTAATCTCTGGGAAGTGGGAGAGGTGAGAGCAGGAGGCCTCAAAGCCATTTGAAGAAGAGGTTGATGAATACCACGAGCACCTAGGGTATGAACACCGCACTATTAATAGGGTGGCCTATGAAGAGGAGGGAACTGGCTCCTTAGAGAGCAGAGATGAGGAAGATGATGCTAGTGGTAGGGTCATTGTGCAGACCTTCGACAAGGATCTTGAAGAAGAAATGGCCTGGGAGTTGAGGGATACTTAAGAGAAGGTAGAAGGCTCACCTCTTAGGGAAGCAAAGCAACAGGAAGATAAGTCTGAGGGTGAGGCTCAAACTGTCAAGAGCCTTGAAATTGAGCAGCCTAAGGAACACACACACAAGTTTGGGTTGATCGAAGAAAAGGAGGGGAAGGAAATGGAAGAGAAAGAAAGTCCCAGGTAGCAATTATCTACCAAGCCTCCTATTAAGGGCCTCATGTTCATCCAGGACTCCTATGAAGAAGGAGATACTACCAATGAGGAAGAAAGGGCCCCAGAAGATAAGAAAACATAAGCCTTAACCAAAGGAGATGAAGGTGATCATGAGTCACCTAAAGAGAAGACTATTGTGCCTAAATGGATGAAAGGCCAACTTGAAAATAAAACTCTTGTGCTAAAAGACCCAAGAGTGAGACTAGAGGCTATCCTAGCTCAAGTGTAGATCACAAAAAAAAAAGAGAAGAAGCCTAAGATTATATCCAAGGTAATAATGGATGCCTCTTGGTCTTGAGCGGTGCAAATAGCAATGCCTGTGGTAGGCCAGGAGGGAATAACTTACAACGTCTCCACCCTTGATTTGGGAACTACTACCAAAGACCAGAAGGTGGGGCACCTTGAAGAATTAGTAGATATAGTTGTGCATTTGATAAAGCGGGACAAGGTCTCAAAGGATGAGCTTAAAGTGCAAGTGGCTGCTCTGATGGATTACATCGAGCAATGGTCTTTGGTGGATGACCTACCTACCACGTCCATGGCTCCACCCCAACTACTGTCCAAAGAATAGATTGATAAGATGAATAGAAGGAATAACTTAGAAAAGACTACCAAGAGTTGGTTTTGATAGGTCGTATATGTCAGAAACATGGGAATTCGTTGGGTTGTTTGGACAGCCAACAAGTTCCTGGATCTACAGCAATCTTTGGAAGGAACTAGGAATTTCTGCACTGACTTCCCTACAACATACGACTCTACCTTTCCAAAGCTCAAGGACATCCTCTAGTAGCTAAAAGCTACATGGGAAAAGAAGCTTGCTTTCAACAAGGACGATCACTGGCTGATGGATGTGTGGAGGAACGATTTTGACAATAGGAAAGAAAGGTTGGAACAGATAATGAGTAAAGTGGATCTAGGCATCGAGTGGATCAAGGAAATTAGGGTGGAATGTAATGTTATCTCAAGCTAATGACGAAGTATGATATGCCCGCAGTACAAATGGATCCAAAAAATGTGAAGCCTTACTTCCATAAGAAGATGGAGGATGGGATGTTCAGTGAAATAACGGTGGAGTTCATGATTTTTCCTACCCGTTCCTTCGACCAATCAGAGCTATTCAGGGACTAGGGCATAAAATATGATGAGGATTGGAAGAATATTGATGATAATGTGAAGAAGTGGAGCTATCGGGTGTTGCGGTATGAGATCATCGGGGTAGACAAACTCCAACTAATCATCCTAAAATTCATGGAATATACAGCATCGAAGAAGCAGGAGGATAGCCCTGTTGATGATAAAGAGCTCCCCAAGGAGTAGCCATAGCAAAATAGAAATAGGAAAAAAGACAAGAATGCTACAATGTCGTCACTAGAGGAAAAAATAGGGAAAGGGACAAAACGTAAGTTTAAATTGTGATATATTGAGGGTTGGTGAAACCCTATTTTGTAATGAATCTTGGTCACATAATGAAAGTTAATCTTGGCCATTCATTTGACTTTTTGAGCACTATAAAGAGGGCTCTTCTCTCATTTGTAAAGGGAGTTGAGTTGTTGTAAAGACATGTAGAAATTTATAATGAAAATACATTGACTTGGTCCATTTTCTGAATTTTTCACATGTTACTTGATTCAACCTCCATTGTTAGATGCTTTACTTATATTTTTATTGCTATTCTAGTTAGTTGTATTCTTTCTTTAATAGGTTTTGGAAATATTGTTCTATAGTTGTGAAAATTCCTGCCTTGTAGATTCCTTCTTAGCCCATACCTTTTGTTGTTTGTTGCTGGTAGATGGTTGTGTAAAGTTAGTCTGGGCTTAAATTTAAAGTTACTCCACATTTTCATCTTTTTTCATGTATGCAAGTGGTGAATGAAAGGTGAAATATTTGCAGACCTTAGAAGATAGCACAAATTCCATGAGATTGTGAGATTTCTGGTTAAGTGGAATATTGTTTCCATGATAGCAGGAACTCCATGATTATTGTTCAGAGTTAGTTGTACATCTAGGAACCTCCCACCTTCCTCACTCCTTTTCCTCCTTTTTTTAAGAAATAACCTATACCAAGGTTCATTGGACATTGTAAAGCCAAAATTGAAGAGACAACGAAGTTTTGGGATGCTGTCTGAAGCTATAGCAAAGTGAAACTTGACCCCCATCTTAGAAACTTCATATTCAAAGATCCATCTTGTGTCCAGCTACGTAAGTCTGCCTTGTGATTACCAAAAAAATCACATCAAAATCAACTAAGGAGTTCCATGCAAGTCATGACCTGACACCCGAGAGACCTTGGGTAGATTTTCAGCAATTTTTCATGGGAAATTTTCTTTCAAGAGAGGTAGTGCATTCGTGTACTATTTGTGTTGAAAAAGTGTGCAAAACACCCATCAACAAACAGTATACCTCCAATCAGTTTGTAAATTTTTGCAAGAAAAATGGCATTGAGAAGAAGCTAATGACCAATTATACTCCACAACAAAATGGAGTGGCTAAGAGAAAAAATAGGACCATCGTGGAGATGGCAAGATGCATGATGAAATAAAAGGGACTCCCAATTGAATATTGGGGAGAGGTTGTAGCAATAGCTATTTATTTGATAAATAGAAGTCCAAAAAAGGTGGTCCATGATAAAATCCCTCAAGAGGCATGGACAAAATGCAAGTGGACAGTTAAGCACCTAAGAGTGTTTGAGTGTGTAGCATATGCTCACATGCCTAAAGGAAAGAGGAAAAAATTGGATAACAAGAGTGAGAAGTGTATTTTCACAGGCTATAGTGAGGAGTCTAAAGCCTAGAGGATGTATAATCCAGTCACCAAGAAAATTGTCATCAATAGGGACGTGGAGTTCCTAGAGGATGAATCATGGAACAAAGTGATAGTTTTTGACAACTTAGAACTACTCCCGAAAACTCCTAAAGAAATAGAAACAAAATAGGAAGTTCATCAAGAAGAGCCTATAATTGCTTCTAAAAGCATCAGATGAGCTCTTGAAAGCTCTGGAAGAGCTCTTGAAAGCTCCCAATGGCTCCTAAAATAGATAGACAGTCAAGAAGATAGTCAAAAAACTAGAGGATTGTCTCATGAAATCACTGGTCGAGCTCTTGAAAGCTCTCAACAACTCCTAAAAGCTCCTAAAGTGAGTAGATAAAGAGGCAAGTAGCCAGAGACAGTTAGAAGATTAGCTCCTGAAAGCTCCAGAAGAGCTCCTGAAAGCTCTGATAAAGCTCCTAAAAGCTCTAATAGAGCTCCTGAAAGTTCTTGATAGCTCCTAAACTAACCTATTCAGCAGAGTAGCAGTAGTAGTGAAAGTTCAGACCCCACTCTCACCTCCCTAATGCCAAAGAAGACCAAAAGTCTAAGGGAGATCTACCAAAATGAAAGGTATGCTGAAGAATTTGATGAGAGTGTGAATTTTGCATTATTTTCTCATAGTGATCCAGTTTATTTTGAGGATGTTGTAAAACTGGAGAAATTGTGTGAGGCCATGGATGAGGAGAGAGATGCAATAGAGAGGAACAACACATGGGATTTAATTGATTTTCCCCCAACAAGCAAGTTATTGGGGTGAAACAGGTTTACAAAACCAAGTATAATGTCGAATGAAGAATAGAGAGGCATAAGGCAAGATTAGTTTTCAAGGGATACAAATAGAAGTTTGGGAGAGATTATAATGAGACATTTTCCCTTGTTGCAATGATAGAAACTATGTGGGAAGTCATAGCAATTGTAGCCCAGCACAAGTGAAGGTGTTTCAAATGGACATGAAGTTTGATTTCCTAAATGGAGTGTTGAAAGAGGAAGTTTATGTGGAGCAACCATTTGGATATGAGGTTCCAGGTCAAGAACACAAGGTGAATAGGCTAAAGAAAGCTCTTTATGGGCTGAAGCAAGCTTCACAAGAATGGTACAACAAAATTGACTCATATTTGATGAGCAATGTCTTTAGAAAAAGTGATGGTGAGCCCACTCTTTACATCAACGCAGCAAATGGTAAAATTTTGATTGTTGTCTTGTATGTTGATGATTTAGTTTTTATTGGGGATGATGATTTACTCATTGTTGATTTTAAAGAGGCCATGAAAAGAGAGTGTGAAATGATAGATTTAGGTCTCTTAAGATATTTTCTAGGCATAGAAGTAAAAAAAATGCATGATGGTATATTTATCTCTCAAGAAAAATATGCAAATGAGATCTTGAAGATATTTAGAATTCTTGAAAGAAAAGTTGCCCCAACACCAACAACCATAGGTCTAAAGTTGAGCAAGGAAGATTGCAGCAACAATGTGGATCCGACCATGTTTAAAATTTTGGTTGGAAATTTGATGTATTTGATTGCGACTAGGCCTGATATAATGCATGGAGTGAGTCTTATTTCTAGATTTATGGAGACACCAAGAGACAGCCATTGGAAAGCGAGTAAAAGAATCCTAAGGTATGTGAATGGCACCAAAGGATATGGTATTTTGTACATAGTAGCAAATGAGTTTGGGTTGCTTGGATACACAAATAGTGATTGAGAAGGGATTTTGGATGATAGGAAGAGCACATTGGGCTATATGTTTCACTTGGGTTTGGGAGCTATCACATGGGCTTCCAAGAAACAACCCATAGTTTCCCTATCTACATTAGAGGCTAAGTATATAGCAACAAATGCAACAACATGTTTGGCTGAGAAGAATCTTGGTAGATTTGAGAGAAGAACAAGAGGATGGAACAACATTTTTTTGTGACAATGTTTCATCAATAGCCTTGATGAAAAATCATGTGTTTCATGTCCAGAAGAAGAAAGCACATTGAAATCAGGTATCATTTTATCAAAGAGTTAGTTGAAAATGGTGAAATAAAAATGGCATTTTTTAGGTCTGGCCAGCAACTAGTAGACATATTCACCAAGCCTTTGAGCAAGGACAGTTTCGAGTGCCTAAGGAGCACATTGGGTGTTGTTGATTTGGATCAGAATTGCTCTTGTTTTGTTAGCTCAAGACAAAGGGGGAGTGTTGGAATTTATTATTTTCCCGAGCCTACCTTTAGGTCAGACCCCAGTTGCTTCACCTACCCATCAGGAGCTCTTTCCTCTAATGGTAATTTTTGGGATCTTCATCCCTGCAGCTCCAAACAACCCCAAAAGTTAATGCTGGTAGGAATTTTTAAATTCTAGTATTTACTCTAGTAGATGATTTCAAATTTTGAGAGGGAATGTTGAAAAAACAAAAAGGAATGAAGAATCAAGTTATTTTTTAAACTTTTCTCTATGCAGCAGCAATCTAAGGAAAGAATGTTTTTGTTCTCTATGTGATTCAGAGAAGTTTATACACAATAGAATTTTTTTTTTGTTTTTTTTTTGTGATTGAGCAGTGATTGCTCCTAAAGAGCTCCATGTAGCTCCTAGCAGCTCCTGAAGTTGTCTGTCTAGTTGAGTAGCTCATGAAAGCTCTCAACAATTTGTAATCAGTAGTTTAGAGTTTAGTTTGTGAAGTTTTTATGCTCAGTCTTTTATGTATTTCCATTTCCAATTTAATGAATAGAAAGGAAAGTTGCATGTCAGCTTGTGCTTCCACATTTTGATTTGGGTATTTCCAGTTTGGCTCTATGCATTTCATTTTATTTAAACTTTTTGACACTCATGTCATTGTTTTGCAATTCTTTCTATAAGAGGAGTGTTAAACTCCTGTTGAAGTTATCAACCTACTTCAAGGAAATATGATAGAAAGTAAGTTATCAAACAACAAATTTTTCAAGATTGGATAACTATAAAAAGGAAAAGAGAAAAGCATACATTCATAAGGCTTTTGGAATGTTTAATCTTCTACCAACGTAGAACTTTGGTGCGCATTATTTTTTATTCTCTCTTATAGGTTGAAGCACCTTTCAAGTTACCTATCTCTACTGCTTCTATATTCATAACACACCAAATTCAACTATCAAAGACAACAACACAATATATTGTCTTCCATTTTAGCTTTTCATATCTATTATATTTTAAATAAAATGAACTTGAATTTATGTTTGGAGAGGTTGTTTCAATTCCAATAATTATGGAAGCTAGATGGGTTTCTTGCAAATTTGCTCTATTTAAGAAATCTTACAAACTGGGTGCTCTACCAGATGAGAAAAATGAGCCTAATATAGGAAGGAATGAAAAATAATAGAAACCAAGCAACTAGTTTAAAGTCAAAGTCATTTACATAATAGATAAAATTGTTGGGTAATACATCAACTGAACTACTATGCTTATTTATACATTACTTCATAAAACAAAGATTAATGAAAACTAGTAAGAGATAAAGCCCAATAAATTATCACTTCTTAATTTGATAAGCTGCCAAAAACCACTTTATGAATAAGTTGCAAGCTTACCAAGGTTTTGAGAAAGTTATCCCTCGTGTAGAGCATCATAACATGGCTAAATGGAGGGGTAGTGTCAGGAAATGGAAGGGTGGCATGCAAAGGTGGGTAAATTCCTTCTCCTCTTGTTGATTTGATTGATGAGGGCCTCCATGGACTCTAAGATTTTGTCAAAGGCCTCTGATTTAAAAATTCTATTGAGTTGATTATTGATACAAATCTCCACCATGGTTGGAGTGGGAGTAGTCAATAAGCATGGAATAAATGCATAACCCAAGGTCTTCAAAATTCCAATTTTCCCTCCTCCCATATCAATGACCAGCTTTTTTAGACAATTCATGCCTATCAAACTCAAATCCATATGGATTTCCATCATGTGTAATTGAATCCTATTTAAGCTAAACCACTTAAAATCAATGTGGCCCACAAAAATATTCTCCTGTATTTTCATATTGGCAGAATTGATGCCACTAGAATTAGCACCAGATGCGCTTGCAAAAATGCCTTGGCCTTATACAAAACTTGGCTATCAAAGTTTCTAAAATCCTTGCACCAAATTCTCTACTAATGCTGCAAAAGTGTAAACCCCTTATTGACTACCTTCTGCTCGACATTTTCCTTCTCTTCAACTTCTCTCTATACCCTAAATAAAACCCTTGATCGAACATATCAATCTAAATCATTGCCACAGTATACAATCAACGGCTGAAATAAGTCTAACCTTACACCGAATGCAAGAATCAAGGTATATTTCCACCATCAAGATTTAACAAGCTTAAAATTTGAAGATCTAACCTTAGACATTTTAGATGAAGATGACTATCAAGATCTAATAGTCTTAAAATTTCTTTTAATTATCTAAATAGCTACTATGTCTGTACACCGATAGTATCTTCTCTTCCAACACTCCATGTACAATTCTCTAGGTAGGGAAATGGAAGTTGATAGCCATATATGTCCAACTAAGTTGGGTTTCACTTAAAAATAAAAAATGTTGGTATCACTCATGTTGTACAAATTTGTCCCACCCCTTTAAATTATCTTAATACATCAGAGGAGGAAGGAGATCTACGTAGAGTTAATTGCATGAATATAAGCCAATGCATAGATATGAGAAACCAGTTCATCTTTACTTGAACTAGGACAAATCTAAAGGTACCCAATGCAAAATTGAAGGCACCCAATGCTGCAGTTCATCTTTACTTGAACTAGGAGAAATCTTCTTATTGGGCTTCCACAAAGGATATCATATGATAATAGTTTGTAAATTTTTGGATTATTTTTTTAACATGTTCTATAATTCATCATTAGAATAAAATAACAAGAAAAAGAAAATTTTAGGTGTAATTTAAAACGTTAATGGAAAAAAAATTCATGTAATCGGCTATTAAAAAAGTCATGTTAAAAATCAATGTTTTCTTTTATTTAAATCCATTCAGTTTGATGGGTTTCATCTGGCCGATCAATTAAACATTGAAAAGTATGTCAAAACAATGTTGGCCTGATCAACAACCTATTCAGCTTGGTGGGCAGAGTGGTCTCGATATATGGTGTGGTTTGAATTAGATATTCTTTGTATAGGTGCACAGATAACACACATTCAGTTGTACTTCTACCTACTTCAATTCTGAGGGGTTTCTCTTACCTATCTTAATAAATGATGGAAGGAAGAGTTGACTAAATAGAAAATAGGTGTTAAGTGATGAGTGAAAATAGAAATTAGATCACATTTAATTAAAAATTAAAATATTATTTAATTAAATGAATAAATGAGAATTATTAATTAATAAATGATTTTCAATGTGATAAATGGATAATAAGATCTCATTTAATTAAATAATAAAATATTATTTAATTAAATGGATAATGGTGTTCAATAGAAAATTATTATTATTTAATAATGATGTGATAAATGATTATTAATTAATTAGGTGATAGATTGTAAATGAGAATTATTAATTATTAAATGATTAAATGATAATATGCGATAAATGCTACTAAATTAATGATGATTACTAAAAATTAATATGATTAATGATAGCTACATTATATGATGATTATTAGGGCTATGTGGAATAATTTAGGTGCCAACATTTGTACTCTTTGAATCAATGTTCAAAGTAGCATTTTTTAAAGAAATCAATTCAGAAGCACAAAGCAGACCTTGAAGACTTGATTCAAACCTTGAAGTTTCAAAAAATCCTAATTGGACTGATTCACTAGTTTTGGTGTATGAGTCCTAGTTTAGGTCAAAATTTAAGTTTTTACAGATTTGGATACCCATTTACAAGATTTTTGTTTCTACACAGAAACCTAGATCTAGGATTGATTCACCTAGCCTGGCATATGAGTCCCAATCAACATTAGAGTCATTATTTTCAACATTCTAGAGCTCCTTCCAGTTTTTTTTATATTTCTAGGTGCATACATTTCATCTTGCAGCTTTCTATTTTATTCTACATACATTTCTAGGTCATTTAGTGAAGTATTACATCATATTAGGGTTTAGCATTACATCTTGCATTTCATTTTTCTTTTTCAATCCCTAGCTTAATGGTGAACCCCTCATTAGTTTACAATCATCCCCTAGGAAAACCCTATTGCAAGATCTTGTTCTCCTTTGAATTGATATCTCCAGGGTTATCCTTCAATGAAATAATTGGAAAGTGGGTGTGCTCTATGTCTTAAACCATACAAAAAGAACCTTACCTTACCCCATTTTTTGTTGTTTCACCTCCAAATTTCCAAAATCCAAAATTTGAACTAATGCTAGCAAAAACACACTATCACCCCGGTCTAGATAATAAGCTCAAGCCCTAATAAAAAAATTAGCCACACCACCCACTATATCAGTCACCTTCATCATAAAATCAGCACGACTCCATCAATTGTACAAATTCTCAGCACCACTAGATGCCCTCAACCTTGTGCAGGGCCAGCCTTCGACATAGGAAATTGTATCCAATGGTTACCTAGCGCTTGTGGTGAGCCAGGCCTATAGCATCAAGGTTGAGAATGAAAGGATTTCATTCTACTCCCACCCCTTGCAAGAACATTTTGTCGATGTCGTCTGGTCAAGGAATCTTGACACCCAGTTGGGCCATGACAACCACATCCACATCATCTACTAGGATCGCTGCTTTGAACAACATTCTGAGTAGCAAAAAACAATGTACCTTCAAAAGATTCAAGTCTAGGAGAGAGGCAAGGAAGCACAATGATATATCCAATTTATCCATTGTTTGGTTTCTTGTGAAGTAGTAGCTCTTCTCGAGCACCATCTTGATTTCCTTTAGACATAGAATGTATTTATTGACAAAAATATTCTTTAGCCTCTAGTCAGAGATGAAGCCTAAGAGTGTTGATTGCTTCTTAGAGCTCCTTAGTCTTATCAAAGTATCCATTTTCTGTAAGCACAATTACTAACCTTTCCAGTAGATATAAGGTGGTAGCCATTATTTCCCATGAGTTGCCAGCTTGGGTTCAATAAACACGTGAGCATCCACTCCCACTATCAATCAATTTCATCTGGCTAGTTGAAGGTGTGATTTAATCTTGCATAGATGTTTGTACAACATTATCCAAGTGTTCGCTAAAGATATCTCCTGACCATATGTTATCACCATGTTATCGAGTCCTTTCTTGTTCACTTCCCCTATCAAGACACACATACCAATTGTTGGTTCATAGATTTATCACCTAACTTCATATTCTCATACCCACTAAGGTGACAAATGTAACCACAGTTGAATCAGTAATCATGTAGTTCTTAGACTGATTATCTACTTATGTTAAAAGGTGGTAGCTACCTTCATTTAATATTCAAGGAATAATTTTTAACTAATGCTTCTTTTAACTAGAAAGAAAATAAAGGAAGGGGCTTTTAACCAAAAAGATTTAAAGGTATTCATCAACTTCACATGATAAAACTGGAAATACTTCACAACTAAAGTGAAATCAAATATCACCACAAAATCCTTATTCATAGATAAATGATACTATAGTGATGCAAAAATTCAAAATATCTATCATTCCAATAATAGATCAAACATTGGCAGAACATTCAACATAAGCATAACAAATTCATACACCATAATTCAAAGATTATGAATGCATAAATTCCACCATTGTATTCTATATCAAAATAATAGAGTTTTTCTCTAATGAGTAAATCAAATTTTTCCCAAAAGATCTAAATCACATCAACCAAATCCATATTTAAAGCATAAGCAAATTATCTTTGGTAGCAATTTCTTGAAAGTAACTATATCACATAATTAAAAGAGTTTTAAACTTAAAAGAGCCAAATTTAAAGAAAGTGTCATGGAATACTAAAAATAACTATTCATCATTTCCCACCACCTCATTCTCTTCATCTTCCAGATCTTTGACCACTTCTTGTTGTGACAATTTTTCTTGTACCTTCATCTTTGATTTGTAGTCCTTGTACCTGGTAATAATTGCAAGTAACTCTTTGCTCCCTGGAGTTGCGATGATCTACAATCCAGTTCTTACTTTGGTTAGAGTAGCTTTAGATTCATTCAGAGTGTCAAACCTTCTACTTGCTTCCGTTTTAAAGGAATTGTGATAAACTTGCAATCTATTGATCTTCAAGAAAGATTCTTTAGTCATGGTGATATGATTAGCCATCTCCTTGTTGAATATTTCTTTGAATTTTAGAAAAATTTCCTTCAAATCTAGAATCTTCATATTAAACTCATTAGTTATCTCTACTTTAAGGTCATGACAATTTCCTTTAATCTCCACTAGCATGTCCAGATACTTATTGAGTACTATAGAAATCTCCTTTCCTAGGTTGTCGTAAATCAAAGTTTTCCCAAAAGTTCTAAATCACATCAGACAAATCCATATTTAAAGCATAAGCAAATTGTCTTTGGTAGAAATTTCTTGAAAGAAACTGTATCACATAATTAAAAGAGTTTTAAAATTAAAAGAGCCAAATTTAAAGAAAGTGTCATGGAATACTAAAAATAACTATGCATCATTTCCCACCACCTTAGTCTCTTCATCTTCCATATCTTTGACCACTTCTTGCTATGACAATTTTTCTTGTACCTTCATCTTTGATTTGTAGTCCTTGTACCTAGTAATAATTGCAAGTAACTCTTTGCTCCCTGGAGTTGCGATGATCTACAATCTAGTTCTTACTTTGGTTAGAGTAGCTTTAGATTCATTTAGATTGTTAGACCTTCTACTTGCTTTAGTTTTAAAGGAACTGAGATAAACTTGCAATCTATTGATCTTCAAGAAAGATTCTTTAGTCATGGTGACAAGATTAGCCATCTCCTTGTTGAATATTTCTTTGAATTTTAGAAAAATTTCCTTTGAATCTAGAATCTTCTCATTAAACTCATCAGTTATCTCTACTTTAAGGCCATGACAATTTCCTTTAATCTCTACCAACATGTCCAGATACTTATTAAGTACTATAGAAATCTCCTTTCCTAGGTTGTCATAAATGCTCAATGAGTCGAGACATGAAGGGTCTAACTCCTTTGGATCACTAACAATTTGTTCATTAAGTAATTTCATTTGATCCATGGAAATCAACTCTTTTATTTCTTGTGAGAGCACACAGAGATTGATCTAATCTTTTTTTATTTTTCATAGCTCTGCCATCAATTCCTTCCTTTTATCAACAACTTCAGTGTAGAAAAGCACATACTTTCTGATAAAGAGGATAGTTTCCTCAAGCATTTCATCAATCCATTTGCTGACATTATTGGAATAGCTCAGGCTCTTTCTGATTAATTGCATTGTAGACCCATCAATAACTTTTGCTTCAGAACTTGAGGCTCCACTGGATATAGAAGGGGGAACTATAGAAGAAATACAATTCTTCAAATCAAGAACCGAAGATTGCAATGCAACCTTTTCCTTTCTTTCTTCCTTTACTTGCTTAATCAAGGCATTGACTGAATAATTAGCATGATACACATCACCTTCAAGTGTTTGGGGCCCCATATCAACATGTGTGACTTTATAGTTAGCAACTATTATCTCATCGTCATTTAAATCTTTTATAGGATTTGCAATTTCCAATACTTGATTACTATAAGTATGGTCAGTCAACATTCTTGAAATTTTCTAAGCTTTCTTTGGCCTTGAAGAAGTTTGAAGCAACTTTGCAATTGTATCTCCTCCAACTATTTTTGTAGAAGTGTACTTCCTTTTTTCTCTACTGCCTTTTTCAGCCATACTGGAGAGGTTTCTATCAAAACAAAATCCTTATTTCCTAGAATAGTTTCTCTAGATTCACTAGGAGTGATGGGTATTTTTCCATCAAGGAAGAGAGTACTTCAGATAAAGGAGGAAAAGTATTGTCTTCAACAATTTTCTTAAAAATAGCATCAGAATCTTTAGGCACGGGCTTCATTTGACTGACCTTCTTTTTCAGAGTAGGGGTAGATGGGCTATCCTATTTGCACACTGACTTTAATTTAGCCATCTCTTCAGGCTTCTCTCCATCACCCCCAAACTATGAATTTTCACTAGAAGACCTAGGTAGTAGCCATACTTCCTGATGATGTAACCACTAAAACTGTCTGAATGGACCCCTGTTCATTTCTCTGAGATGATTTCAGTTCTTGAGTAGAACCTGCAGCCTATCGCCATTTTCCTTCTAACTAGTCCTGATTATTTTTCAATACTAGGGGATTGCATACATTCATATTCAACACTTCATTTTTACTCCATTCAACCTTGGGATGAGATTGATCAGACAATTTTTTGTATTCGAGGTCAATGATCACTAAATCTTCAATCACACCTTCAGGAATCTAGAAAAAAGACCAAAATCTTGTGTTTTCTTGAGGGTTAACCTCATAAAGTCCCTTTTCAAGACTTCATTTTCATCATCACAATCTTCCCAAAATTCCTCGATAGAAGGTTGATACTGATATGAACTTCCTCAATATAATTTTTTTCTCACGAAACCCTTGCTATCAAAATTAGCCCTCGTGAACAAATGTTGGAGGTTATATTCTTTAAGAAATCCTTCAACACATTTGGCAATCTAATTATTTTTACATGTGAAAGAAGTTTTCAATGGGGAAGGATACCCCCACTTCCCCATATTCATGTACTTTACATTCACCACAACTATTTGCCTACAAAACTCTAGGAAAACCAACAAATCTTCAAGATATCTAGGAAATTTTAATGGGGATTTCTCAAAACCTCCTATCCTCAAATAAGAAAATATATCAAATTGAATATAGAAACTCCTAAACTCTGATACAAGAGACATTGATTCAAAAGAAAAATGCATTTTAGGGTTTCCATCCAATTTCTTCACAACTTCCATCAAGAATGCATCATTGACAAGGAAAAATATCCCATTCCAACTTGCTTAATAAATTGTGTATAGCACTTATATACAAGAATGCCAAAATTTGGAGATACCTATGGCTTTAATCCCATCCAAAATGATCTTTGACTGGCTATAATGTATATTAAGCAAGAACATAGATGGAAGGTAGCAGTTTTCTAGAAATTGACTAGTTGTTCATTCAAATGAAATAAAATTATCTTAGCCCAATCAATGAAAAAATTCTCATCACAGATAACCAAAATAAACTAACACATCCAATCTTCAAAAGAATCATTTTTTGCATTTCCAACAATGTGATGTAATAGAGAAATGGCATATGCAATTTCCCCTTTGAAATGCATTCTTTTAAGTTTGGAAAGTAATTGTGACTTACCTATTTTCTCCAATTTCAAGCACCCCTTGGCAATATAATTCTTGCACCAACTCTCATTGGATTTTTAAAACTCACTAGCCATCACAACAAACATGTTCTTTATGAGCACTTTCTTAGGAATCTTTAGTGTGTGGGAAACAACTCCAAGAGAAACTTTAGCAACAATAGTCCTATCCACGACTTTGATTTCTTGTGTTTCTAGAATATATCTTCTCACGCATGCACTTATTAGGTCCATGCTTAGCACGACTTCTAGAAAACCCCCAACATGAGCTAATCTTCCTTCTATCAATTTTGCATTGACAGGAGATCTTTTGTCAATTTCCAAACGTGCCCAAAATTCCTCCAACTTAAAGGGTCCTAGTTTTGTGTCCCTTACACCAAGCCAACAATCTTCAATTCTAGATTGCATGAGTTTTCAATACATAAAAGGAATACTTGTATGTCTGAGGAAATAATTGTAGAAGGTCGAAGTACAACAAAAATCTTAACCAAATAAATCTCCACCATCTTAAGTCATGCAAAATAACAGGATGTGCATTTGGTATGAATTAATATGGTGCTTTACTTTAATCCTTAGTAAAGAAAACCCTAGGATTTGGGTATTTTGTAAAATTCCTTGATAAGACATCTCCAGGTTGTGTCATACACCTCATTAAATGTATAGGTGATGCCTCGAAACATGCGAGATGAACAACATATCACCTTGTCATGGAAAAATGAAACTTTATAACTCAAAGTCGAGAATTTGGAAGTTATGAAAACCTCTGACTCCCTGACTACACAATGGATTGACACACTTGATGCCACAAAAGGAGAACAAGTCTAACCATCGGGAGGTTAGGAAAAAAATGAAATCGACGATAAAATTTAAAGACACTAGGCACCAACAATTTAGGTTTCAAAACATAAAGAACGCATGACAAGAGGTTAGAAACTTAGAGGATCCCATGAAAAAGGCTAAAATGAAGGCAAAGACTTTAAACTTGGGCGGAAAGTAAGAAATCAAAGACCACAGAAGAAAAAATTTAAAGGGACATGATACATAGTATACCTATAGGTAATACCAATGCCAACTAATTCTCATTTTGATCCATACAATGAACAAATGGTGTGGGTGTTTAATGCTTGAATCAAGCTTGAAGATATGTCCCTCGTGCAACCAGTTTTTGCTCCAATCAATTGTAGAGAGAGGATGCCCATGTGTAAAATCTTCTCCAATCTCCTTTCTTCGAAAATTGATGCCTCCATATGGGAAGATTTCCCTAATGGGGGGAATGATGTCCTAGCCAAAGCCACCTCCTTTCAATGGGTTTGGAAATGCCCATATGCCCAATCTAGCCAAGAGGCCTAGACTATGAAACCCAATTAACACATGGGAAAAAGCCTTATTCATCCTCAACTCTGAAAAAACCTTCTCCACTAAGACATCCTAACATTTTCTTGTCTTGAAATAGACTCATGTTCCTTTCTTTCCACATATCTCATACTACAATTGATGGGATGAGAGTCCATACATCCCCATATATTGATTTTCTTTTCAAAGGTGGCCACAAATGGAACCAACTGAGCAAGTCATTCAACATAGAACACATCCAACCAAGCTTTGAACATAGCTAGTGCCAGCATTGTTGCACATGTGGGAAGCCAAGAAGCAAGTGGTTGGATGTTTCTTTTGCTTGTTCACATAGGAAACATCTCGATGGGCCTTGAAATCCTAAGCGGAGGAACTTTTCAACTATTAAGACTTTGTTTTCTATTGCTACCCATGGAAATGTTCTTGTCTTGGGGAGGAAAACATTGCTCCAGCACAGGTGAAGAGGTAGACTTTTGCCATAGAAAAATGGCCCCTTGTTTTTTTCATGGCATTTGATCTATTTTACTCTGATTTTATGTTGTAACATGGCTTGAACATGCATATTTAGGTCCTAAAATTCAAATAATGATGCCTTGTGAAGGTTTTGTGAAGTGTTGTAAGACATTTCTACACTCTTCTAGACTCTATTCATTAAAATTTACCTAAAAATCACCTTTTCATCACTAAAAAAGTCCTATTTTGAAGTTTTGTAAAGTCTTGTAACAGGATTTCATGCTTTTCTAGACATAACTTCACTATTTATCCCTTTCTTATGTTTTATTTGGTCCCTTTATGCCCTCATATGTCTGAATTAAGTGTATTTTTTAATGTAAGCTTGATAAACAACATTAAAAACAAGATAATTCTTGACATTCATTTTCAAGTCCTAGGTGGGACCCATTCACCATGGGTGGTTAATGAATACCCCTTGGCTCCAAATTCAAAATTTAAAAAAAAATTCCTTTCAGGTTTTTATTCAAAAACACTTGATGTCAACTTGTGATGAGGTATGAATGGTTAACTAAGGCACAAGATTGTATAAATAAGTGATTTTCACCTCATTTTACATCTCTCCCATAATCTCCTACAATCTCATTCATTCAATCATTCATTCACACTTCATCTCAATCATTCAAGCATCTTACAACATCTTATCAAACAATACTCAAGCACTTTGGAGCATCCATTGACATTACTTTAGATTTGCATCATCAAGGGTTTGGTAAGTTGATAGAAATTGCATGTTATTAGTTTATCTTTCTCTTTCATTTCATTGTTTCATTAAGAATTTGATTACAAAAACTATGGTTTGACCAAAGAAACCCCCTATTTGCTAACCCTCAACCATTTTCCCCCTATTGCATGTGTTTTTGTAGAATTTTTTGTGTAGATTTAACAATTTTTTTGGTGTTGAAGATTGGTCAACAAGTCAAATAGGTGCTTCAAGTCAACTTCCTACATAATTGACTTCAACAACCCGACAATCAGAGATTTCCAAATTTGGTGTTGCAGAGTTGTCTCCTAAATTTTTAGAATTTTGGGAGAGGATTGATTCACCACTAGTGGTGAATAGTCCCACCTTAGGATTGAAAATTTGAATTTTATCAGTTTCCAAATCCCGAGAGTCAAAAATTAGTTTCTGAAACTTTTTCACCTATAGGAGGACTAATTTGCCACCCTAGGTGAATGAGTCCCACTGTGAAATTTCAATTAGCATTCACAACATTCCAGATTCATCAAAAATTTCCCAAGTGCACTTTGTTTCATCCTATTTCTTTATGTTCTCCATTATTTCTTCATTTAGCTCATTGTTTGCATATCATAGTGTGTTTTCCAGCATAATTAAAATCTTGGTTTTGCATTCAAATTCATTCATTAAATTCACTTAATTGAATTTAGTTTACTTCATTTATCTTAGACAACATTCCACATAACATAATTTTAATGAACCCTTAGCATTTTTGGGCCCTATCTCTCTCCTTTTAGGTTAAAAACCCTAGAAGAGCAAGAAGTCCATAGGAAACCCCAAAATCAACAGTTCATTTTGGTGAACCTACATTTTGAACACTTTGTATTTCTTATTTCATTTTCACATTGCATCTTAGTTTGCATCAACATTCAATTAGGACATTGTTTAGTTTTTGCATTCACGGATTTTTCATAGTGCAGTAGTGAAAACTTCATTTAGATTTCATTTTTGCATTGCATCTCATTGAAAAAACTAAAAATATGCATTTTTCATCCTTGATTGCATTCTATAGAGCATTAAAATCATCTTAAAATTTATGAAAAACACACAAAAACATCATACTAGGACTCATTTTCCACCATGGGCAAATAAGTCCCTCTGCACTTTTTAAAAAACATTTCTGGCATTTTTATGGCATTTGTCTGCATTTCTTTTTTGTGTAGTTAGATCTTTGTTACAATTAGCAAAATTTTTATTATTGGCATTTTAGAGCTCCTAAATTACCTTGCATTTTCATTCACCCCATCCTTTGTGGTACTTGTATGAGTTTTTGTTGCCTCGTTGATAATACTTTAGTGAGAAGAAGTTCTAGACTCATGGCCTCCCACGATAGAACTTTCATTGTTGACCTTTGGATCTCACGAGCTCTTACTCCTAATATGGAAAATGGTGCATTAGGCACTGAAAATACTACTTCTATGCCTTCACCTTTCCATCCAATGAATTTTGACACCCAAAAAAAATTCTCCTGCAAGAAAAGGTCATTAATAATCATGAGGATTTTGCACATTTATAACAAGACTTGTCACTTGAAAACATTTCCACCACTGCCATACCTGCCACTGAAAATCTTCATCATTTGATTGAAAGTGATGATGGCTTGCAAGTGATGAAGAGAATTTTTGAGATGTACAATAAACATGCCTCTTCTAATATTCAATCTGCAAAAATTCCTATAAGCCAAGGAGGACGTCAAGTTCCCCCCCTTCAACCATAGCATCCATACCAACTTATACCAATCCGCAAGTCCACACAACTATGCAACAGGTTAATTATGTGGCTACTTCTTTCCTAGTTCCACCTAGCATTCCTACTCTTCTAGCATCACAAGTCCCCTCCACCACCATCACACCCCATAGTATATTCCTTTCACTTCCCCTAACATCACCTACACTCCATCACCATTTTCTCTTCCACCGCAACCCACTTACCCCGATCTTCTTCTTACACAACTCCTTAATACCGTTTCATCCATGCAACTCCAACTTTCCACCATTAGCCAAGGTCAAACTGCTCCACCCACATATCATGTTCGTAGCAGCCCCCTATCCTTAGAAAACTTATGTACCCCAATGCCACAAGGAATATAAATTCCTCGGTTTGAGAACTACAAAGGTAAAGGAGACGTTGTCAACCATGTTAATGCTTATACCGCTTTATGTAGTGATTTTGTCCTTGATGATAAAATTATAGCCAGATTGTTTCCAAGGACCTTGAAAGATACTACCTTAGAGTGGTTTTCCAACTTTCCTAATCATTCCATCCAATCCTTCAATGAATTGGTGGATTCTTTCATAAGTCACTTTCAAGTGCACATGACACCTAAAAAGACAATGGCTGACCTCATGCGATGTAGAAAAAACATAGATGAAAAAGTAATGGATTTTATCTCACAATACCAATCATTGTATGCTCAAATTGACGTCAAGATTCTTGATACACATCTACAAAAAAATTTTATCAAAAACTTGCACACAAACCTTAAAGATAAACTAACCGTGATTAAATTCCCTTCATTAATGCATTTATGCACAATCTTGTGTGAATACCATAACTCAATTTCAAGTTGTGATTCAAAATCCACTTCTAACTAAGCTGAAAAACCTAAACACAACAATCAAAACCAAAATAACACACAAAACTTTTGCAAACCAAATAGAGGATTTTTACAGTTCAATCATCCATCACAATTGCAACCAACCCAACCAGTTCAAACTCAAGTGGCAGTTGTTAAAGCAGCAATGCCTTATACCTATGGGGACCCGAAGAGACAATTTACTCCCTTACTTGATACCCTCCATAACACAATGAACCAATTAATTCAACAATGCATACTCACTTTGCCACTTGTTAGACCACTTAATCCAAATCAACCCTTACCACCCACCTTCAAACCTAACACTTATTGTCATTTTCATCACCAAAATGGACATGACATTGAACAATGCAAGCTTCTAAAACATTTAGTTCAATACCTCATTGATTCGATCCATTTGTCCATTATGGGTGTTAACGATCAAGGCAATAAGTCTATTGCACCCCCTAACCAGAACTTACAAATTTTCACCAATCCTATGCCTAAACACACTACTTCATTTGTCAAGGATAGTGAGCCTTTGAACACTAATGTAATGACTATTGATACAAACAATGAACAACATGATATATGTTCACCTGTTACTGAAGATAGTCCTATGGATCAACTTGTGGCTATGATAGATGTTATCCCTCGTAAGGTCCAAACCATTAAATATCTCAATATCACTTTTTTCTACTAAAGACATACTACCAAAACTTCTTGATGGTCCTCTCTACATAGCTGGAAAAATCTATGATAAGCCCACTAATGGGATATTAATAGATCCCGCTTGCAGAAAAAATGTGATCACAAAGGAGTTTCTAGTATTGCATGAGCTATATCAAGATGCTTATAATAAACCAATTGCATGGATTAAAACACATACTAGTTTTGCATGCCCTATGATCGGATCGATCATACTCCCCTTACAAATAGGACCTAAAACTTTGGATGTAACATTTTCAATTATTCCACAATCCAACCAATTTCGTTTGTGGGTAGGCCACCCTTGGCTTCGCTAAATGAAAGTGGTTCCATTAGTTGTTCACAAGTTTTTGAAGTTTCCACATGGCAATGAGATATTCACCATACACCATAGTGGATTTAATCCCTTATTTTCCAAAGGTAATTTTTCATTAGAAGCCTTTTGGCCTAAACCCCGGAACCCATCACCCCTTGAAAGGACTTCTTTTTCATAGCTTATCAAAATTTCAAAACCAAAAAGATAGCCAAATTGTCTCTTCGCAACACATCCCCATCCATTTCCACACCTCCTATCATAGATGAAACCATGCTTCAACCTAAGTTTGACATTGAGAAAACCATACAACCTCCTAAACAACCACCCCTAGATACTTCCCAACCATCATTTAAATGACCAAGGGAAAATGAAACAACTCTTATTATTCCTCATATTAAACAAGTGGATAAATCCAAATAGAAAGTAGTTGACCCATCCTCTTCAATTTTTTCTATTCTTCCCTCTTTAGAAGTAGAAGAACCTATGATACCTCAATCTGCTCTTACACCTCAACAACTCCAAAACATAATTAAATTAAACCATGGTGCTAGGGAATGTAGGCATCGTCGTCGTCTCCTCACTCGTCAATCTTGCATAAAAGAAAATAAAGAGAATCAACCTCTACCTTTGATAGAAGTAATATATGACCACCCTCCTTCTCCTAACCCACCACAAGACAGTCTAGTGCAACAATCACAAAAAAATGAACCAATCCCACAACCATAGCTTTTGATACATCCATCCTTAGAAATCACCCTTCGTCCTCCCATTGTCATCAATCTTGATGATGATGATGATGATGATGATGCGATGATAGCAAAAATAGATGAAGAAGTGCATAACGATTTAAAATCTGTATTTTCATCTACAATGAGCTTAAAAGATACATCCTCTCCACCAAGTGAAGAACCTGGTATGACTCCTAGTTTGACACTTGCAACTCTTCCTTTGGACAGTCAACCACCCTCACATTACACTGAACATGATTGGGAGGCAAATGACTTGTTAAATGGTTGACTTGCATTCACCTAACTATCCTTTTTGATTTCTATCTTTTTTATTATTTTTTCCTTTCATGTACATATCGTGTTCCCCCATATATTGTGTTTGATGATCCCTCTCTTTGTACACTTCTTCTATTCATAGCTATATTCTTCTATTCATCGTGTATTGTCTTTTTTGTATTTTTTATGTTCTCCTTTTGGGGATGACGCAAAGCATAGAGATGCCCTATGTCTCTTCCATGTTGACATAAATTTTCCTTGTCTGTTTCATTTTTTTTTTTGTGTTCTCCTTTTGGGGATGACACAAAGCATTGAGACACCCTATGTCTCTTCCATGTTGACCCAATCGGTCCCTTTTTTTTTGTCTTTTTCTTGTGTTTTCGTTTTGAGGATGATGCAAGGCATCGAGACTAAAATGTCTCCTTCATGTTAACCTAAAATCCTTTTATTTTCTTTCACCTTTTTGTTTTCTTTCTTTTCGCTTGTATTTTCCTTTTAGGGACAATGCAAAGCATTGAGACCACAATGTCTCTTCCATGTTGACCCAAAATAGACTTTTCTTTTCTTTTCTTTTTTCTCTCTTTGTGTCATTCTTCTAGTTCAATTTCCTTTAAGGAATATTGATAGTTATGAGCTCTTTAATGAAAACACATTGTAATAACAAACATACTAACCCCAAATCCATAGATCCCTTATGTGTTTGGTGTGCTCTTTTCTGGGGGGAAACTCCCTGTCTTTGTTTTTCATTATCCTTGACATGACACAACCTAACTTTGAAACATATGACTTGTCATAGAGCCTTCCAAGTTGGCTCTCATGTCTTGTTTTCTTTTTTCTTTTTCTTTCCTTTGCTACTTTAAATTAATTTCTCACAAAATGATGTGTAGTAATTCCTTTAAAGTGTGGCGCATACATTACCATTAATTCATTTACATTCTTGGTTCCTAGTGTAGCCTTGTTGTTTATATGATGAAATTGTCACTTTGTGGGTGGCATTGGGTGTGATGTCCTTCATAATTATGATCTATCTTAGCATATTACATTCCTCTTGGTGGCTTGATGTGATGCACTGCATCCCCTAACTTGTGAATATATTATTCTTTGATTGGTCCTCTCTTGGATACACTAGACACAATGTTCCCTAAGTGAATAACCTTGCATGAACTGAAGAAGACTCCTTTGAACATCTTTTACATTTTTACATTTTTGAATTTTGCATCTTTTTCCACCTTGCATAGAACAACTTACATGCCTATGGTACCTTTATTTTTGTTCATGAAATTTTTCCTTGTGGTGCCTTGTTAAAGTTATTAAGAGGTATAACTTTGATATGGTTGAGTGGGAAGCCCACCTAGCAGCATGACTTTTCCCCAAATCCACCTTTATGTTTGTGAGTGCATACCAATTAGCGTATGTATCTTACCTTTTGGGATTTCTCACCCTGTAGATAGTTAGAAGTTTTGTGGCCCTAGAGTGAGTATATTTGGCCCTTCTCACCCGACAGACCATTAGGTGTGTTTTATCACCCCTAAGTGAGTATACATTCTCTTTATCATATATCTAATCCACAACTAGTTGGATTAATGATTGAAGCTTCATCTAATTCATTTCAACACTTGTGTGTTCCTTTGTTCTTATGCTTAGTATGCCACGGGATCTTCATCCTGGGGGCTTGATCATCCTTCTTGATCATTGTTATTCCATCTTCCTAATGTAAGTACATTTCAACACTCATCTCGATGTTCATGGCTACTTTAGTGTGATTTTGAAGCAATTTCATCCTCTCACTAAAGTGGGGGCTAAATGTGTCATTGAAAAATGGCCCCTTGTCATTTTCATGGCCTTTTAGGTCTTGTTTCATTGTGTTTGATCTATTTTTCTTTGGTTTTATGTTGTAACATGGCTTGAACATACATATTTAGGTACTTAAATTCAAATAATGACGTCTTGTGAAGGTTTTGTGAAGTTTTGTAAGACATTTCTACACTCTTCTAGACTCTATTCATTACAATTTACCTAAAAATCACCTTTTTATCACTAAAAAAGTCCTATTTTGAAGTTTTGTAAAGTCTTGTAACAAGATTTCATGCTTTTCTAGACATAAATTCACTATTTATCCCTTTCTTGTGTTTTATTTGGTCCCTTTGCGCCCTCATATGTCTTAATTAAGTGTATTTTTTAATGTAAGCCTAATAAAAAACATTAAATACAAGATAATTCCCAACACCCATTTTCAGGTCCTAGGTGGGACCCATTCACCATGGGTGGTTAATGAATACCCCTTGGCTCCAAATTCAAAATTTTAAAAAAAAATTCTTTTGGGTTTTTATTCAAAAACACTTGATGTCGGCTTGTGATGAGGTATGAACAGTTAACAAAGGAAAAAGATTGTATAAATAAGTTATTTTCACCTCATTTTACATCTCTCCCATAATCTCCTACAATCTCATTCATTCAAGCATTCATTCACACTTCATCTCAATCATTCAAGCATCTTACAACATCTTATCAAGAAATACTCAAGCACTTTGGAGCATCCATTGACATTACTTCAGATTTGCATCATCAAGGGCTTGGTAAGTTGATAGAAATTGCATGTTATTATTTTATCTTTCTTTTTCATTTCATTGTTTCATTAAGGGTTTGATTACCAAAAGTGGGGTTTGACCAAGGGAAATCCCTATTTGCTAACGCTAAACCATTTTTCCCCTATTGCATTTGTGTTTGGAGACTTTTGTGTGCAGATTTAACAAGCTTTTTGGTGTTGAAGATTGGTCAACAAGTCAACTAGGTGCTTCAAGTCAACTCATTAATATTTCAATCTTGGAGAAGGTTTTCTATTTGTTTCCTACATAATTGACTTCGACAACCCAACAATAAAAGATTTCCAAATCTAGTGTTGCAGAGTTGTTTCCTAATTTTTCAGAATTTAGGGAGAGGACTGACTCACCACCAATTCCAAATGAGTCCCACCTTAGGACTGAAAATCTAAATTTTGTCATATTTTGGATCCCGACAGTCAAAAATCAGTTTTTGATACTTTTTCACCTGTAGGAGGACTAATTCACCACCCTAGGCAAATGAATCCCACTGTGAAATTTCAATAATTTCAATCAACATTCACAACATTCTATATTCATCAAGCATTGCCTAGGTGCACTCTTTTTCATCCTATTTTTTATGTTCTACATTATTTCTTCATTTAGCTCATTGTTTGCATATCACAATGTGTTTCCCACCACAGTTAAAATCTTAGTTTTGCATTCAAATTCATTTATTCAGATCACTTAATTGCATTTAGTTTACTTCATTTAGCTTAGACAACATTCCACATAATATAATTTTAATGAACCCTTAGCATTTTTGGGCCCTATTTAGTTTACTTCATTTTAGGTGAAAAACCCTATAAGAACAAGAGAAGTCCATAGGAAACCCAAAAATCAAAGGTTCAAGACTATCTACAATCCTATCCCTCTCCTTGTATAGCAACCTATATCCATCTTTTGCATTGTAATTACCAAATAGATCTCGCCCAAATCAAAGAGTCACTATCATCATGTAGAGTCAATGTTCTATTTTTCAATGCTTCGATGAGGAGAAAAACTCCTCTCTATGGTAGATTGAGGCCTGTGAAGTCCCTCCACTTCCAATATAGCATCAAATTTTTCATATTTGGGAGAATGTAGTCCTTGACTCAGTCACCCCAAAGGATTTTTAGCATGTGTTTGACCTATCCCACCTCAATTAGACTATCCTAGCTCATGAGTCTTCCCAGAACAAGGCCTTAATTCCATCATGAACATCCCATGAGAGATAGTCATAAACTACATTTTTGCATTTTTGCATGAAACTCCAAATTCGAAAGCCAACCAGAGGATTGGAAATAGTCAGGATGTTACCATTACTATCATTCTTTAAATACTTGTGATGGAGAATTTTCGCCCACTTTCTTTGTGGTTCACTGTGCATACACCATATGAGCTTCACCCTAAGATTTTTTTTGTATATCCAAGTGTTTCAAGTAGAGCCCACCATCTTCTTTGGTTCTACATATTTTTTCACAGGCAATCAAGGCTATTTTCCTCTTCTCTTCGTTGCCTTGCCAGAAGAATTTTCTATACATTTTTGTTAGGTTTTAAGCCCACCCACTCGACATACACATTACTAACATAAGGTAGATTGGAAGAGAAAATAATACTAATTTTATCAATGTTATTCTCCCAGCCCAGGTTAGCCATTTTTCTTTCCATGAATTCAGTTTTGCATCCATCTTGAGGTTGAGTGGATCCCAGAGTCTAGTCGACCTAGTCCCCTTAGCTAATGGAATTCCCAAGTACAAGGAAGTTCACCTTTTTTAAAGCCTAGAATCCTCAATATCTCCTACTCCTTTTATATGTTTGTGTTAAAGAAAAATACTTTTGATTTTCCTTCATTCATCACTTGTCCCAAGGCCTTAGCATACTGATAGTGCTCCTAAATTTTTTGAAAATTTGAGCTTATTTTATGCCTTGTAATGGTTTTTTGCATCCATGTCCAGGGTATGGTTTAGGTTTTTAGTTCTAAAGTCTTTCTTGTGTGTTTTTAAGGTTTTAAGCTTTGAATGTGGGTATGTGTGAAATCATAATGGAAAAAATAGGTCCTTAAGTGGCAAAAAATTCAGAAAAATCACAGTTAGGCAACTTGACATAAAAATTTGAATAAGTTATCTCTATTATTTCAAAAATATGTGAGAATATAATTTGTAGCAAATTGAATGTAGTTTCTAAACTACTAGGTTTTTTTTTTTAAATCTATTTGGTGAAAATTTGATATTTCAATGTAGTAGTATTTAAATTTCAAGGAAAAAATAAGAAGTGGGTGTCTGTCTAACCACCCTAACCACAATAAAATGATAATATTTTTTTATAATGCTTTATATATAAGTATAGGACTCATGTACCAATGTGATGCATATTTTTTTACAATTTTTTTCCAAGTAAATAATTAATTATGAATTTTTTATTACAAGTTTTAAAAACTATAAAAATGTGTATATTTGACCACCATAACTTGGTCAAAACTTCATGATTTATTTATTTTTAATCCTATAGTATGGGAAGCATAGAATGTGATGCATGTTTCATATTCAAAAAATGTGATATCATTTGAAATCTATAGATGTTTTTCAATCAACCTATCAATCAGGACTTTAGTCGTAATTCAAATAGAAAATGAATAATAATTATTTATTAAATTCAAAGTAAAGCATAATTTATATCAATGGAAAGATGAGATTCTCCTTTAAAAACCGTTTTCATTTCATCAATTTTGGGTACAAAGAAAGTCATCAACCACATACCCTACACATACCCATCATATCGCCACTTTTTGGCCCATCATGATCATGTACATACCTAGGTTTTAATATTCTGTTGACTTGTCTTACTTGGTTCCTAGTCATCTAAGTCACAACTTGAGCCTTTCGAGTCATGTTTTCACCAACACCATTTAATTTCATAGATTGCCTTGCCCACCTCATTGTTTTAATATCTCTTATGGTTGGGTAGAAAATATTTCATGATGAAGGATGTTGGTCTCATGTTTTGTTCCTTAGGGGTCGAGTATCGTCGGCCTAGTCATGGCCCCTCTTTAAAACATCTTATTTTTCATGTGGGGTTCTTATTCACTTAAACCACCATCCATCATTGAAGTTCTTTTCACACGCGGGTTCTCTTCTACGATGAGAGATGGGCCACATTTTCCTTTTATATCACTCATTGCCAAAGTTCTTTAAACCTTTGGGTTCACTTCTGCAATGAGTGATGGGTATGGCAGTGTGTTATATAGCATATCACTGAAATGTTTTAAAAAAAATTCTAACTCCAGCAACGAGTGATGGGAGGAGCATAGAATAAGTATTGTGGTGGCCACATGTCAAATTTATGTCTCATTTCTACCTTTTCACGTTGCCAAAGATGTTTCCAACATCAAATTCATTTATGTGGCATGCGATGGTTTAGGTTGCTTGAATGCATCACCAAGAGGATCCCATTGCCAAAAATTCTACACATTTCTCCCACTCTTCTATAATGAGCGAAAGGACTCGTGTTTTATTATGTGTTAGTGGATGGCTATGTGCCATGTTCTCGAGATCTCCTCACTACTTTATAGCATTTTTGTTAAACTTGCATGGGTGATGGTAAAAGGGCACTATTGATTATGTTTTAAAACTAGAGGATCAATGGTTGGGATTCAAACCAGAATTGCTATCCATCAGTTAATTTGCACAAATGACCCATCAACCATCAATGGTGAATGCACTTCAACACTGGGATATTAAATAGGGCTCTAGGAAAATTCATCATCAGCAATTCACTGATGGAAAATTCATTGCCAACAATTCACCGTGGGAAAATTCACCGCCATGACAAATTCATCGTGGGAAAATTCACTGTCATGACAAATTCACCACCAAGTTAAATTCACCGCTAGCAATTCACCGAGGCAGAAAATTTACCGCCATTAATGTTTTTTAATATATATTTCAAAACCTTTTAATTTTTTTGCAAAAGAATAATTTAATTTATGATAATAAAAAATTAATCGCATTAACTTTAGAGAATTTGATTGATGATGATAAAAACAAAAATATTTTTCAATAATGCAAATGAAAATAAAAATTACTAGGAACCAAATCTAACACAAAAATAATAAAAATTATTTAAATTTTTTTTTTTCAAATTTCACAAAATATATATTAAAAAACATTAATGCCATTTAAAATAATTCAAATGAAAATAAAAATTACTATTAACCAAATCTAACACAAAAATAATGTGGGTGAAAATTATTTTAAAAAAAAATTCAAAGTTTACAAAATATATATTAAAAAACATTAATGCGGTTAATTTTCCACTTCGGTGAATTGTTGGCGGTGAATTTAGCTTGGCGGTGAATTTGTCATAGCAGTGAATTTTCCCACGATGAATTTTTCATGGTGGTGAATTTTCCCACGGTGAATTGTTGGTGGTAAATTTTCCATCAGTGAATTGCTGACGATAAATTTGTCGTATGCCATTAAATAGATTGTCCAGAAAATTCTATGAGTAATTACAAATGGCATGAGAATAGGAATTCATTGAGTCAAGAAGCATTAATAGAAAAACACTAGATAAAGCTAAGTCTAATGAACAACCAATTTTCTCCCACATAAGTAAATCTTCTAGCTCCTGAATCAGTTTGTGGTTGGGGTTATTGTGTTTAAATGTGATAATTTTGTCTACTAAAGGTGAATTGAAACTTTTGTTCATAAGGTTTGGGGTAAGAAGGATAGAATTGTTGGTTTCATTGAAAAACTTATGGCTTTAAGTGGCTCAAGGTGATTTCTTAGTATCTTGAATACCCTAGTTTTTTTGCTAAGTAATAATGAGTCAACCTAGTGGGTCTAGAGCTAAAACTAATAGAAAACCCACTCAGAAATAGGTTAGAAAACCTAAACCTCATAATGAACAACCTTAGGTTGAGGAAAAAAGTACACCCAAAAGGTAGAGGAATGTTAAGAAGGATCATCCTAGCTTTATGGAAGAAACCCCTCAAGACCTAGAGTAGGAAATAAAGAAGAAAGTAGGGAAGAGAAAGACTAGTGAGGGTATTTTAACTCTTCATTTTGACGATGATACTTTTGGAATCTATGATATTATGGTGCCACAATGTGGTTGGGACCTATTCTACCATGCTTTCAAATGAAGAGAAGCCAACCGCCCTACCTACAACATATGGGAATGTGACATAGATAGATTGGTGTGCCTAAATGTATTTGTGGAGGTTGATTTGATGTTAGCATTGGCTAGATGTTATGATCCAAATGAAAAAACAATAAAAAGGTTTCCTAACCTTTTTCCCATGCTAGAGATTTCTATGAGTCAAATAATTGAGGATTTTCAATTGAATCCATTTACCTCTAAACCCATTAATTTTTGCAAATTATACAATGAATATGAGAAGAATAAATTTTGGTACAAAAAGGGTGTGTTTCTTATTCATAGGAGGCATGACTTAAAGATGAATGGTATGTCTTTTTTTGCTTATGAGGTGGAATGTTTTGATTGTGTTGACTTTGAAGACTATTTCAATAATACTTATTATGCTATTTGTCAAGTTCTACATAAAGAGTATTATATTAAAATGGATACTTCCTTGATGACTTTGGAAATTGATATCCAACACAAATATTACAATACGGTTTGGAATTATGCCATTTACATTGCTGAACACTTGCATGAGGACCTGGTGAAGTTGAAGGATGCCACTCATCCCCTGTCCTATATGCATTATTCTTTATTGATGCATCTATTACTATGGAAAAGTAGGAAGTTGATGAGGAATTATATAAAATTTAGAGAGTTTGATGAAAATGACAATGACTTGTTGGTGCAAATCTGGAAACATGGGTATGTGTAGGATCATCATGGAAAAATAGGCCCTTAAGTGGCAAAAATTCAAAAATTGAGTTAGACAACTTGACATAAAAATTTGAATAAGTTATCTATATTATTTCAAAAATATGTAAGAATACAATCGTAGCAAATTGAATGTAGTTTCTAAACTACTAGTTTTTTTTTTTAAATCTATTTGGTGAAAATTTGAAATTTCAATGTAGTAGTACTTAAATTTTAGGAAAAAATAAGAAGTACGTGTTTGTCTAACCACCCTAACTAGAAAAAAATGATAATATTTTTTTATAATATTTTAGATATCAGTAGAGGAATCATGTCCCGCTGTGATGCATATTTTCTTGTAATTTTTTTCCAAGTAAATAATTAATTATGAATTTTTTATTACAACTTTTAAAAAATATAAAAACTCGTATGTCTGACCACCTTAAAACTTGGTCAAAACTTCATGAAATTCATTTTTTTTAATACTATAGTATGTGAAGCATAGAATGTGATTGGATTCAAAAAATGTGATACCATTTGAAAGCTATAGATGTTTTTCAATCAGCCTATTAATCAGGATGTTAGTCGTAATCTAAATAGAAAATGAATAATAATTATTTATTAATTTCAAAGTAAAACATAATTTATATTGGTGGAAAGCTTAGAATCTCCTTTAAAAACCCTTTTCGTTTCATCAATTTTTGGTAAAAAAAATCCATCAACCACATACCCCTATGCATACCCATCATATCGCCACTTTTTCACCATCATGATCTTGAACATACCCACATATCTAGGATGTACATTGTCCACATTCTGATGATAACATGTTTTACAATATTTTCAAGTTCTTGGTGCTCGAACAACTTGGTTTGAAACCTGTGCAAAGGATTTCACAAGGTTTCAAGGAGATGACAAGGCCACTAGAACATGCATGGGACACCAAGCACCAATTCAATTGGGGGGATTGGTATCTACATACCAACTACACCATAATTAAGATATATGGAACCCTGGTGCCACCTCACAAATTTTCCATTTATGTGTCAGATAGACAATATTTTATGGAATAAATGTGGAAAATGGATGCCATGGAAAAAGAGTATTTCAGAGGACCAAAGAAAGCTTCTCTTGTGAATCTCAATGTGGAGTTTGCATACTTCAGTTGTACTTCAAAGGAGTGCATTGAGAGATTTGGTTCCCTTCTAAATAATTACAAGTTGAACCAGGATGTCCTTAGGTTTAGTGATCCCAAAGGGGTAATCTCAGCTCAAAGAAGGGCTAGGTCGTTGGGAACAAGAGTTCATCAATTTTATTTTCAAGAAGATGTAATCAAGATTTTATCTATTGATGAGGAAGTAAATGGAAGAAAGGATGCATGGAGAAAGATATGTGCAATAGAGGATAGGATGATAAAGGATAACCCTTTGTATGTCAGCCCTTATTCAAAAGTGGAGGACAATTTTGCAAAGAAAAAATTGATGCTTGGTGATTTCTATGATAGGAGTTTCTTTGAGAAGGTGAAGAAAGTTGTGAAGAAAGTTGAGATTGAGTTGCTAAAGAAAATTGTGATGCTCAAATAAGGAGTCATCCGGCTCAATCTTCTACTCCAAGAATCCATGTAAGATCAAGTAAGACTAGTGGATGACCTGCTGTATCCCCAATAGTGGATTACCCAGAAAGTGAGCATATTGGAGAGGCTCAACTCCCAGAGGAATTCGGTGAACACGGCCTAGTGCAGCAAGAAGTGGATCAGGATTTCCCCAAAGAGAGAAATGATGCATTAAACATTATGGTTCCACCTAGTAGGGTTGTGAAATGGATATGTGATGAGGATGAGGATGATGATGTTAGGATAAAAGCTTGTGTTGAGTTTATGTGTGATGATGCTTTTATCAAGTCTAAGGAATTTAGGGAATTCGTCATCCATGTCAAAAGTGTTGACATCAAAAGAAGGATTGAAGAAGCAAGGGAGAAAGTTGACCCTTCTTTGCAAGAAGTTGAGAAAGAAGAAGAGGACAAAATAAAACAAGAAATAGCTAACATGTCACTAGAAGAGGAAAGGGAACTAGTGAAAGGAAATGGTGCACTTTTTCTACTTGGTTGTGACATTTCATCTACCATTTCATTAGATGCAGTTAGAAAATATCCTAATACTTTCATTTCTGAGGAATCTTTTGAAAACAAGATCTTTGGTTCAGGTTTCAATCCTCGACTGCATACATTGTTTGTTTGGTCTATGGCTCCTAACACGGGAAAACCTAATTTCATATAATCTGTAGAGAAGGAAATTGGAGCAGTGATTGTCAAGAGAGCAATAGAGATGACAACTATTGTTGCTACAAAACTAGCAATGCATGTTGCAATGTTGGTTGTGGGCACTGCTCAGATCATAAATGCCAACTACCAGAAGTTTCTAGATAGATACAATAAGTTGATGGATCCGCATAATAAAGTGTTGGCTACTACACAAAGATTTTACCATCCCCAACCAGTTCTACTTCAAATTTTTCCACTCGAGACAAAGAAACCTTATCCCTTAGGATTCAAGATTTGAATCAAGCCTTGAAAGCAGAAAAGGAACACGCAAAGAAGGTGAAATTGGAAACCATCTAAGTGGCCAATGATATTTTTGAAGATGTATTGAAACATAGAGTGACCAAATTGGTCAACAAAGTTGATGATGTATGGGAAGGTTATAAGAGTATTCATGATGCCAACATTAAATATTGGTAGGTTCAAAAGGATTTCCAAGATGAATGGAGTCAATGGAGCTCTAAAGTGAGAACCCTAAAGGAAATAATGTCTAAAGCTAATGAATACCCAGAGGTCCCTACTCACATTCTTGAGATATTGTAGACCATTGATCTGATCAATGAGATAACAACCTTCCATGGGAAGTTAGGAATGCAACTTGAAAACAAATTGAAAATGTTCAGAGACATGGAAGTGCATGTTATGCCAAAAATATTTTATGATAAGGTAAAATTGATGGAATTTTCCAACTGGCAACATGAATTGGAAGGATGGTTGCCTCAAGCTAAAGATATGTTGAGTGAAGTTGATTACTCAATGTTGAATTCCCATATTGGCAATATGGTTAGAGTTGAAATGAGGATGGAAGTATTTGTCAGGGAGGCTAGAGTACTGACTAATGCCAGGTACACACAACATAATGAGAAGGTGCATTTTTTTTTTAGTGCACAGTGACCCATTGATGATGAATATAATTCATGGTTGGATAAGTTTATTGTATAAGTCTTTATGCATTAATGATAAGCAATCTAGTGAGTAATGAACAAAAGAAGAACAATACATAGCCTGGAAATAGTAAAAATTAGGCTTTGGTTGAGGTATTATAGAATATTATTCTCTTCTTAGCATAAAGGTTGATGACACAAGTGATGATCTGGATGAATTAGTTACTTGCCTTCTATTGTCTTTGTGCTCTTTCTCTACTGACTTGGCATGGGCATGGCTAATTTTGGTCGATAAGGAAAAATTTATAAAGCTATTATAACACATGAATGTTCCTTTTGGAAGGTAGGTCGATCCTCTTTGGTGAGTGGAAATATTTTTGTCTCATACACTTTCCCTCTAATTGAAAATGTAAGTATAACTACAAAGGGATTTTTTGTCATGGTGGTCAAATGAAAATATGACAAGTGTACTTTTGGCCTAAAGCTTGTTTTTTCTCCTTTGTTCTTATAAAAGGGAATCCAGGGCCATTAGTGTAGGTCTCTTGTTGAATTTTGGATCCAAATAATGCAAATGGTGAACACAGAGAGAACAATTTTGAAGTCTTTATCTTAATCATTGAGTCTAGTTAGTGAATTTTTTCAATTGTATAGGTTCTAAATATACCTAAGCAATAATGAAAATTCTTTGAGTTTATCATCTCTCTAGCTATACATTGTATCTAAATTATTAATGAAAATATGATCAAGTATCATTTAATTAATCTTTATTGTTATTGTGTAGTGGTAAAATCTAAATGTTAATTTGTGAATTGTAAAGAAATCTCACATAGATCATTGATGTTTAGGATTAAATTTACCTTATAGTTCAATTTTCTTTGATTATGTTGGAAAAATGAAGAATATTGACTATCTCTATAGTTTTTTTTTGTCATTGATGTCACTATGTTGTCACTGCAAGTTGAAGACAATGCTTTATCTAGTATTTTGGTCTAGTATCTGAACTAGTATTCAAGTTTCTCTCTCTATTATTCTAGTTCACATTCCTCCATAGTTGGTAACTAATGCTTGTGGTTTTGAGAAATTGGTTATGGTTGTTGAAGGAATGCATGTTCAAAATATTACGTGCTCTGGTGCTCATACAACATAGTGGCGACCATAATATTTATTGCTTTTTGAATTTTATTCCTGGACAACTTCTTTCGATAATTGTAATACAGTGAATTAATTGTGCTATGTAGATATATGTGTGACCTATTTTAGGTCTATATCGACATAATGTAGTGCCTTGGATGTTTGAATTACTTTCTTGGAAATATTTTTTGAATGATTGGAGCTGAAAGTTGGTATTTTTGGTAAATATGAAATGCATCTAATTAGGCCGACCTAATTGATGCTTGCAAAAAAGAACAAGTATATAAATGAATATGTTGGACAGTTTTAAGAGTGTGATAGAGACAGAGAAATAGAAGTGTGTGTGTATATGTGAATTCAATGAAGCAGTTGCAAATGAAAAGTTGGAAGTGAGCGAAAAAGATGAAGTGTGTTGAATCAGTCTATTTAGCATCATCGAAAATGTATCAGCACTTGTTAGGTGCCTATTCTCAGTTCATTTTAGCTATAAAGCCCAATTTTTTTTCAATATTTTTGAAGGCACTGAGCCTCTCTTGTAAGAAGTGAGCTTTTGTATATAGAAAATGAGTCCTTTTAGGGAAGTGAACCCTTGGCAGTGAGCCTTTTATTTTTAGTTTGAACTGGAAAAGGAAAATCTTTGTGAGAATAATTTCAAATTAGGTTCTGATAAGCTTGGAGAATTGCTTATTGGACAAAAATCAAGTAAAGACAAAGCTGGTTTAGGAAATGGTGCAGGTGAGAGTCCTAAGGACAATTAGATGATTCAAGATAAACAAAAGAAGAAGAGAAATTCAAGAAATTTTACAAAGAGACCACCTATGAGATAGCCTAATGCAAAAAGGTATCCCTCTTTCAATGGTATTTTTTTTCCTGTAATAAATATGGTCACAAGGTGACAGAATGTAGTAGGAATAATTAGTTTATGGTCCCTTCACTAGACAATATTTTGAATGTAAGAAGGTTGGACATAAAGCTATTGAATGAAAAACTTAGGTGAGAATGATAAGTTGAGTAATGAGTAACAGATTTAATGAAGACATAATGAATCAGTTCTTTAATGGCTATTGTTATACTTGTAACAAATTTGGACATAGAGAAAATCAATGTAGATTGAGAGGAAATGGAGGTCAGAGAAATTAAAAAAATGTCATCTATTATAATTGTAATAAACTAGGACATGTTTCAAAGGTTTGTAGAAGAAAGAAAGGGAAGATGTTTGCTTCGATAGAGAAGAATGATTTGGTAAAGACAAAGAAGAAATGAAGCAAGAGATTAATAAGATATGGAAGAAGAAAGAAGAAGAAAAAACTTAAGATACTGGTGCATTTTTTCCCTAATATGATACAAGCGAATTCTATGGGAATTAGAACTAGCATGGTCTTAGGGGGAGCATCATAAAAAAATTATAAAAACCCCCTGAATAAATGGTCTATTAGAAGTTGGAAAAAGGATAAGATGCAAAGAATGAAGAATTAGAGGCTGTGGAAAAAGAACAAGAAGAAAACATGTTGTCATGATGATTTGCGGATCGAATTAGGGTTTTCTATGTTGAGAAGAATGTTTCTAGAAATTTTTTTATGTTTGATGCATTTAATGCGTTGGGGGTAAATTTGATGGTGTTCAAGTTAAATTTTGTAACTCTTCTTGATTAATTAAGCATTTGAGGACTTGCAAGGTGCTCTGAAGTGATCTTGAAGTGCACTTGAAGCAATTCTAAAGGGAATTCAAAAATTGACTCAAGTAATCTAGAATCCTTTCTCTATTTGCAAAAGGGGAAGAAGACAAATGAAGAAGTCTTCATTAACGAATTAAAGAAAGTGTAGAAATGGATAGAGAATCTAGTGGAATCATCCTCTGAAGCTAAAATGAGTTGAGTTAGAAGAATTTGATCATAGAAAGATGACAAAAATGGAACTAGGGCTGAATGAAAATGAATTTCAGAACATAAAAACCCTAGGTATAGATTTGTGGGGTCAATTTTCATGGGTTGCTGACAAATAGTTTATTTTCTTCTTCTTGAACCATTTCAATAACAGAAGTATTGTATTGGACAAACCCAACTTAGTTATGAAGGAAGTGATCAAGGTGATTATTGGCTTATGCAATATTGGGGATCTTCCTGGAAAGAAAACTATGAAGTACAAAGATGTGGAGGAATTCACTAGCATTAGTAAAGACCCATGAGCTCTATTGATAAACACTCTCGAGGATTTGGCTATAAGGTATGTTGCATATGAAATTTCTTACAAGATCTATTTTAGAAATCGTGAAGGTTCCACATCAGCTATTGTTGTTTATATTGCACATATGATGGTTAAGGAGAACAAGAAATTTGATTTGTGTAGCTTGTTGTTTGAGAATGTTTCTGAAAATGTTTCAATGTCGATGATTGAGGGTTATCCCTTCCATTTCAAATCTTTGTTAGTGTGCTTGGTGTTTTACTTTTTTACTTTCCTACTGGGAAAAGATCATGTGGTATGGGAATCTAGTATTGCTATTGGGAAACAAGTCTAAAAATACCTGGAAGCGTTGCTAGATAATGCAATTTTTTGAAAATCTTATTTCACATCCTTGAAAAGAAATCTTTGCTCTGGTATATCTGTATTGAGTTAGTTTGAAGTGGGCTCTTCCTCCAGTAAAAGAGAATTGGAGGTTGTCATTAGTGATTCCCCTCTATAATCAAAGAAGAGAAAATTTATAACTGAAGATATCATTGACATTTCAGAAGAAAAGGAGAAAGAATCCTTCACTAGATCTAGATCCTCTAAGCCTAATGACATCAAGTCTATGATGGTTAAGGGAAAGACGAAGAAGATTCATGAATTATGGAATGTTGCCTCTCCTATTGGTAAACTGAAGATTGATGATGCTTTGATAGAATATCTAATTTGGAAAGGTATTGGAGTATCAATTGTTTTTTATTCCTTGCTGAGAAAGCCAGCTGAGATTGTTGAAGAAAGAATGTTGCTTCAAGGTCCAAAAGGATGTAAGTTTGAAGCCTTGGTTGAAAAGAGGTGTGTTAAAGCTAAGGGGAGATTATCTAAACTGATCATTGAAGCAAAGAAATACATTAAAGAAATATCTAATATTTACAAATATTATCTCTGGTGGCTTATTGCAGTAGATAATTTCAAAAGTAAAATTGAAGCAATTGAATCTAAAGTGAACAACATTGGAAAGAACTTTGATATCTTTGAAGACAAAGAAGAGAAGCAAAGATTAAGAGTTGGGAATTGCAAGATGAATTGATTGTTGTACAAAGAAAAATAGATGATGTGGTGGAAACCTTCTAGCTCCTTAAGGAAATTGTTGAGGTCCATTTAGACGACCTTTTTGGAATACTCACTGATGCAGAAGATGTTGAAAGATAGTGTTCATATTGGTCACCTTCTTTTACTCTATTAGGCTTATTGGAAAGCATCTACACAAGAATAGATTCAACTATAATTAACTAGAAGAAATTACGTCCAGTTCTTGAGGAAAGATACAAGAAAGTGTTTGAGGTGAAGAGTTTCATTTTTACTTGAATCATGAATGTTAAATTTCTATTGTTTTTGCTTTGGTGAAGAAGAAAATGAAAGAAAAAGAAGTTAGTTGAATTGGTGTTTGAAATTTTTTGGGTGGTTGGAAGTTTTGAAGAATTGGAATCTTTTTTATTTGATGTCACCATGTTTAAACCTCTATTTACATCCATTTTGGTTGCACTTTTCTATTCATGTCAAAGGGGGAGAGAGTTAGAGTATGGGGAGAGATTGAAGGAGAAATTTTTTACATGTTGTCATCAATGAAAAAGGGGGATATTGTTGGAATAACAAAGAATATTTACTATCTCTATAGTTTTGTGTTGTCATTGATGTCACCATGTTGTGACTGCAAGTTGAAGACAATGCTTGATCTGGTATTTCAGCTTCTCTAAGAGCTTCGGTATTCTAGTCTGCATTCCTCTAGAGTTGGTAATTAATGCTTGTGGTTTTGAAAAATTTATTATGGTTGTTGAAGGCATGCATGTTTAGAATATTACATTCTTTGGTGCTCGTACAATGTAGTGGCAACCAACAAAATGTTTATTGATTTTTGAAGTCTATTCCTAGCTGAATTCTTGTGATAATAGTATTACAATAAATTAATTGTGCTATGTGGATATATGTGTGACCTATTTTAGGTCTATGCCAACATAATGTAGCGTGTTGGATGTTTGAATTACTTTCTTGGAAATATTTTGTGAATGATTAGAGCCAACAGTTGGTATTTTTGATAAATATTTAATGCATCTAATTAGGCCGACCTAATTGATACTTATGGAAAATAAAAGGTATATAAATGAATATGTTGGACAGTTTTCAGAGTGCGATAGAGATAGAGAAATAGAATTGTGTGTATATGCGAAGTCAATGAAGCAGTTACGAATGAAAATTTGGAAGTGAGCAAAAAAGATGGTGTGTTGAACCATTCTATTGAGCATCATTGGAACTACATCAACACTTGTTAGGTGCACTATTCTCAGTTCAGTTTGGTTGTAAAACCCAAAAAAAAATTCAATATTTTTATAGGTAGTGAGCCTCTCTTGTAAGCAGCAACCTTTTTTATCTAGACAGTGAGTTCTTTCAAGGTAGTGAGCCCTTGGAAGTGAGCCTTTTATTTTTAGTTTGAAACTACTTTATATTGTGAGTTAATTCTCACCATGGTTTTCCCCTCCTTGGGTTTTCCACATAAAAATTTGGTGTTTATTGTGTTAAATTACTTTTTGTTATCTATGTTTCATGCTCATACTTAATAACAAATAGTGTGGTTATGAAATTGATATGTGTTGGAATTTTTAAGTTTGAATTTTGTGACAACTAATTCACCCCCCTCTCAATTGTCTTGCATCTTTTAATAGACTCCTAGCCCACATATATGGCACTAATCTTAAGTCTTGTATGCATTTTCCATGGTTTTGATTATCCAATTTGAGAACAACATTCATAAATAATATTTAATTGATATACCTTTTGTTATGGTCAATATTGTATTATATTCCCAGCTTTAGGTGTTTAATTCTTTTAAGTGCCAATTTCTTGAAGGATTTCATCTACTTAGCTTCTAATGGGAATATATCTACTTTTTTATACAATGTATCAATTAATTTTTTAGGAGAGTCATAAGATATGCATTATGGGAATACCCTCCCAAATCTTGCAAAGCCCGAAGTGTAGGAGAAGAAACATTATAGCTTCATCTCGTTCATTAGCTAATTATCTCTCAAGTATTCAAGAATTGAATTTGGAAACCTCATAGTTTTTGGTGAGATATGATTGGTTCTTAAAAAAAACCAACACATACTACCTAAGTATTGTGTTCAAGTTTATTTCCCCCTTCCTCTTAGTTTCTCCCATGAATGTTGTGTCATCAAAAAATTACTGATGAGATACCACCTATAGGTCACCTGTTACCCTTATTCCTTCAATCTAGGTAGAACTAATGCCACAGGTGATTTCTCTCCCTAGAGCTTTGATGCAGGAGCATCCAGTGGTGTAAGGGAAATCTTGCATCACCCAAAAATAATTAAATTTCAAGTTTCTCAGTTTTTAGATGTTTTTACATTTTTGGATACCCTTTTCGTCATAATGAAATTCCCAATTTATGATTTTTTTTCTATTCCTGGGTTGAAAGATATTGCAATTTTAGTTGCCCAGATTTGCACCTAAAAATCTTTCGAGTTAGATTTGAGGCACTTAGAGTTCCTGGATCAGCCCCAAAAATTTCCAAAATCACTGTAGTAGATTTTAAGCGCATTCTTGACATTGATACCTTTCCAATAGTTCAAATGGTTCGCAAATCAGAGTCCCGGATCAAAAGTTATGGCCCCAGGAAGTTGGGGCACTTTCTAGAAGATACAATTGCAAATGTTCTTTTGAAATTTGAACTTCAAGTTGTAATTTTCAGCGCCAAACTGCCTAAACTCAAATTTGAATGTTTTTTTGCCTCCAAACTAAAAAGGAGCTCTATTTATGGGCAGGTTTCTAATTTTTGGGTAACTTTTTGGGGACAAGCTCGCATATTGCGAAAGGGTGATTCTGTAGCTTTCTATATCTTGCATATGTTGTAGAACTTTAGGATTTGAGATCCTCTACATGTAAGAAGCCCCATTTTCTGAATAATAAAATTATTCTCTTATTTGTGGGTTATTTTATAAGTCTCGGGTTGCGCCCTCATCAAGTGGTATCAGAGCAGGTTTTCTTGAGCGTGTGGATAGATCACCGATCGTGAGGCAGTTCACACCAGGAACATGGTTGTGGGTCAAGGTCAAGAAAGATGCCTCCAAGAGTGATGCCTGTTAGGCATGGTGGTGCCAGAGGTGGTCAAGGCAGTAGAAATGCTAGTGGGAGAGATGCACTAGCAGCCCTCCAAAGACAGATTGACGCGTTACAAGAGCAGGTGAGAAGAGGGTTAAACTCGAGGGAGGAAAGTGAGGATGAAGGAGAGGAAGAAGGTTCAAATGTAGAAGAGGAAGAAGAAGCAATTGATCAAGACCAAATGTGGCTAATAAGGGCCATTTCAAAGATCAGAAAAAGACCCAGAGCAGAAGTCCCTAGTTATTCCAGAAGTTTGAACCCGGAAGAGTTGATCGACTAGATCAACGAGCTAGAAGAATATTTTAAGTATGAGAAAATAGAGGACCCAGATCGGGTTAAGTTTGTGAAAATGAAGCTGAAGGGCCATGCCAATATTTGGTGGAAAGAGGTCCAGTTAGAAAGAAATCGAAGAGGAAAAGGAAATATCACCAGATGGGATCGCATGGTAGAGAAACTGAAAAAGCAGTTCATACCAGTGGACTATAAGTTAGATCTATTAAAGAAATTGCAAGGGTTGAAGCAAGGAAGTAGATCTGTGAAATAATATACTAAAGAATTTCACAAGATAATCATCAGAACAGGCCACATAGAGGCCAATAAGGAGAAGGTAGCCCAATATCTTAATGGGTTACGACCGGCCATTTAGGAGGAGTTAAGCCTAGTTAGAATGACCACCATTGAGGATGCGTATCAGTTTGCTCTGAAAGTGGAAGAGAAGCTGAACAAAATATTTGAGGGAAATCAAAAAGGATGAGGAGGTCAATGCGGAAGGGGTAGTGGAAGACCTTTAGGAAGCCAAAATGATGATGAAAAGAAAAGTGAAGATGTGGGTACCAGCCAAAGCCAAAGGAATGACAGCTTTTACCACCCTCGTGATCAAAACAGTGGTGATAAAAGAGGTAGAGGACAAGGGAGATATGGACAAGGATCTGGAAGAGGTGATTTCAAAGGAACGTGTTTCCAGTGTGGTGAAGAAGGGCATCGAGCCTATGAATGTCCATAACACCAAGGAAGGGCAGACAAAAGGGCTGAAGGTCATGGAAGGGTTGCACATGTAGATGAGGAGGCCCAATCTAAACATTTAGATGATGCTGAAAGGGGAGAAGCCCTAGTGATTAGGAGAGCCCTGGTGACTGAGGAAAAGGAACCAGAATAGAGGAATAATCTATTTTGCACAAGGTGCAAGTGTAAAGGAAAATGTTGTGATGTCATTATTGATGGTGGGAGCACTGATAATCTGGTGTCAGAGGAGATGGTCACAAAGTTGAAGCTGAAGAGGGAAAGGAACCGAAATCCATATCGGATTGCCTGGTTGCAGAAAGACCACAAAGTTTTGGTCAATGAGCAGTTCCTAGTAAAGTTCAAGATCAGGAGCTACCATGATGAGGTACTCTGTGATATCATCCCCATGGATGCATGTCACATGTTGTTGGGGAGGTCATGGTAGTTTGATAGGTGAGCTATACATGATGGCCATGCAAATACTTATTCCTTGACAAAGGATGGGGTTCATCACAAGTTGAAACCTCTGAAGGAGACCGAAGAAAAGGTATGCACTAGTGCTAGAATTTGTTATGTAGATGGAAGAAAATTTTTAGAAAGTATGAAGCATGAGCGTGTGTGTTATGCATTGATTCCTAGAGTAAGGAGGATAGTGAGAAGGTTCCAGAAGAAGTTTCTGGGATGTTGGATGAGTTTCAGGATATTGTTTCTAATAATGTACCTAAGGGTTTACCACCAATAAGGAAGATCAGTCATCAGATTGACTTGATTCTTGGAGCCAGTTTGCAAATAAGGCAGCTCATAGAATGACTCCGAAAAATGAGGAGTTGAACAGACAAGTTCAAGAGTTGTTGAGAAAGTTTTGATACAGGAGAGTTCGAGTCCATGTGCAGTACCTGCAGTACTAGCACCAAATAAAGATGGGGAGTGGAGGATGTGCAGATTCCGAGCCATAAACAAGATAACAATCATGATTTCCGCCAAGGATGGATGACTTGATGGACTGCTTGAGTGGAGCTCGATTCACAAAGATTGATCTGAAGAGTGGATATCACCAAATCCGGATTTGAGAGGGAGATGAATGGAAGACTGCCTTCAAGACCAAAGAGGGCCTGTACGAGTGGTTAGTCATGCCTTTTGGGCTAACCAATGCACCGAGCACATTCATGCGCTCATGAACGAAGGTACTAAAAGAATTTCTTGGGAAGTTTTGTTATTGTGTATTTAGATGATATTTTGATTTTCAGTAAGACATTGGATGAGCATCTGGTGCATATTTGAGAGCCTTTGAGAAGTTAAGAGAAGAGAAACTATTGATTAATCTGAAGAAGTACAGTTTTGTGAAGAGGGAGTTAGTGTACTTGGGGTTTGTTGTCTCAGCAGAAGGTCTCAAGATGGACCCAGAGAAGGTGAAGGCTATTCTGGAATGGCCTACCCCAAGAACTGCTACCGAGGTGAGATCTTTCCATGGTTTAGCTAGTTTTTATATAAAGTTCATTAGAAACTTCAGTAGTATTTGTGGACCCCTGACTGAAACAATGAGAGGGGATAGAAAAGAATTCAAGTGGAGTAGTGGAGGGAAAAAGTTTTAAACTATTGAAGCAGAAGGTGACAGAGCAACCTGTTCTAGCCCTCCCAGATTTCAACAAGGTGTTTCAGGTGGATTGTGATGCCAGTGGTTGTGCCATTGGAGCAGTGTTGAGCCAAGAAGGTAAGCCCATTGCCTATTTCAGTGAAAAGTTAAATGATGCCAAGAGAAAGTATTCTATATATGATCAGGAATTTTATGTGATAGTTCAAGCATTAAAGAAATGGAGACATTATTTGTTGCCAAAGGAATTTATTCTATATACTGATCATCAGGCCTTGCAGTACCTAAATAGTTAGGGAAAATTAAATCAGAGGCATATGAAATGGGTAGAGTTTTTTGCAAAGTTATACCTTTGTTTTGAAACATAGGAGTGGGAAGTCAAATAGAGTTGTAGATGTCTTAAGTAGGAGGCATACATTGATGACAAAGATGCAGATTGAAGTGGTTGGGTTCAATGAACTTAAGACACTGTATGCAGAAGATCCTGATTTTGTAGAGGCTTGGAAAGCTTGCAAGGAACCTGTTACAGTGGACAAGACAAGGTGGCTAGATTTCATAATCCAAGATGGCTTGTTATTTAAGGGAAGTCAATTGCGTATCCCAAGGAGTTCCATGAGGGAGAACCTAATAAAGGAGAATCATAGTGGAGGAATGGCAAAAAAATTTGGTCAGGATAAGACCATTGCCATTATCAGTGAGCATTATTATTGGCCTAAGTTGTCATAGGATGTGAAGAAGTTTGTACAAAGCTGCAGGGTATGTCAGATGGCTAAAGGAGTGAGTCAAAATACAGGCTTATATCAGCCCTTACATGTACCAGAGAGGCCGTGGGAGGATGTAAGTATGGAATTTGTTCTTGGTTTTCCAAGGACACAACGAGGGAATGATTTAGTCTTTGTGGTGGTTGATAGGTTTTCAAAGATGGCACATATCATTCCATGTCCAAAGAACCATGATGCAGTCCACATTGCTGACTTGTTCTTCAAAGAGGTGGTGAGGCTACATGGTTTGCCAAAGAGTATTGTTTCAGATCGTGACACCAAATTTGTTGGGTACTTTTGGAGGACCTTGTGGAAGAAGCTAAAGATAGAGTTGAAGTTCAGTTCTGTACACCATCCATAAACAGATGTGCAGACAGAGGTTGTTAATAGGAGTCTGGGTAACCTACTGAGATGTTTGGTAGGAGATAAACCCAAGGGATGGGAATTGATCTTACCCCAGGTAGAATTTTCTTACAACAATTCTATCAACAGAAGCACTGGTAGATCACCATTCCAGATTATGTATGGAGGTAGCCCCAGAAGAGCTCCAGAATTGAGGAAGATGGACCAAGAGAAGAAAATAAGTGCTGAAGCCGAAGATTTTGTAGAACACATCAAGGATATACATGAGAAGGTAAGAGAACATACTAACAAGATGAATATGCAGTATAAGGCTAAGGCAGATCAGAAGAGGAGGTATAAGGAGTTTTAGATTGGTGATGAAGTGATGGTCCACTTGAGGAAAGAAAGGTTTCCAGTGGGAACATATAACAAATTGAAGATGAAGAAGTTCAGTCCTTGTAAAATTTTGAAGAGGCATGATTCAGGGAATGCATATGAGGTAGAGTTTCCAAATGGATTCAACATTTCCCCTATGTTCAACATTTCAGATTTGATAGAGTATCATGAAGGTGGTGCAGAGGAAGTACCAATGATGGAACAATGTGGGATTCCAACACCTACTTCAAAAAAGGAGAGATTGACAAAATCCTGGATAGTCGTGTGGGAAAGAGTACCAGGAATAGGCAATATGAAAAATATCTGGTGAAATGGAAAGGAAGGCCTATTGAAGACTCATCCTGGTTGCCTAAGGTAGAGGTTGACCATTTTGGTTTTCCTCCACCATCTATGATGTGACGGGGTCACTTCTCAAATTACCCTGGGTGTCTGATGCAGGAGCATCCAGTGGTGTAAGGGCAATCTTACATCACCCAAAAATAGTTAAATTTCAAGTTTCTCAATTTTTAGATGGTTTTACATTTTTGGATACCCTTTTCATCATAATGAAATTCCCAATTTATGATTTTTATTTTCTATTCCTAGGTTGAAAGATATTGCAGTTTTAGTTGCCCAGATTTGCACCTAAAAATCTTTTGAGTTAGATTTGAGGCACTTAGATTTCCTATATCAGCCCTGAAACTTGCTAAAATTGGTGTAGCTGATTTCAAGCACATTCTTGACTTCGAGACCTTTCCAACGGTTCAAACGGTTCGTGAATCGGAGTTCCAAATCAAAAGTTATGGCCCCGGGAATTTGGCGCACTTTCTAGAAGATACAATTGCAAATGTTCTTTTGAAATTTGAAATTCAAGTTGTAATTTTCAGCGTCAAACCACCTAAACTCAAATTTGAATGTTGTTTTGCCTCCAAACTAAAGAGGAGCTCTATTTATGGGCAGGTTTCTAATTTTTGGGTTACTTTTTGGGGACAAGCTTGCATATTGCGAAAGGGTGATTCTGTAGCTTTCTATATCTTGCATATGTTGTAGAACTTGGGGATTTGAGATCTTCTGCATCTAAGAAGCCCCATTTTTTGAATAATAAAATTATTCCCTTATTTGTGGGTTATTTTGTAAGTCTCAGGTTGCGCCCTCATCAAGCTTCTGCCATGAGAATATACAGAAAGGGAGAGATTGGGTCTTCTTGTTGCATCCTTCATGACACTTCAAAAAAACCCTTAGATGAACCATTACAAGAACTAGAAATCTGGGTATGGAAATGCAGTTATCAACCCAATTCAACTAGTGATTTTTGAATCCAAAGGCCTCAAGAACCTTGATCAGAAATCTCTAGTCCACCATATCATAGGCTTTATGAATATCTATTTTGATTATCATGTTGGCTTGTTTATTTTGTTGAATCGAATGTATCACCCATTGTGCAATAATAATTCCATCCAAGATCACCCTCCCTAGGATAAAACCTATTTGTTCTTCAACAACCACCATTGGTAGAATGAGATGTAATCTATTTTCCATGGCCTTTGTCATAACTTTATATATTATGTTGTAGAGAGTGATTGGCCTATAGTTATCCAATGATTTAGTGGATTCTTTCTTGGGTACTAAAGCTATGAAAGTTTAATTAACTTCCATGAGAAAGCTGTCAGAATTCCTTGGTGTATTTTTCATTCAAAATCTTATTTTGCACAGGTCTCTAGCTAACTTTGGAATATTTTTTAACAAATCTTGTTGATGTTGCAAACTTGATCCTTCAAAATTATTTAGCATCTTACTAAAGAATCTTACCACTTCTTCAACTACTTCCCTTGGTTCCTCCGCTGCAAACCCATTGATTCATTTTAAACTAGTGATTTAGTTTACACTTCTTCGTTGTCTTGTGTTGTTGTGGAAGAATTTTTTGTTCTTATCCCCTTCTTTGAGCCAGGATTCTCTAGAATTCTACTTCCAAAAGACTTCTTCTTTGGAAAAAATGTCTTCATACTTCCCTAAGTGTTCTTTCTCTTTGAAGTAGTTTTGTTGATTCATTCCATTCTATAGTATATCCTCTTCCATGCTAAGAAGGTCTTCCTCTATGCTCTCCTTTGTTTAAAAGATATTTTTAAAATTATTCCAGTTCCAATCCTTGATCTTCTGCTTCAACCATTTCAATTTAGTTATTAGATAATACATATTTGATCCTGTTACTTGGAATCTAGCCCACCATTCTTCCACTAGCCTTCACAATCTTGGGTGCTTGAGCCACATGTTTTCAAATTTGAAGCAAGAATGAGTAGGAATATGATCCTATTGAATGTGCAATTGTATTGGATAGTGTTTCAGTCCAACGCTAGGGGAAACACTAGCTTCAAATAGGAATAGAAAGTTTTCTAAACCTCTCCAAAACAAAACCTATACAGATTTTCACCTATCATACAAGGGATCAATGTAATGTTCGTCCATGTGTAAGTTCCATTTATAAAGTCTATATTCATAATTTTATTTCTTTTGATCCAATCTCTAAAATCCTTTTGAGATTGATTTTCTCTTTGAGTTCCACTCAGTTTATCCCAATCTTCCACTACTGCATTGAAGTCCCCAGCTAAAATTAAATTCTTCCCTTGCATTTTCTTGGGGAACTCCTCAATTTATTACCACAACCTATGGTTTATAATACATGAATTGGGCCCATACACATTTATGATTCCAAACTTGAGCTTGGATTAGATACTACGCACCCAACAACACTACCAACATGGGTTCTCTACCACCATTTTAATCTATACCATATTTGGTTTCTATACAACTGCTATACCACTGGAAGCCCTGCTTGCTTGTACCCCAACAATATTCCACCCTATGACCTTTTTCTTGAGTGTCTCTAAATCCTCATTGCTTATTTTTGTTTCCTATATTAAAACTATGTTTTTTTTGGTCAAAGTGAATCTTCTTTTGACTAAACACTATTTGTTAGGGGTGTTTAATCCCCTATCATTCTATGAAAGTATCATCATGGAAATCTAGGAAGGGGTTCTCCCTTCCTTAATTTCAACAACATAGTAAGATTTTGTTGCCCTTCAACACCACCATCCATAGATCGACTCAATTCCTACATTGACTTTCTCCCTTTTGAAATCCCTTTCCCACAATCCAATCTAGAATTTTTGGTTGATTGTTGTTTGATCCCTAATTTTCCTAGGGTTATTATTTCTCCTTTCTCTTCCTCTGACTCAACTACAGCCTCCAAAAACAATTGATGGTCTACTAGGATAAAAAATCCATTAAATCCTTCCTCTAGATCGCCCTCTACATTGTTGAAAGGAAATGTGATTTCCTAAGTTTCCCTAATCTATTCTTCCAATCCATTTACTATATCTATCTTCAAAAAACTATCTTTATATCATCGCCCATATAGGTTGTCTCAATCCCCCACCATAGGGTAGTTTTTGTCTCAACTATCTGCCTTATTGGTGAGGCTACATTATCACACTAAATGTTGTCTATAAATTCCCTATTTCTTTCTTCATTCATTCCTTGTGTCAAGATAGCTAATATATTCTCACTAATATCATTTTCTAGTTCCTCTATATCTCTCATTAAGTTTTTTAGCTCTTTGAGGCAAGCTGACTTAACCAAATGTCCACTAGGGTTTGATTCCTTAGCCTCATCTGAGCCTTGGATTTTCTAATCATTCATAATCCCCACTATCTCCTCTCTTCATTGCCCCTTTTAAATGCTCTTAGTTTATGCATTCTCCTATTTTTTATTCTTTTGGTTCCCCTTCCACAGTAACCTTCATTTAGAGCTAAGTCATTCACTTTTCCTTCCTCTTTCAAGCAGCTTGCTATATATCCCTTGCTCAAGATGCACCTACCTCCTTTTGTGTCAACTATAACCTTCTGAAGCCATTCTCCTTTCTTAGTAAGGATCTTTAAATTGTCCAAGAATCTAAGCTCAGTGTTTAAATCAATTAGAATTTTAGGTACTCCTTATTTTCCTAGAAAAAATTCTTCCTCGAAACCAATGAAAGTCCCTAGGTCTTCACAAATTTTCCCTAATGTTTCTTCGCTCCAGTACTTGGGAGGTAAATTATCCAAACTAATCTAGTGAGGAAATTTCTTTGATTTGTATTGTTTAGGATTAAATTTTGGTTCCTAGTCTACTTTATAAAAGAAAAACCCTTAAAATATAGAGGTTCCCCAAATAAAATTTTCTTTTTGATGTCTTGTTCTATGCATTCTAATAGAAAGAAATTTTCAGATAGGGTTTTTTCTCTTACTTAGCCTTCGAAGTCGTTCACAAACCAATCTATGAATTCCCATTTTGGGGCATCACTTCCAGTCCATTTGAGAAACATTCCATATTCCTTGAGATTATCCCATCACAGTTGCATGTAACTAGTTGAAATCTTCATTATTTGCTTCTTTGATCCAGGGGACATAGGGCTCTCCATCATGAACATTCATCTTTGGAACCAATGTTTTGTTTGCCTATTTGTCACCCTATCTTCTATTTTTCCTCCTAAAGTTTGGTCAGATCTAGTTTCTCCGGGAAGCCCAACCAGGGTCATTCCTAGCACTTGGTTGATGCAAAGACCTCCCTGATCTTTGATTCCCTGACCACCCATACCTTCACACCAAATGTTGCGTGGGTTTCCAAGCCTGACCTCAATTTCCATGTGGGTGGGCACCTACTTCTGTAGAACCTCTATATTCATGATGACCACTTGTCTACCATTTTGAGACACCCCTTCTCCAACCACTATTGTTCTTTTTTCGCTCCATTTTTTAGCTTGACACTCTCTGGAGTTAAATACATTTTTTTTTTTTGACAAACCAAATTAGATTTATATTATATTAAAAAATTTCAAACTGCAAACATCTACCATCATAGGCTAATTATCCACCATCAACCACCAGGCATTAAGCCAAAAAACTAGATAACTACCATGAGACCACCACCAACTAACCCAGCCAAAAAAATACCAAACCCATACTTATACCAAAATGGCCGACAAGGCCACTGCCATAAATAGAGCACAATCTAAGCTATTAAATACAAAATAAACCTAATCTATGAAACCATGGCCCAAACAAACCAAACTTACAAAAAATGGTTCAACTCAGCAAATTCTTTGAACTCTCTTTTCCATTCCATAGCTCCAGCTACTGGCAACCTGAATAATTTCTTCAAGAACTTCATCGCCACCATTGCTACCATCCTATGCTTCATGAGGGCAGGCCCGCTCAAATCAAGAAGAAATAGGTACAATTTGATAGCCTCATCTGAACCCTAAAGGAGATCCAAGTTGCAGGGGTGTGGAATGCCTCATCCAATGACCACACCATGTAGAACTTCATCAACCCCTTCCACTAAATCTTCCCTAAACAATTTTTCAAGCAACAATTTTGCCTCGGCTTTATCAACCTAGTTATCTAGAAGCTAGAAATTGGGATGAAATATGTAGAGTTAAATACATAATTAAATAAATATGATTTATTTATTTAATTAAAAAGATTAATGATAAAGTGAATTAATTAAATAACATAAAGTCATTTAATTAATTGTAGAATATGCATTAGTGATAATAATTAAACAATTGAAACATTATTCAATCATTTGGAAATGACCATAATTTGTGCTAAAAGACTAGGACAATTTTGGGTATCTATATTAATAAATAAAATAATTTTATTTATTCTTAAAAGAAGATAATGTTGAGGAATTAAGTTAAATAATTAAAATAATTACTTAATTTAAGAAGTGATAATTAATTAAATAATAAATTATTTAATTAATATTTGAAATAGAAGAATAATAAGTAAATTAATTAAATAACATTAATTTTTCTTTTGTATGCTTCATAATAAAGTAATATATTGATTTGAAACCATATTTACAAATGCTTGCAAGATGTAAGATCCACCATGATTATGAGGTCTTAACAACTACATGCCCAACATCAAACAAAAAACAAACAGGACTGACCCACCACCATACTAGCTTTAAACCAGCGAAACCGCCACACTACACTACCTAGAAGATGGAATGATAAGTAATGGTCAACTAACCCAAAGCCAAACCAAAATAGAGCATATGAAAACAACAAAAAACCTTTATACTAGAGACACCATAGAACCACAAAACCATCTGACCTATATAAAACCATTGGCCTTTGCGAAGGTGTCAAATTTTGGCACCAATTTTAAGTCTTCCACTTCTAGACCACAAATTTTTTTTGATGAAATTGGCCCTGACTATCATGATCATCTTGTGTCGAACCAATGCCATGCCCTTCAAGTCTAGCAAGAATGGGTAAATCTTGATGACTTCTCCCAAATTTTTAACTAGCTCCAAATCTTTTCGACACAAGTCCCCTACTCTAGGTATCGCCACCTTGAGGATCTCATCCAAACCCTCCATCAACCCTTTCTTGAAAAATTTACAAACTAAAGCTTTGGCTTCTACCTTAGCCATGTGAATATCAAAAGGGAGGCCAAAAAACCTAAGACAATCTACGAACTCACCCTAATTGTTTCATGCGACACCAAATGCCCCTTCTCGAGCACCATTTTTACCATTATACCTGTTAAAGGATCAATGTTTAATAGAATGTGCTTGAGGCACTAGTCTGTAATGCTTGAGAAGGAATTTTTTTGTTCTTTGTAACCCAATTGAATTGGGGTGTCCACTCCAAAATATACCAAGGTATCCACCGACATGTGCATCGTGAACTTAGAGCCCTCCACCATTAACACAAACTACACCAAAACCAGAGCCAGAGAAAGGAAAATGAAGCTAAAAATTACCAACTATCAGAGAACGAGGATGTGAGGGCCTTAAAAGCTTCTTGGGTTATCATGATGTAAAATGCATTCCCACCACCCTAACCTACCCGAAAATCATAGTGTATCACCATATAGATGCATGAGTACATCGAATGTAGAGGTAAACTAATGAGATGTGACCACCTATATCGCCCAAATCCTTCACAAGTACTAAAGCCCTCCTGACCATTATTGCTTCTAGCTCAAATGGTACAAACAAGAGAAAAAGTGAGAATTTGTGACACAAGCAACAAACTTGATGCCCACATCACCCCAATCACCCCAATCTGGATATACAACACACTCCCTCGCTAGACTTTCCACAATCCATGTGGAAAGTCTTCCACCCTTCTGCCCACAACATTAATTATTTAATTACTATAAATGAATAGATAATATTAATTAATTAAATAATATGAGATTGTTAAATTAATAGTGGAGGAGGAAATTTGATAATAATTAAATATTAAAAAATTAAATAACTATAGTAGATAATATTAGAATAATTAAATAATAGAATTAAAATATTAAAAGAATAATTAGTCCAGTTTAGAGTGTCTACATGTATAAACTAATGAAATAGATAAATTTTAGTGTAGTTTGTGTTTGTATTTTTTATTTTGAATTATTTGGATATATATATATAATTTAAGAAGAAAATTTACTTCCTAATTAGAAAATGAGATCAACAAACCTCCACTTTTACTATAGTAAATTTATTTGTTTTCCTTCATTTCTTTCCTACATAGCCATCTTAAATAATTAAGGGGATATTTTTTAGAAACATTTAAATTTTAATAAAATTTTAAAGTCAAATTTATTGAAAATATAATAGTTTCAAGAAGCCTTTTATTCATCTCTAAACTATTTGTCATGTATACCTTTTGTCCAGAGCATTCTCTTTTCCAATGCACCATATTTTTCTTAAAATTTTTAAATAATTTTTAATATATTTTAAAAAATTCAATCAACCTTATCTTTGATTTTAACAACTTGGTTGTAGTCTAAAAATATATATGAATAATAATTAAAATATTAGAAACAATTAGATTTTAGTCTTTGAGCTTTAGCAAAGGGAAATTTTAGAATTTGTTGAAAATATACCTTGTCTAAGAAATCTAGAGTAGAAGAAAAGGTTTTATTAAATTTGTAAGAAAAAGGGGACTAAGTCGGCCTCATAAGTTGCTAGCTGAATAGTTTCAAGTGAAATTATTTCACTAAAAAATGTTTCGACTAAAACCTTGTCATAAAAGAGAGACTTTTCTTTCTTGTTTATGTGTCAGTTGTTTAGGTTAAACCCTTTCACCAAAACGCATGGGGCCACATATGTATCACACAAGCCATAATTATTTCAAATAAAATTGTTTTTCTCAAAAGCCTTTTAGCTAAAAGGGACACACTGTGAAAATTTTACCTTGAAATGATAAATATCTAATAATGTGTTTAAACCCAAGCCAATTTTCTCCAATTAATCATTGTTAGGGAAATATGTGCCTACACTCAATTAAAATAACAAATATATCTACACAAGAAAAGATAGTCAATAATGAGATATAATCCAAAAAACAATATCAATATTGACATTTAATAAAAAATCATCTACTATTAGCATGATTCAAATATAGAGATTCATATTGTTTAACCCAATAATAAACATGATAACATCCAATATTTATTTTTCTTCAAGGAGTAAATGCTTTTGAGCTATGACCCTATGAGGTCACAACTGGGGGGTGAGGTCACAAACGAGGCTACTAAAGAAACTAGCCCAAAATTGATCTGAGCTATGAACTGGTGAGGTTGCAAATGGGGTGAAGTCACAAACAGGGCCACTAAATAAATTAGTCCAAAAATATGAGTTATAAACTAGTGAGGTCACAAATGAGGCTACTCCAATATGCTATGATATCATCATCATCAAGGTCAACATGTATCTCTTTGGAAATATCTTCACTTTATTTTGTTACACTATTGGAGTTACATATTCCTAAAGCGAATACTTGACCTGGCCTAGTGACAGTATCATCATTTCCATTATCATTGGTTGGAAGTGCATCCTCGCATTCTATCATTGTTGCTAATGGCACTGCCTTTACCAATTTTGTGGCTTTAATCACCTAATCCATTAAAAAATAAACTTTGTTTAATATAAAATGACAAAAAAAATTATATAATTTGAATTACATTTATTACAAACTCACCATTTGGCCTTCCACATCTTCATAAATTGAAATGTGATCTCCAGCTTCCAATCCATGCAATTGAATGAAATCCTCTGAAATAAACCATTCAATTTTTTAGTGTGGATTGAAATCAACTATCCCAAATCTTCAATTTTCAGTGTTTGTAAAGATGAACAAGAATAATGGACTAGAGATGCAGAAAGAAAAGTTTTGTACTTCTATTTTCTAGTACATACACTATGGTCCCCCTATTATGCCAAAATCTGCACCAATAGAACAATGTTAGTGAGTAATTTTCATGATCCATTTACATTGGTTCAAAGGCACAATAATTATTGTTTTGGAAGCATTCTATGGTAAACAATTCAATACCTGAATCGTAGATGCCAAATGTGGGGCATTTCAAAATCCTCCATTTTAATTATTATGTCGTCATCTGAAATCTTTGGAAGCTTTTCTTCTATTGCTTTCTGAAAATCAAACATAGTTTAATTTGAAACCATGTTGAAAGGATGTAGAGTAAGCTCAAGAATACAAAGAATGGATTCAATAATATTATAATAACAATAGGCAGTGCACAAAAAAGAAATTGAACTGAGAGATGTATTGATTAAGAATTGGGTACCTTGGGAAGCACTATCCTTCCAATTTTCCTCACGTCACTTTTTTGTAGTTCTTTCTATAATAGGAGTGTTAAGCTCCTGTTGAAGTTATCAAACTAGAAATCTTCCAAGATTGGAAAACTGTAAAAAGGAAAAGAGAAATGCATACCTTCATGAGGCTTGTGGAATGTTGAATCTTCTGCCGACGTGGAACTTTGGTGTACTTTCTATTTGATTCTCTCTTAGAGGTTGAAGCACCATTTAGGTTACTTGTCTCTATTGCTTCTGTATTCATAACACACCAAATTCAACTATCAAAGACAACAACACAATAGACTATCTTCCATTTTATCTTTTCCTATTTGTTATATTTTACCAAAAAATGAACTTGAATTTAAGTTTGGGGAGGTTGTTTCACTTCCATGAACTATGGAAGCCAGATGGGTTTCTTTCAAATTTCCTCTATTTAAGAACTCTAAAAAACTAGGTGCTCTACCAGATGAGTAAAATGAGCCTAATATAGGAAGGAATGAAAAAAATAAACTCCAAAAGAGGAAAAGCAACTAGTTTAAAGTTGAAGTCCTTTATATATTAGAGGAAATTGTTGGGTAATACATCAACCGAATTACTATTGGACTAACCACCACACCTCTAGGCATATGATCCCATGGACTAACTGCCACTCTAGGTCTAGGTGAAGGTGTTGGTTTGGAAGTTCACTAACACTTGCGAGTTTTGGTGTATCAGAGCCTCAACCCAGGTTCAATTCCCCTAAGTTGCATGAAAAAGGGGGTGTTGGACTAACTGCCACACGTTTGGGCATATGATCTCATGGACTAACCGTTGGTGTATCAGAGCCTCAACCTAGGTTCAATTCCCCTAAGTTGCATCAGAAAGGGGGTGTTGGACTAACTTCCACACCTCTGGGCATATGATCTTGTGGACTAACCACCACTCTGGGTCTAGGTGAAGGTACTAGTTTGGAATTTCACTAACATTTGCAAGTTTTGGTGTAACGGAAAACTCCCTGCAGCCCTGCTAGCCTAACAGTTTCCCTGTTGTGTCGTCCACGTAGTAATTAAATTATATTAATATAGTAATGTGCTCTATAAATTTCAACTTCCAGCCTTCCCAATTTGGCACTAAAACAAAAATTAAGTTTATTCCAATAGAGTTCCAAATCAGCCCCAAATTGTATTTTATACTGTTTCAAATCGGACAAAAATAGTTTACAATTAAGTTTAAATAGCTTTAAAATCTGGAGGTCAATGTGCTTATTATTTCTTTTAAACTGCTTATGAAATTTGTAGGTCGTGGGTCAATGTAGGGGCAAAGAATTAAAATGTTCATATAAAAAAATTGGATTAAAAGTTTTGTGTTATTATTTCTTTTAAATATTTAAAAATTTAATAATATTTAATAACAGTTAAAGCTTTTGTTAGAGAAAAGTAAAAACAAAAATTAATTTTATGATATTGTATTAAGGTGTTCTATTTTAATATTGGTTAATAAAATTAAATCAAATTTAAAAAATATGAGATATTAAAAGATTAAATAATTATTAAATAATTTATAATTAAAAATTAAAGAGTTAAAAAAAATGTGTTTTTTGGATTTTGGGAGTGACATTGATTATAATTTAATTGTTTAATTGATATGATGTGACAAATGACTAGAATTTGATTGTTTGAAAAAAGATACATACCTTATTTTTTTATTCTCTTGTTTACATTTTTTGAATGTTGTCATAGATTCAATGTTCTAATGTTCAATTTGTTATTATTTTTTATAAGTTAATCTAAAATTTGAAGCCTACTAGCCATAAACTTATCCTAGTCCTTGTAGTAATACGAAGAAATAGCCTTAGAAAATGCATTATTTTTGTAGATTGAAGAGGAAAGAATATTTTTTTCTAATGATAATACTATATCAAAACAACCCTAAATGTAGTTTGACTACTTCGCAAGAGAAAATAAGAGAACATTGGAGAATCATGGTCTTAAGGTGCAACTAGAACCTATAATTTGCATGCTCATGAGTTTCCTAAACAAGGTTGCTTCCTGTTTCCCCCTTTTCTTTCTCTTTGTCACTATCACTTCTCCTCCACCTACCTACATTTACCCATCACATGTTGCAAGGAACAATAGTATGGTGGTGAGAAAACATCATTAATGCTAAGAGGAAAATTCCTTCCTTTGTATGCTAGTTTTCAATTTATTAAGAATATATTAATTTTGGTGAATATTTTACTTTAATCGAGAATTTATTCAAGATAAAGGTTTCCCCAAGTATTACGCTAGCTTCAGATAATTCTATAAATCTCAACATGAATATAAGGTTTTTCTTGAATATCAATAACTTGGCATAAAGCTTATCTCAAATAGTGATAACTATGCAATATAGTTGGTATGTGTGTTGACTACCCATGTTTTAATTTTATGGAATATGAGGTTAGTTTGACAAGTCAAGTCAAAATGGAAAAAGCACCATCATGTTCCCCATTGAATACTTAGAGCTCTCCCAACCAATTTTTCCTTGGTGTTGATTTAACTTGTAGTAATCTAAATTTTGAACCCAACTTTGTAGTTGCATATGAAAAGGGACCTAATTACACCTTCAATGGAATAATATTGGGGCATTATTGGAGATGCAAGTAGTGTTGGATTGTCAAGGTTTATTGCATATATCATCAAATTATTATCTTTGTGCTAAAGAATTGACTACCATTGATTATCTGAATTAGTTCAAGAATTTGAAGGATAATATCTAGTGAGGTATTGGTGGTGTTGTAAATTACACAACAAACAATATATAAACTAAAAATAGCTTTTATTCATAATAAAAATTTCATGCAAATTGAGAAAAATCAATGGAAGATATATATGTAGATTATTTTTTTTAAATATGTTCATAGTGTACTCAAATTGTGTCTATCCATACAATATATGTAAAATCTATATAGTTGATTCATTGGAGCGACAGTCCCACATGACTAAATTAGCTTTAATTTATCAGTTGTATTAGAGAGATGCAAAATACAATAAGGAAAAGTCATATGAAAACTAGAATAATGATGAAACATCACAATCAAGTTCAAAAGATTAGATTTATTTTTTTCTTAATACATCATTATTAAAAAAAGTACATGGTTAATCTACCACCATGTATAATAAATATTTTACACCTAAATACATCTCCTTGCATAGTTACCCCTAGCTTTATAACACTACAAGGTCAAAAATTAATTGTAAAATAAAACATGAACAAAAAAACAAATATTAAAAAAAAAAACAAATGTAATGAGTGTCTCGTTATGGTTCTGCCAAGGAATGGGGATAAGGCAACCATGACGCACTATCCCTCCCAAAACTATTGATCACATATCTTGCATCTGTGGAGAGAAGAATTTAAATGGAATCATGACTTCATTCCTACACCACCTTAATGATTCACTATTCTAGTCCAAAGACTACACTTCTCAATATGTTAATTTCAGGATTCCATTCAAACCCTTCAATAAATAGATTGCATTCTTATGTAAAAATTTAAAGTATAATTTTATTATTATAATGGTGAAATTTTCATACCCATGTTAATTCTCATTTAGTTTTAAGCCTTTTTGAATATGTGGATTATACAATTACATATCAACAAATACACCCTTTAGTGTAATATTGGATTTATTTCTTAATTCATCATTCCTTCATATTCAATTGGATTTACCTAGGAGAACTTGTCCATGTTATCTAACAATTTTCCAAGGTATTTTAAATACCACTAATTTTTAAGCGTCAATGAAGAGAAGAAATAATTGTGAAACAAGTCACATTTATCTACAATCAACAAGTTCAATTCTGTGGTAAGTAGGATCAATCCTACATGACACATATTTGACCTATAATGATTTAAAATACTATTCTAATCTCAAGACATATAAAATCAATTACATCCATTGAGGTGTTTTTTATAGATATGTTTTAATTTTATCTAAACATCTCTTTGATTTGTTATTAACATGGGTCAAAAAATATGAAATGGAGCATTTGGAAATGGATAAGTGGATCTAGTTTGTATGTGTACAATTGATAACTAAATAAATGACACAATTGATAGTTACCTAATCATAACTTAGTTAAGTAGTGTCGCCATTAGATATAGATTTAAAATGAAATATTTTAAATAAATTATTAAAAACCTAATCTATACCAAATGTAACATGTAATTGAGTGATAAATTAGAAACAAAAATCAAACAAACCAAAACATCATTACCAAATATGATTCTTGTTTTGCCAAAAGTTAAAATTTATCATAATGAAAGAGATGTGGTCACTCACATAAGAAACACAACAATAAAAAAATTGGGACCCTTCAAGATGGCTACGGATAATACATAATTGAGATTTATTTAATTTTAAAAAAATATATATCTAACTATGACTACCATCAAGGAAAGCCATTTGATTGCAAGAAATAAATCTATGACATGTTATTATTTATAATTCAACCATTCTAAAGTGAATATGCATTCAAATTTAAATGTTTCAAGCTGAAAAACATGCAGATAAGAAAAAATTATATTGTATATAGACTTTTATATATAAAAGTGTAGAATAATTCTCTACACATATACAAATTTGGCTTTTATACTAACTCAAAATGCTTTTTTACAAAATGTCACATATGTCATCTCAAGATCTACATACAAAGTGCATGTAGAATAACTACACAATAAATCCCAATAGTCCAATTGATCTTATGTCTTAGAAAAATCTTACACTTGTGGTGGATCATCAAAATCTAGCCTCCTCATGCCACTTGATGGATGAAAAGTTGACTGCAAAATAACAATTCAAACCATAAATTTGATTAATTAGCTAAATAGTATATAAATTAGGCCACCAAATAAAAACTTATCTATAATTTATAAATTTCAAATTACAATATTGTTACCATCTCTACTTTGTATTACATCCATTGTTGTTGCTTCTTGGTAATCCGATCAATAGAAAATGGTAACATATATTGTTGGGTGTTTTGTTGAACATCTAGAGCCACAATAACATGCATATTTAAGACATCAACTTAGAAAAAAATAATTTACAAATTAAAGACATAAAATTGATTGAAGTGTGTTCTATAATTTTTATACCATCTCCACTTTGCATTGTCTCTATTGTCATTTCTTGGTTAAGATCAATAGAAAAATGTAACATATATATTCTCTATTCTTTTGTTGATCCCCTGAAGCTATAATACCACACATATTTAACACATCAACATAGATAAATTTTTCAAGTGTAAAATTACATTATGTAATTAATATAAACAATAGTAAACTTATAAAGATTAGGAATTTGATTAGAGATAGGAATTAAGTAAATGTCTATAAATTTAATAAACACACTTAACAGTTAAAAAATTACCATCTATAAGTTTATTTCATCTGTTATTGTTTGGTTTAGATCAATAGAGAAAGGTAATTGATGTCATTGAGTACTTTCTTGATCATCCAAACATACAACATGACATATATTTAACATATGAAATAAAAACAAGAAGTATTGTAATGCAAATTACTAAAATTATTTTGAAAAAATATGCTCATTGTGTTGTTGCATGATACTAACTCTTTTTTCTTCAATTGTGATACCTGATCGTTTAATGACCCTTTTTTTCTTTTTCCTTCTATATCCTGTAGAAGGGAATTGAAAATTTTCATAGTCATCAATTGTTTCATTCAAGTCTTCAGAAATGACATTGTCTCTTTGATGAATTAAATGATGTTTGTGCATTTCACTTGGACTAAACCATGGTGATATTTTCCTCATAGAAATTTTATCTAAACTAGGGATTGATGTAAATGTGGAAGAGGAAGGAAGATATGTATGAATATCTTTTATCAATCTCTTTATACATTGACAATTTTTTTTTTTTCATCTTCCCTAGTTGGTAAATTTTGGAGCAGATGATATAAATAATCAATAGAATTTTTAAAGTTATCATTCAAAGCATCAGATGATTTCAAGCCATCTACAATACAAATAAAAATGATTAAATCTAAAAATATTTTAATATTTCATTATAAAATGGTGACATTGATATTTACCTATTCTTTGGTCTTCACCAATGACAAACCCAAGAACATCTTGATCTTCTATTTGATTACAATCATCTATAATTGGATTAATATTTCATTAATTTTGTGAAGCATAAAAAATCAAGCAATACTTAATTGTAAATACCATATTAATATTAGCAATGAGGGTAGACTCATACATGTCTATTTTACAAGTTCCATTTTTAGTTATCTTTCATAGTCCTTTTAGATCAACTTTCATTGAGGAAACTATTGCAAATATCCAAAACCAATCAAACAACACATCAAATGATCCAATTAAACATATGATTCAAATTCACAATAACATCTCATCCAAGCCACTTAGTAGTGATGATGTTGCTAAGTTAGATGAGACCCTTAGGGGTGTCCTCTCACTCACTTCATCCTCTAGCATTTGTAATGAGAAACATAAAACCCTTACTAAAACACCCTCCCTCAAACCTTTTGATTGTGATGACTTTGATTTTTTAGATGAAGCCCTCCAAGACTTCATCTCACATAAGCCATCCGCTAAGGTTTTAGTTAACCAACTTGTGATAACAAATGTTCATACCTCTAATGCTTTCCTTGAACATCCTAAACAAGTTGATGATTGTTCACCTTTACAACCTTTTAGTAGTGATGGTTTTCCTTTGCTGATGAGTCTCTTCAAGACTTCATCTCATCCAATTCATCTACTATGGTCTGGTTTGACACCTCTAACATTAAGTACGTTCATGTAATTCAACCAAAATTTATCCTTTATCCACCCCCACATCCGCTTCATCCTTCCAATAAACCTAAACTTACCCTTTACCCACCTTCACATCTCCTTCATCCCTCTAATGTATCACAAAAATCTATTAATGATACTATTTCTCATACATTTAACACATGAAATAACCCACAACTACCACAAATAATTCCACCATTGTTACCTTTACCTAATCTGCCTAGTGCTCCTTGTTATAACCCACCTATAAAGGAGTATGATCTTGTTGAACAATTAAATAATGCTCCTGACAAAATATCTCTTTGAGAATTGCTTCAAACTTCACCAAGTTATAACAACATTCTTCAAACCACTTTGAAACAAATAAAAATCCCTCCGGATACCACTCCGAGTGATGTGGCAGCTCTTGTCCAAAAGCACAGTCTTGATATTACTTTTCATCAACATGAGCTCCCTCCTTTGGAGTTAAAAAAACACCATCATTCCTTTATGATCATTACTCGCTTCCATCACATAGGTATCAAACACACTCTCATAAAAAATGGAACATAGATTTTGGGGCCCGAATGCTTCTCTAGCACTTCTAGGGTTTTTCACCTAAAAGGAGAGAGATTAGGCCCAAAATGCTTATGTAACATTCAAATTAAGATGTGTGCAATGTAATATGTAGTGAGTTAATTAAGATAAATGCAATTGATTGATAAAGATGAGCTAAAATGAATGCAAAACTAAGATTTATGCCTTGTTTGAAAATATAGTGTGATATGCAAAAAGATTGAAAATGATGAACTAAATGCAAATTTTCATTAAACAGAAGGCTATTTCTCAGAATATGTGCACTTGGAAGGCTGTAGAGGACTGAATTTCAATCTAGTAATTTGATGAAACATGAACTTGGGCTGATTGGGACTCATTCACCACCTTGGGTGAATCAGTCGCAGATCAGGACCTTTCTACACAAAACCTATTTTCTAACAACCAAGGATCTGAAACAACATATGACTCAATTATGCACCTTAGGTGGGACTCATTCACCAAGCATGGTGAATCAGTCCTCTTTCTGATTTATGCAAACTCAAAACTTAGATTTGGACCTTAACACCTGTACAAAAAATTCTAATGGAAACCTGATTCCAGATCTCAGAAAATTCTTGCAAAATAGCTTAAAATATTTTATCTAATGGGAGGTTTTCCTTGGTCAAACCCCTAGGTAGGTAATTAAACCTTAAATGGAGGAAATTTTGCATAATCCTTAGCCTTAGATGTGTTAAAGACTAAGAAAGGCTGAAAACATGACAAAAACCCTATTCTATTGATCTAGAATAAGACATGCAAGAATGATTGAAAGGATGCAAGATCTCTACCCTAGACACCTTACAACACATAGAATATGAATATGAAATAGCATGAAAATGCTAAATAAGAACAATGAAAACCTTAGTCTGAAGATAGAGTAATAATGGAAGATGGAATCAGTAGGAAACCAAGTCCTTATGCATGATTTGGTGGCTAGTTGCACCTCTTCACCCTAGATTTCTTCATGATTCACCATAGGCATCCATCATCAACCCTTTGCAATGTTGGATCCTGACAAGATTAGTGAATTTCAAGACCTGCATTCTAATGAAACATCAGGGATGTAAGTGCATTGCTTGGGCATCCCTAGAAGAAACACCTCCATCGACGCTCAAAAAAATCACCAAGTGTGATGCAAGCAGTGGGATTAAGTGGAATTAAGCCTTTGACTTGGTTTTCTAAAGTGGATAAAGGAAAAAATTGGATTTGCACATGGGGTACAAATTCGCTCTTATACAGGTCTAATTAATTGGAAAATAAGATGTTGCCTATAAATACACATGTTAATTCATTTTACAAAATATTTTATCACTTTTATCATCTCATTATCATTCTTCAAGAGCAAAAAGCATTTCACATCAAGTTTCATTAATAAAACATTCTAGCAAAACACTTTACACTTCAAAGCAGCAACATCAATACTCCATCACATCAGTAGAGCAAGTTTGGGACCACACCATTGCAACAAAGGCTTTAGTTCCTCTCATTTTCTCACCCAAGCAGCCTTGAGTGCTCTTGGTGGAGGTGGTAAGACTCTCTCTCCTCTCCTCTATCATTTGGTTGAGTAGCATAGTACTATTTTTGTAGTGCTTGTTTTTTTGTTACTTCTTTATCTATCGGTTGTCTATGGAGTTGGGAACACCAAAATGAGGTCTAACTGAGGCAGGCCCCTCTACAGCCACCCAACAATTTATCTCTCCCTCTTGTGTGTATGTATTGAAGACACTCACAAGTTGGAAGCTTCATCACTCACATGGTTGTGAGTATTTATTTCCTTTCTTCTCCTTGCCTTTGTCATTTCTACTTCCTTATCTCAGTTCTACCGCTTTTTTCTATTTTACTATATTCTGTGGTTTTTAGCATTCAGAGTAGAAGTGGCTATTTATGCATTTTTTGTGATAAACTCACTCTCTAGTCTATACAAGACACTAGCACACCTCTAAGATGCTAGTGTGCCATGCTGTCATTTGTATTCTGCGTTTACATCCTCTAGCTGAGAGCTTATTAGTCTATCCAGAAAACCTTTGTGACCTGCTCTTTTGGAATCTAAAACTTTCATGTTGTTCCATTAAGGTGATATAGGGTAGTTCATCCCATGAGGATCTCTAAATGAAGAGAACTCGTGAGTAGCGAATCCCCCTATATCACATTTTGGTGAACTTGACGTTAAGAATAGTGTTCTTCAAAAATCTAGGAATTTATTTACCCCTACTTGGTCGGGTCATAACTTTTGACTCGGTGCTCAAAATTCAAAACCACTTGCATTGTTGGAAAGGTCTCAGAGAGAACTAGTTCAATCCCTAAAATACTAGTGCCTTTGGCTATTGAATTTTAGGGACCAATGCAAGTTTCGACCTCAAATTCCATTCTAGAGACCTCTGAAAATGAGATTTACTACAACATAGAAAATACTGAAAAAATTATAATGGATTTAATATCTTCTTTTATTAGTTATGTTTCTAATTTTGTTCAAAATGTTAATGATGTTCAATTTGATGCATGTGATAGTGAATTGGCTTTGCCCATATCACTTGGTATCTTTGATCCTTCTCATGAGATTCCTCTTTCTTCAAAGGAAATCTTATTGCAATAAGGCAAAATCATTGATACCTTTCTTAATGTGACTCTACCTTCTCTTCATTCCAATGCACTCTCTTCTAGAGATGATGCATTTTTGAATGACGAAGCTCCTTCTCCTTCCAATGCACTCTCTTCTAAAGACATTGCATTTGTGAATGATTAATCTCATCATTGTTCTAATACACTCTCTTCTAGAGATGATGCATTAGTGCATGATGAACCTCCTTCCACATTTGATTCTCCATGGATTGATGTTGAGAACATTACTTCAAATAACTATTCCACATTTGATCCTGTTTGGATTGATGTTGAGAATATGTATTCAAGTAATTGTTCTACTAGCTACATGATGATTCAATAAATGTGACCTATGTCTCTGCCGCCCCTCAAAGGCCTAAGAGACAGATTATTTACGTGACTTCGGCTAGTCCCTCTTCTAATAGGGTTTGTTCTATTGATGGTGTTTCATGTAATGGTGGTTCTCCTAATATTTCTAAGGCTCCCTCTTATAGAGCGGTAGCCTACACTTATGAGAATAAAATGAATAAACAACCAAGTCTTCCTTTAGCTCCTAAACCTATAGCTAAAGCACCTAGTGATTACAATCTTGTTGAGAAACCTCAGGTTACTCCAGATAAGATCTCACTATGCAACTTGCTTCAGTTTGCTCTAGTTTATCAAGGTATGCTTCAAGAATTCTTGTAAAAGACCCTCTTTCCTTATTTTTCTAGGCTAACAAATGCTAATGTGTTGATGGTGCATATTCATGCGGATTCGCCAAATATTATGTTCTATCTGCAAGAACTCTTTCCTCTAGATGTATAGAAGCAAGTGGACCCTCTAATGATTATAGTCAACATTAATAGGATTGGCATTAGATGTACTCTCATTGATGTTGGTTCGGTGCTCAATGTGTGTAGTGTTGATTTGTTGCGTAAGATTAATATTGACCCTTCCTCTCTTAATACTTCTTTTGTTGTCCTTCATGGGTTCAATAATGTTGGTTGACAATCCCTAGGCACGATAGTCTTTCCTTTGAGGTTGGGACCCATTACTATTCCTACCCTTGTATATGTTATGGAAAAAAAGTTAGCGTGTAACCTTCTTCTTGGTAGACCGTGGATTCACGCTATGGGTGTAGTCCCATCTACCTTGCATAAATCTATTAAGTTTATCTGTAACAATAGGGTAGTCACAGTTAAAGCTAACCTTGAGGCTATGTACTTATGTGAGATGGTAGTTGTCGGTCATGCTTTGGTTGTGCCTACTCTTATTCCTTCAATGCCTTCCATTATGTCGATGTTTACTCCAGCAGTACCTCCTAAAAAGGATACTCTTGAGATAATGTCCCTAAGGAAGATTCCTCTAAAACAAGGATCCCTAAGTATGCTCCTTCTACCTCTTTTCAAAGGAATGCATGTCTTGGTGGTGATTGGGGTCCTCTATACTTTACAGAACCCTTCATTGGAGAATATAAAGTTGACCCATCCACTTAGACCTTCTGACAACATCATCCACACCCACTATCAAAGATTATTATTCTTTTGTATCATGGGGTGGTGTGAGTAATAATTGTAATATCCTTACTGTTGATCCTACTTCTAAGGAAGAGGATTACACTTCAACTAAAGAGGATAGTGAACATTGGAAATCCTATTGATAAGAATGATAGTGATCCCATAGAGGAGTGTGATCCGTGTTGCTGGGACAATTCTCTTTATGAGGATCCTCCTTTTCAAGACTTGAAAACACGTTATGGCCCTGACTTTAAGGTTGTCTCTAAATGTGGCTATGAGGGTAAAGGTTATGGGCACAACGAGCAAGGCATTCAGGTCCCTCTAGAATTTGTGCCTCATAAGCATAATTTGGGGCTTGGTTTCCTGAATGAACAATCTAAAAGGGAACCATGATTGAACAGTGACATGAATTCCACTCAACCATGTTCTCATGAATTGATTTATCCTCCTTTTTCTTCTATCTTCGTACCTTGTTCTTGTGAGAAGTAAAACCTTTCTCCACAAGAGAAAGGGTTGCTTCCTACTCCCCATTCTATATCTAAGCAAGAGTGTATCTTGTTGTGGCTTCTAAAAGATCGCTTGATTACTCTTCCTTCTCCTACACACAAGAAAGTTTGTAACCATCAAGATTCTTTTTGTGAATACCATCAAGTGCTTGGGAATTCCACTAGCGAATGTAAAGCTTTGGAGGACAAAATTCAATAACTTCATGATTCACCTATGCCATCAAACTCCTGTTTGATTAATTCACTTTCCTTTACTTTGGATGACAAGTGCTATTGAGGTTTACCTCTATCTTGTTCTAAGCATTTTGTATGGTTCTCCTCCCCTATACATTGGGGGTAGTGATAACTTATTTCAGAGATGTGTGTCCTTCTTAAGGACCCCTCTCTTTGCTATGTCTTTCAAATGAAGCATCCCATGAGTGGACCCATCTCCTTTTGAAGGGTTCCCTAGGGATCTCTTTGAAAACCTTTCTTTCGAATGAATTCTTTCACATCTAGCTTAGGGGCAGCCTGACTAGACCTCACCTTTCAAATAGTGCTTCCCTTGAGTGGATCCCTCTTTTTTCATGTTGGGTTCCTAAGGGAGCCCTTTGAAATTTTTATGGTCTATGTGACCAGCCACTTTTTACATGTGTCCTATCTACAAGTAGACATATTGACGCTTTAGACATGTTCTATCTATGGGTAGACATATCGCTACTTTTAGATGCATCCAATCTACAGGTAGACATATTGATGCTTCAGAAATGTTCTATCTGGGGGTAGATGTGTCACCACTTTTTTATGCATCCTATTTGTGGGTAGACATATCGATGCTTTTTTAGATACGTCCTATCTATGGTTAGACATATCGATGCTTTTTTAGATACATCCTATCTGCGGGTAGATGTATCAATGCTTTAGACATGATCTATCTACGGGTAGACATGTCACCGCTTTTAGATGCATCCTATTTGCAGGTAGACATATTGATGCTTTTTTAGATGCATCCTATCTATGGGTAGACGTATCAACGCTTTAGACATGATCTATCTATGGGTAGACATGTCACTACTTTTTGACTCTGCGAAGTCTAATTTTTGGGCTTCTTCCATGTGAGAGATCTTGGGGGACGAACCCTTGTAGTTCTGCGGGTTTGTAAGGAACTTTTTGGTGATACGGGTTTCCTCCTCAAGTGGGGTTTTCTTTTGTCACCTCTTTTGTGATATGGGTTCTCCTCCTCAAGTGAGGTTTTCTTTTATCACACACTTATTTTGTGGTGTAGGTTCTACTCCTAAGCAGGTTTTCTTTCACCACGTGCTTTTTGGTGATACGGGTTCTCCTCCTCAAGTGAGGTTTTCTTTTATCACCTTCTTTATGGTGCGGGTTCTACTCCTGAATGGGTTTTTCTTTCATCATGTGCTTTTTTCATCTCTCTCTTATCTCTTGTATATACCGGATTGAAGATCTACATCTTCTTCATCCTAAGTATATGCTCCTTCTTCAGGTTCATATTTTTGTAGAACTATGAAGTTCTCTTTTGACCCTACACTCTCAGGTTCACTAGATCATGGTCTACTTCCTCGATGGTTCAAGTATACATTTCTAACCCTACTCTTTCTTGATCTACTTTATCGAGCACTCATCAATGTTAGTGCTCACTAAAGTGGGGGAAAAATGTACACGAGTGAATTTTCACCCCATGTGAAAATCCCTTTTTTGCTTTTATCCACTTTATAAAACCAAGTCGAAGGCTTAATTCCACCTAAGGCCGCTACTTGTATCACACTTGGTGCCTATTTTGAGCATCAATGCAAACGTTTCTTTTAGGGATGCCTGCATGGTGTGCAGACATCTACACAATGTGCTTACATCCCTAGCAAATTCCTACTTCTAGAGCCTACAGAGGCATTACACTTCCCATTAGGAGTCAATTTTTAACACCCTCCTTGATTGACTAACCTGAATATGGCCATTTTCTTCCTCATTCCTTCATATTTAGTCCTTCAACTTGCATTTGGGGGTTGGAAGATCTCTTCAGCACTTTTGGACTTCATCCATAAGCTTCATAATCCTCTTCCAAGCATTGAGCTCACTCTTGAAAGCTCTAAGCATTCTAGCAAAACACTTTACACTTCACAGCAGCAACATCAACACTCCATCACATTAGTAGAGAAATTTTGGGACCAGACCATTGCAGCAGAGGCTTGAGTTCCTCTCATTTTCTCCCCCAAGCAGCCTTGAGTGCTCTTAGTGGAGGTGGTAAGCTTCCCTCTCCTCTCCTCTATCATTTGGTTGAGTATCATAGTATTGTTTTTGTAGTGCTTGTGTTTTTGTTACTTCTTTATCTATTTGGTTGTTTGTGGAGGTGGGAACACAAAAAAAATTTCTCTCTCCCTCATGTGTGTAGGTATTGAAGACACTCACGAGTTGGAAGTTTCATCACTCGCACAGTTGTGAGTATTTCTTTCCTTTCTTCTCCTTGCCTTTGTCATTTCTACTTCCTTATCTTAGTTATATCGCTTTCTGCTATTTTACTATATTCTGTGGTTTTTAGTATTCGAAGTAGAAGTGGTTATTTATGTGTTTTCTATGATAAACTCACTCTTTGGTCTATACAAGATGCCAACATGTCACACTATCATCTGTATTCTACACTTATGTCCTTTGGTCGAGAGCTTTTCAGTCTGTCTAGAAACCTCTGTGACCTACTTTTTCATAATCTAAAACTTTTGCACTATTCCATTGAGGCGATATAGGGAAGTTCACCCTGTGAGGATCTTTGAATGAAGAGAACTTTTGAGTAGTGAATCCCCCTATATCACAAGAACTAAGAGGCCGACAGTCATTGGAAATAAAAGTTAAATTGATTAAATTCCCACTTAATTTTTAAATTTCCCTCAAAGGAGACTCATTCACCACCCTTGGCGAATGGTTCCCACCAAAGGGGACTTGTTCACCCAAGGTGGTGAATGAGTCCCACTACTGCTGTTTGAAGGTGGGTTGTCAAGGTATGATGTTATTAAATGTTGTTTGTCGGGTTTTTATGTGATTTCACATGTGAAATGGGCCTCTAGATCAAAATTAATAGGTCTAAGGGGCCTATAAATGTTGTTTTGAAGGCGAAATGATGTGAAGGGACTCAAAAGTGGGTCTAATTATGCATGAAATTGTTCCTTTTCTCAAGAGGGTCCAATTTTCTATGGCACACTATAATGGTATTATTTTTGTGACTAAAACTCTCTCTAACATTGTCATCATCATCAAGCACTGGAGTAACACCATCTATAACTTAATGAGATTAATTTAGATATTTTAAAAAAATATATAATAATCATTTAGTATATAAATATTAAACTTAAATTTCAAATGATCCTTACCAAAAACTTGATCTTTCTCATTTATTTTGTTTCTGTTTAGAATATCTAAAATCTTTAACACATCTTTGCATGTGTTTCCCTTCGTTTCCCACTAACAATCACATACATGCAAATATGGTTCAAATTTTTGAACAAGATACCATTTTGTTGGATTTTTTTGGCTTCTTATTTGGTATGTGTTAGGGAGGAGATCATATGGATAACAATTTGCATCCGGTATTTTTTTGACCTCTCTAATACAGTTGTGTAATTTATCCTTTTTTTTAAGTTTGTGAAAAACCCAAATAATTGCAAATATATTTTATTTTTATAGAATGGCTCTAACCTATGAAGAATTGTATGGATAATCCAATCCATTCTCCTTGTGCACCTCTTATAAAAATCACTTAAATAGTGACTCTTGATGTGGCAATGGTACGACTCTATGGAAGAATTGGTTTATTGATTTGCATGAGGGAAAATTCTATAGTTTTTTTCCCACATTGCTATACAAACCCATGAAATGATGTCTTATTATAAATAAAAAACAAGTTAAACAATGTAAATGCATGCAAAACCATAATGAATAATTCAATGAGCTTACCAATATGAGTTTCATCATGACACTAAGTTTTTTTAAAGTAATCGATAAATTTCTTCTCCTCTTTGAATTCCTCCATGAAATTTGTTATTAGATGAGTAGTGATGTCTTCATTATCACTCATTGCATACATCATCTCACTCAATCTATCGAACATATTAGTCCCAACATCCTTATTACTAACATACTTGTATTGTAAAACATAATATCAAGCTATAAAATTCAAACATGTAATGTTCAGCTATTCCATGTATTTTAATCAAAGATTGACTTACTTATATACATTCTTCAACCATTCCCTATGTACATGCCAAATACATAAAAGTACCCAGAAACAAAGGATAATCTACAAGTTACAAGGATAAGTGTAATGTTTAGCTTTTTATAGACTAAATATTAAGCAATTACAATGAGTTAAATTTAGTTTAAATAATTTAGATTAAGGCCAATAAAAAAAAGATTGCTTCAATCTTGGCACTAGCATTGTCTGTCATAAATGAATTGACATCCCAATCTTCTTTACATTTTTTCCCTCTTTTATAAACTTTTTTTAGCCATTCATTTATATCCTCGAGTTTATTTCTTGAGGATATGGCCCATGCAATAGGTATACCAACCTCTTGTTCATCAAATACAAGCAAGGTATATAAGCTATACTACAAATGAATAAACCATAACTTATTATGTTTTTAGTAGAGAAAATTAATGATTTCATTAAGATCCATAAATACAATTAACATTGTTTTACTTACACAATATTTATTTGTTGAGAATGTGGAATCCATAGCAATAATTGCATTATGTGAATGTTTCATCATCATCTCTCACATCCATGGAGTTTGGATGCCTATGATAAATGAAATATTTTCCAAATTGTTTGGTCTTTTACAATACAAGTTATCTTTCTCCTCTACATGCCACATGCTTACACTTTTTGCATCATCTTCATTATTTTGGGATCGAAGTGAGCGTACTCTATTCCATGCATTCAAAACATATTTCCTCAACAAATATGTGTCCCTCTTATTCATCAACTAAGTCAAACTAGGGTCTAAATAGTGTTGTTCACATATTGTATCAATTCCCACCCCCATTAGCAATAAGGATTCAATATACTATTTACATTCATTTGACAACCTTGGTGTAATGCTACTCCTTGGATCACCAGAAAGGTCATATTCTCCATGAAAAATTCACCTTTAGCATCACAATAACTAAAATAATTATATGTAATAATCACAACATCTGGTCTATCATAAATAACCCTAATAAGAAAGGGGGTTCAACAACCCCTTTTTTGGATAAACCTTCATTTCCTTTTCTTGTTTTTAGAGTTATTTTCAAAGTTTCTTTTAGAGTTGTTTTCAAAGTTATTTATGTTGTCATCGGGGCCAAAAGCACACCAATAACTATTTTCACATGTACAAAATATATATATTAATTGATATAACAAATATAAAATATAAGTTTTGACATGCTTCATGATTATATTAAATCTAAGAAAACCTTGAGTACATCTTCATTGTCTAGTCAGTAGGTTGTATCAAGTCGGTCTTTCTATTCACTTTGCATACAAATTTTGTCTCTATACTATCCAATAAACCTTCTCCTTTGACAAAGTGAGGGAGTATTTCAAGAGGGATTGCAACACATATGTCTATCTCACTATTGCCATCTCCAATAGGTGTCCATTCAAGGTCAACACTTGAGAAAAGATTTCCCTGGTTGGGAATGTCTTGCACATCTAGAGAAATGAGTGATTCCCATTTATTCTGCCTACCCATTTTGAATAATACTAAGATGGTTAGCGGACCTCTATCTTGTTCAAATATGTATTTAAAAAATTAAATCCTCTACCATGAAGTCAAGAATATAAACAAACATGGGAATATTATCATCCTAAAATTCAATTGAACCCCAATGAATTTACAATTTATATGATCATTTCTCTAAAAAACCTTCTACCACAAATTCATTTTACAAATAAGATCATATCCAGGACAATGTTCTAATTTGGGATGATGTTTAGATTTTACAAATTATAGGTTGGAATTGAACATTTTTTTGGTTGGGGAACACATTCCTTTGATTTGGGTAACTTTGATTTTGCATGGTGTTACCTTGATTTGGATCAATACATTGAGTTGTCAACACATTATTTGTATTTTGAACAACATTGGTTTTATTTGCAAACGTATTCATCCCATAGTTCACCAAGTGGGGATTTGATATAAGTGGCCACATGTGGGTATGATATATTTTATTCATATTTGGCATGTATGGATTCGATGGGATAATTTTTTTTTTAAGACTCATGTATTGAGCATTTGGTTGATAGATTTGTAGGTTTTGGCTTTGATTTAAATCTACCATAGGGAAAGGTGTTCCAAAATTTAGATTGGGCATACTCATATTTGTTGTATCATTGAGGTTTGTAGGATATAATGATCCCATGTGTGAATTTTATAATTATGTGACTTTTTATAATCAATTGGTATCATAAGGCTTTGATAGTTTGGTTAATTTAGATCACTCATTATGTATGGATCATGTTTATATTCCATGTTTTTCTTGTGTTTTGACCTTGTTGACCTCTAAGGAATTTAGGACCAATGATGAGATGAAATATGAAAGGGTGAGTGATATGGGTGTTTGAAATTGTTCAAAGGATGCTACTTTAACTAAATGTGTGAGAAAGGATATGTTCCCACACACCTAACTAATCAAGTTGATTTTGATTTGGTTTAAGATGATTCACCCAAGTCTAGAATATTGATTTTTTTTCAAAGCTATAATAAGTTATTTGTGGAATGGATTTTGAGAGATTTTTTGGGATGGATGAAGTGTTTGTTTTGATCCTAAGTGAACCTAAAGGGGAATATTTTACAAGACCAATGAATTGAAGAACATGTTTTACCCTATGAGTAACTCAAACCAAAAGACCAATGTTTTTGCATGGAAGATAATAAGACCAAGGATAACAAGCACATGTGTGGGGTTCAATTTGATTTAATCTTGATTAATGAATTGATTAAATTATCACATTCACTTGTCTTGCTTAAGTTTCAGACTAAATTTCTACACTTTGAACATCTTCCATCCCATGTGGAAATTAAGAGGTAAAGTTATCATTTCCCTAGGTTGACTTTGAAGAGAGTGTTCAAATTGAGATATGAGTACAAGTATTTAGAAGCCTATAAAGATGAGATCTTTACAGAAATTTGATAATTGTTAAATTTTTGTTTCAATGTTTTGGAATGAATCAATGTGTTTTGAAACTGACTCACAATTAGCACAATCCTAGCTCAATTGGTGCATTTTTCCTGGTGGTCATTCCTCATGCTCTTCATAGTAGATGAGACAATTTTACATGCAATTGAGGGAAAGGTGTAAAATTATGTTAAGAATGAAACTCTTAACCCATACATCTTAGCCAAATTATACATGGCAAGTAACTTCTTGGAAGCGAAGTTCCAAAGCACCATTTTGATAAACTCGTTGGATGGAAAAGTTTGCTATTACAAACAAAGGCTTTTAATGACAACAAATCATGAGCACCTATCGTTTCACTACCATCTATTGCCCAGTTAAGGATCTTCAACCATTCCCTTCCAATTAAGGAGATGGATTAGGTGTAGCATGTTGACGCCTCAGGATTGAAGGTACATTCTCATGATTTCCCAACCTTTGATATAGCCCGCTAGTAAATGTGCTTTAAGAACTTTCCTATGAGTTTCTTGTTGCAAGGTGTGTCTCATAGTAATCCCTCCCTTAAGGGTGACTCAAAGCAATAAAATACACTTTTGAGTGTTTCTCTTCACCCAAGATTGCATGAAGTGCAAGGGGAGAAGATACACTCTTAAAGTGTATCAAAGACAGGATCGCTCACTCAAAACACTTGTTCATTTTAAGCACCAAACTTGAGTGTGAGTTTGTCTTGTTCAATTTTAGCCCAGCATAGCAATGATTAATGAGTTTGTAGGCTCAATTTTTAAACCAACTTTGAAAGCAAGATTGCAATGGTTAATGTTAGAGCCCAATTGAAAACTATTAGTCCTAAAAGATAATGTATCACAAGAATATCATCAGTACCCTTCTATCTATATATTTCCATGATTTAAACTACACGATTTGTTCCCAAAACATAATTTTTACATTAACATAGTGTCTTAATAATATACCTACTTGTACCCTTAACATAACAATGGCATCAATGATACAAACCAGACATAGCATTATTTTATATGATGGCTTCAATTCTATTGGCACAACACATTATTTCTTGGATAAAATTGTGAAATTTATTTATACATTAACACTCATAAGCCTAGGATTGTAAAGGAAGCTATTGGTATAAATGATGTAGATTCTTGGAAAGAGGCTATGGATGAACAAATGACAACATTAATAAACAAAATAACACATGGGAGATTTATTATATTTTCCAAATGGACATAAAATTGTTGGTTATGAAAATGAGTTAAATCCATAATTTGTGGAGTGATGAGGAGAGGTGACAACCAATTTGCAAAATGGATGGAGATACTAGGTAGCCAAGTCATTTGATTGGTGGGTTGGTAATTATTTTATTTTTAAAATAATTTGTGATCTTGAGTTAGCCAAATTGATTGTTTATTTAACTATTTTGATTGGATAGTTAAGCATGAGGTGTAATTTAGGATTTAAATTAATTTAATTGTTGATAATTTAGACATAAATTTGAATTAGTGTAACTAAAAAATAAATATTATTTAATGAGTTAAATTGTGATAAAGTAATAAATATTAAGATAATAATTATTATAATGGACTACAAGGTGATAAGTGTACTAAATGTTAACATGAGATGATATTACAAAAATAATGTACATGTGATTTCAATGTCTGCACTTTTTATTCATGTGGCTTCTCCCTCTTTTATCTCTTTTAATAATAACCCTCATTATTTTCAACTTATTAGGAACATCCTCCTCCTAGCTTTGTTAAATTTCATATTGGAGCTTTAAAAATTAATCTTAGAAATGTTAGGTGTGTCATGATGATAATGATAGAGTCAAGTTCTAATTTACCAATAGTCAATTTTTTATAGTTCTAATAATTTTGCAAAGGATATGGCTATTCACCAAGCTCTTTTACATACTAAGCATGGGGATTTTATCAATATAGGTGATAGCTAAATTTACGTAAGAAAGAAAAACATCCTCATTCATGGTTGTAGTGTTGTGAAATGAAATCATATTAAAAGGGAAGGAAATCAAGTTATTATTTTAGCTAAATCAAATTCTAGTTGAAATAACATTAAGGTTGGTACTAGAATGACCAAATTGTCTTATCTAGGATACAAACAAACACTTTAGTGATATTTTGTATAATAACTTCAATGCCTCTCTAGATTCATGATTATAATTATTGTGTTTCTTTTTATGTTCATTCTATTTATTCCACTATGGTTAATTTTATTATTACCATTTTGAAATAGTTTTCTTTTTGGTCTAGTTTTTTTAACATAAAGGCAAACATCACTTCTAATACTCAAAGCATGTACAAATTTTCAAGAAAAAAAATACATGCATGCCCTTTTTTTAAGGTTTGGATGTTTCCTTCTCTCTTGCTCATTGTATGTTTTTAGTCTACCTATATATTTTTTATTCTCTAAAATCAATATAAAATAAATCTTATAAAATAAAAAAGCATATTTTATAATCAATTATTATTTTAATATTTTATTACCTTATATATTAAAAATTTGATTAATTCATTCAATAAATAATAACATTCCTCAATTAAAATATAATTTATTTCTTGCATTCAAACTCACATTCCAACCCATAGATAATAATAAAGCTAAAGAATTTTCATAATTTATATATTATATATTTTTCTTTTTAAAAACAAAATTATTATTAACTATGCAAATTAATTTTTAATTTAAAATTGGTAGAACTCCAAAAATTCACCTTATTTATTGGTATTTAAATAATAAGAACCTCTACCTCTACCTAGAACCTCAACAAAACCTATACATTATTTTCTTTTTAAAAACAAAATTATTGTTTACTATGTAAATTATTTTTTAATTAAAAATTGACCTAGAACTCCAACAATAACTAATAACATTCCTAAATTGAATTATACTTTCTTTCTTGCATTCAAATTCACATTCCAACCCATTGATAATATTAAAGCTAAAGAATTTTCATAATTTATATATTATATTTTTCTTTTGAAAAACAAAATTATTATTTACTATGTAACTTATATATTTAAAATTTGATTAATTCATTGAATAACTAATAACATTCCTAAATTAAAATCTACTTTCTTTCTTTCCTTCAAACTCACATTCCAATTTCTGATGGATGAATACCAATGTCGCTTTTCAGTCCACATATGTGATCAGGAATATTATAAAAGTATTTTTATAAATATGTGATGGAATTAAATAAAATTAATTACCTAAAAACAAAAAACAAAAAACCCAGTTATAAATGAATAGGTATTATCAATTCTTTCATTAATTAGAATTTAGAGGGTTTCTACACTAGTTATGATGTTTTAAAAATAAATATTACTTTACATTTTGTTTATTTTAAATTAAAAATAGAAAATATTTTTTAAATAAATAAAATACTTTTTAAAATAGATTTAAAGTAAATTAGTGTATACATTTTAAAAAATATTAGATCCTTATTTACAAACATTTTTTTTTTTTAAATATAGATGTATTAATTTTATTTTATTTAGAATGATATAAAAATTATTTTACATTGGTTTATTTTAAATTAAAGTTATTAAAACAAATTAAAATAAATAAAATAAGTTTAAAGTAAATTAGTGTATATTTTTTTTAAAATGATTTTTTTTTTGTATTATATATAGAGGGGTCACAAAAGGTGCCGAAAAAGCAGAAAAGATTGAAATGTACAGCTCAAGAGAGGCTATGCCTCACATCAAGAGTGACAATAAGATACATAACAAAGATATACATAACATAGATAGAGACAAAAAGAAGAGAAACTAGTGTAAGGTATCATCCAGGGTATCAACCTAGGTAGTCCACCCCTTAGCACCTTCCATCCAGACAATGTGTTTCATCTCTTAGATCTGTGCAAGCATGAGGATATGATCCTTGTTGGAGTTCCTATTGTTCTTCACTTCTTGGGTAAGCATTTTGCATGACTTATCGAACATCTGCAGATTGTCCAGAGTTTGCATCCAAGCATAGCCACCCTACATCTCATAGATGAAGAACGTGGCAAAACCGTTCTTGAGGAACCTTTTAAGTTTTTCTTTTTCAATCATCATGGTAGTGCGAACCTATAGGAAAATTTTAAGAAAAGTGAGTTTTCGAAAAGACTCAGTAAGAACTCTAGGGTTGTTTTGATACCTTTCTTCATTTCTACACTTCTAGATCTACCACAAAATATTAGAGGAGAGAATTTTCCAAAATAAATTAGAATTTTGCTTTAGCCCATCAATATGCCCAGTGATAATTTCAATAATGTTAAAGATCAAAGGATAAGTGATGCCAAATATATGCCAAATTTCCTTAGCAAATATACAGTCAAGAAGAATGTGTCTACCAGTCTTGGGTAACCTACATAGATTACAATAATCAGTCACCAAGATATCTTTTCTGATAGGGAGCCTGTCAAGAATCAAAAGCCGGTTAAAATTTTTTATCTTAGGTTCAGTAGGACCTTTCCAAAGAATCTCAAAATACTTCTTCCACGAGCGGGCGTCGAGGGTAGAGTACCAGACAGTGTTAATGTGGTCAATGATGGCATTAGAATGCCCAATAATATTGTAAATATTCTTAGCTTTAATTTTGGATAAAATGGTCCCATCCGGCCATTTACTACTTAAAAATCTATGAGAATCCAAATGACAAGAAGTCGAGAGGTCCTTGGTGGCCTTGAGAATCAAATTATAGGTCTTCTTTTGGGAGACGGGGATGTCAAACTTGTTTCTGAGATCCTCCCAACTTATTAATCTATCAAGTTCAAAAAGGTTAGCCAATTGAGAGATGCCTTTATTAGCCCAGTGTCTAGCAGAGCAACCCTAGGAGAGGGCGAGGGGTTTTCCAGAAGAACGTAAGTTCCACTAGATGGACCTTTCACCGTAAAGATGATTATCATCATGGAAGGTCATGTTAGTAACATAAATAAATCCTCACATAGTTCCAAGCTTTCCAAATGGATCTAAAAACAGCAGATCCTTGCACAAGAACATGAAAGTTACTAAGGACAAGATCATTGAATGGAAGATTCTTCCAGGATTTAGCATTCTTGGGGAGTCCCCTTTCAATGTTATTCCTAATGAGGACCTTCCAAGGATCATAGCCATCAAGAGAGTGAAAGATCCACTTGGCAGCCAAGGCAATCCCTTGGAGCTTAAGATCCTTCAGGCCAAGACCCCCAAGGAGTTTATTAGTATGGCACCATTCCCATTTAACAACGTGCATTTTATTTTTACCTTTACCATCCGACCAAAGAAACTTCCTGACAGCCTTTTGAATCTCTAAAATTTGATAATTGCTGAACATTCAAGCTAAGGAATAATAGATGTTATAAGTGGAAAGAATTTTTTGGCAGACTTGCACTCTGCTAGCCAAGGATAGAGCTCTGTTGTGCCACTTATTAAGCTTCTTAAAGATTTTGTCTTTGACCCATGACCACATATCCTTAAGGGAAGGATCAATAGAGAAAGGTATGCCAAGATATCTCACAATTTGGTGTGGACCTCCCCACTTGAAGTCATAATTCTTAAACCAGTTAGGTGGCCGCTCATCCCAAACAAGGCAGATAGACTTGAGGTGGGAAAGACAAGCACCAGAGATCTTGAAAAAAAGGTTGAGCTTGTAAGTCAGAGCCTCAAAGTTGACAGTCATGGCTTGAAGGAAGATAGTAGTGTCATCAGCAAATTGGCAGTTAAGAAGCTCTTTGTTGTTAGGGAGAGATATGCCCCTGACAATGGGGGAGATAGAGTTATCTCTCAAAATGTAGTACAGGGCTTTAGAAGCAATAAAAAAGAGGGCAGGGGCCAAGGGGAAACCTTGTCTGATGGACCTTCCAAGGGGAAAGGAATCAGAGAGGGATCCATTCACGTCAACTTGGGCAAAGGCATCTTTGAGTAAAATTTTAACAGAGTTGCAGAAAGTCCTAGGGAAACCGAAAGCCTCAAGCATCATGGAGATGAAATTCCATTCCACCCTGTCATAGGCTTTTTCAAAATCGAGAAGGAACATGGCAGAGTTTTGTTAGGAAAAGTTGGCCCAATTCATGGCTTCCTAGCTGGTGATCAGGTTTTCAAGAATATATCTTCCTTTGATGGATCCAGTTTGGGTAGGGCACACAAAGTTGGGCAGGATATTCTCAATTCTCAGAGCTAGGATCTTGGCGAAGATTTTATAGGAGACATTGAGGAGAGTAATAGCTCTCCAGTTCTTGATGAGCGCTTTGTCCCCATCCTTGGGTAACAATTTAATAATACCCCTATTGATGGAGCTACCCAGGGAACCTCTAGCAAGAGCCTCAGAGTAAATATCAAGATCTTGGTAGATCCAATCAATATTAGCCTTGTAGAACTCAACCAGGAGACCATTAGGGCCAGGGGCCTTGTCATTATTAAGAGTGTTAATGGCTTTTTCAATTTCCTCCAAGGAGATATCTTTAGACAGCTGGTTGGCTTCTAAAGTGGAAATCTTGTTAGGGATGAGGAAACAAACTTGATTTCTAAGGAAGGAAGCTTCCTCTGAATCCTCAGAAGCAAAAAGACCTTGATAAAAGTTAACAAAGGCCTTTTTGATGTTTTTGAGGTCATTTATCTCATGATTATCAACTAATATTCTTTCTATAGTTTCATTAGACTGCTTTTGTTTGATGAGGTTAAAGAAGAATTTAGAGCCTCTGTCACCAAACTGCAGCCAGTGCGCACGGGATCTAATCTTGGTACCTTTGACCTTAACCTGTTGGTGTTGTCTATGGGCTTCGTTAGCATTGACAACATGAGAGATGAGCTCATAATTTGAAGGATTGGCTTTGATGTTGGATTCAACAACCTAAAGATCGGAGGAGAGATTTTTTTCAACGAATCTAAAGTCTTTGGCCCTTTTTGTCCAATGGTTTTTAACAGATTCTGCCAGGTGGGAATGTTCAAGTTCCATCTATCCAAATGAGATTTGGCAGGAAAGTTATTCCTGTTGATGAGTCTAATGATATGGATGGCAATAAGAGTATCATCATCTTTAAGGAGACTAGTGTTAAGGAAAAACTTGGGATTGGAGCCTTTGTTGTGAATAGGGGAGTTGTTGATTCTAACACAGGTGGAGATAGGGTGGTGATCGAAAAGGGAGGTGGGGGTAATGAGGACAAAGTGGTCGAGTTTATCAGGGAGAACAGAGAAGAAGTTTTTATTAGCATAGAAACGGTCAATTCTAGAGTAAATTCTAGGACCCTGTTGGAAGTTGCACCAGGTGTGCCAAATGTCAGGGTTAGTGTCCTTAGTGCCAGCCAATGGATCAAATAATTGTTTAGAACTTTTCATCTTATTCTAGTGCACTTTTTCCAAGTCTTTCCAGACAAACAAAGGGCCACCAATTTTGTCCTCCTGGGATTCAATCATGTTTAAATCCCCCCCACAAGCTAGGGGATATTAGGGAGAGCAGCCAACCAGTCCCAAAGACTCGATCTCTCCTTGAAATCATTTGAGGCATAGATAGAGCATATGACAAATATGTTGTTATTGAAATTAAAGGTAACCCAAACTGCCCTGTTATAGAAGGAAATCTCGTTGCTAGTGATAAATTTCTCCCATCTCCTGTTGAATAGAAGGGAAACCCCATCCCTGCCTCTGGGGTGGTTGGTGTAAAGCTTGATAGCATCTTTCCACAGAAAGTTGAGGTTAGCATCTAGAGCGTATCTAGTGGCCTTAATCTCCTGCAGCATAAGGAAATCCATGGATTTACAGGTATCAAGATACCGCTTAATGACCCACCTTTTATCAAGGCATTCAAGCCCTTGAATATTCCAAGAAACACAATTCATTGGGAAACATTCAGGGGGGAGAAATCAGAGGATCCCACAACTGGGGCTGTAACATTACCCTGGATGTCACCAATCTTTTTCTTGGATGGGTTCTTATTTTTGGAGCCTAGACGTCTCCCCCACCTTTCAGAAGTGGGGAAAGCATCCTTTAGTTCATCATCATTCTCTGAAACGTCAGGGGATAGGAAATACAAATCCATAGTATGCTTCAGAGGGTGAATAGCTGAAACCAAGGAGAAAGTGCTGGTCGGGATGACTTCAAGCAAGCAATCATCACCAAGCTCACGGAAGATTTTAGGGGGGAAGCTTAAGGGAGGAGCCAAGTCAGAGCACTTGAGAGAGCAATCCAAAAGGGTCAAGTAAGATGAGGCGGAGCTACTTAGGATTTCCTTGGAGGTGGAAGCGATAGAGTTGTTCACAAAGGAGGCAAATTGAGGACATAAGGACAGGGAGCCCTCTAGAGTGGTGATAGTTTGCTTATTGGCTCTTCGTCTATGCTTGTTGGAGGTTTTAGCCACTGCTGGGGGTTCGACATTCAGAGCAACAATCGCAAGGGGAAAAGAGTTAGTCAAGAGAATGGTAGGGGAAGGGACAAAAGGGGTGGATGGGGTGCTAGAAGCCAAAGGGGGTGAGGGATTAGCAGGTTCATCAGAAGGAGGGGTTTTGTTCACCGAGGAACCCGGGTTAGGGTTAACAACAGCCGAAGAATTATGGAGTAGCGAGGGCTTGGACGACAAGGGTTTTTTCTAAAGGATGGGGCAGTCCTTCCTAAGATGCCCTTCCCTTCTGCACAGGAAGCACACATTCAGACCCCCGAGGATATCAATGGGGCAAGTGAATTTGTCATTAGAAATACAAATGTTAATCTCAAATAGAATTTCATAACCCAGATTCAATGAAATAAGAACTCTAGCATCCATATGAGGGACCAATCTAATAGTGTCATCCATTCGGATGACTTTACCAAGTGGCTCAAGCAGTTGAGGGAGGAAACACCATAGAAATGGTAGGATATGTTTGACCACAATCCAACAAGGGGCTGAGAGCGCAAGGACTTCCTCATGTATGGCCTTAGGAGACCAAGCAATGGTGCGGAAGGAGGTAGAACCCACGATCCAGTATTGTTTTTTAAGAATTTCAGCCTAGGCTTCATGATTAGTGAAAAAAAATAACAAACAACCCTTTCTGTATATGCCTACAGAAAGAGATGTGAAAACCAAGTTTCAGGTTCCAATAGTTATGGAAAAAGACAAAAAAAAAATTGAAAATAACCTGATGCTAGAAAAAATGAAAGTAGCTCAGATTGGTTGCTCCTCAGCTATGGTATAAATATTGGTCCAGTTAGAGGAACTTAAGTCGAATAGCAATGCAAGTTTAAAAGACCAAATTTAATAGCTTTGGAAGAAAATCATTTTCCTGTCAAAGGTTGAAAGAGTAGGAAATTTAGGCACGTTGGGAAACTTGCATTACATTGCAACACTAGTAGGCATTGAGGATTAATTTGTAGCATGTCAAATTAATGGTGACATTAATGTTTGAAAATTTTGTCGCTGCTTCATGTAGTTCTTGTGCTTGGCCTACAAGTTGAGTGCAAGTTTTGAGTTCAAAGGAAGCCACAAATCTCAATGCCTCCAAACTTTGACATTGACATTGTCAAGGATAGCAAGATGCTAGACAAAAGGACAACCCGTGGATGGTAGGCTATGACCATTGGAAAAATACTGTAGTCTTCAAACATACCAAAGTAGTGTAATTCCACACCATAATTGTTCAATAACTACATGATCAAAGTGTTCCAAGTATGAGTGAGTTTGGTGGTGTTTTCATTAATGTTGTCATTGATGCCAACATAGTATAGGTTATTGCAGAGAATGGAATCAAGTGATTGTAGGTGGTACATGTATAGGTGAGTAAATGGAGCTATCTTTATAGTGTTGTAGGTGTGCTGATATGATGAGTTACCAAGTACTTGTGAGAAAATTAATAAATAGAGAAGTCAGAGTTGTTTGTATGTTCATAATGAGCTCCAGTATGTGCTCTGCATTTCTTCTATGTTGATCCTATGCTTGTGTAGATCTAAAGTGTTGTTTATGGGCATCTTTGGGTGATATATCTTGGATTGTAGCTTTTGGTTTGATGAAAAGTGAAAGTTGTGTTCACCAATTTGTGAACTAGTTTGACAGAGTTGTTTGTCTATGGACTAGAAGAAATGTATCTACTCCGCAGTCCTTTGTTGGTTTGTTTTGGGTCTTTCGGATCTGCAAGAAGGCTTATAATGATATAATAGATATTTTTTGTTAAAGGAATTTGCGATTTGGTGCTCTGGAAAACTAGTTTCAGAATTACTATGTGTGTTTGTATAGTACATGTGGACTGATGAAGAGTGTTTTGTGTATGAAGGTTGTTGTTGTAACTGTAGATGAATCTGAAGGCATCTAAGATGTGTCCCAATGCATGGTGAGGCATGTTATGTCATCTGCATGATATCTTCTTATTGCAAAAGTGTGTACTTCAAAGTTCATTGGTGTTTTCATTAGGTTTGGTGGACCTGGTGTTTACATGTCATGCGAAGGATAAGTGTCAATTGAGGAAGCATGTGATTGATCCATGATGTTGTTTTGGGTCTTCATTAAGTGTTGGTTTGGTCCACTCTCATTCTCTTCCACTGTGGGAATGTTGATTTTCTGACCTAATTTGAATTTATAAAATGAAGCATGTGTAGTTGACCTTGGAGAATGTTTCTAAGGTTAAAGATGGTATAAATACAAGTTGAGATATTAAAAGCATTGGATGACAAAATTTTGAGAAACAAGAGTGTGCGAAAGTAAATTGAGGTAGTAGTACTTTAATGTGTTAGACTCCTAAAATCAGTGAGTTGATGGTGTCTACAATTCTCTGATCAAGGTTCTAGATGTGTGAAAGTTGTTTTGGTGGATCTTTTGTTGCATTGAAAAAGTGTTCTCTGTGTAACATTCTTATTTCTATCTTTCTATATTTGTAGGCAGTGAGCCTCCCTTTTGGAAAGTGAGTCCTATTTGGATAGTGATTCTAATCTTGGGAAGTGAGCCTCTTTGAAATTGGTTTTACAATTACTTTATATTGTGAGTTAATCCTCACCGTGGTTTTTCCCAATTATTGGGCTTTTCACATAAATATGGTGTTTCTTGTGTTGATATTACTTTCTATCATTTGCACTTCATGCTCATACTTAATAATAGATTAAAGTGGATATGGAGTTAATAATTATTTGAGATTCATGAATGTGATTGGTGACAACTGATTTAACCCCCCTCTCAGTTATCTTGTGCATTTCAAAAATTGGTATCAGAGCTTTGGTTCCTTAGAGAAGAGCTTAATCACTTGAGGTAGATCTGATGGTGCACAAATTGACAATCCCTATGTTTGATGGATCTAATTACAATTTCTAGAAAGTGCAGATGGGAGGTTACCTAGTCTCTCTTGGTTACGAGACTTGGAAACTTGTTGAGACAAAATAAGTTGAGCCAGAAAGTGGCCCTTCTTCTGCAGATGAGATTTTTTCCTATGAAGAAAATGAAAAACCAAGGTATGCAATCTATAGTGTTTTATCTAAGCCCAAGTTGACAAAAGTTATTTCTTTGGGCACTGCTGATGAAGTTTTGGAAAATTTGAAAGATATCTATGAAGGAAATGACAGATTCAAATTGTCAAAGAAGCTGACAGCTAAGTGCAGATATGAGAACTTGAAAATGGAAGAAGGTGAAGACATTGCAAGCTATTTTCAGAGGGTTGATATAGTAGTAAATGAAGTCAAAAATCAAGGTGGTACTTTGACTGATGAAGATATAATGGAGAAGATACTAATGACTCTACCAGAGAGTTACATTAATAAAGTCTTAGCTATTGGGGAAGCTTATGATCCTAATAAATTCACTAAAGAACAACTATTCAACACCTTGAAAACATTTGAAATGAGAAAATTTGGAAAAAAAAGGAAAAAATAGAATCAACCTTTAAAGCAACAAAGACAAAAGATGATCCAGATGGTGATAGTTTAGAGAGTTGGAAGCAAATTTTGTAAGGAAGTTGAAGGAAGGTACCAGTAAGTACAAAGGTATGTTACCTTTTAAATGTTTCAATTGTGGAAATATTGGTCACTATGCTTCAAGATGTCTAAATAGAGCTATACACAAGAAGAGCAGAGACAATAAAGACAAAAAAGGACAAAAAGTTCAAGAAATTGTATTATGTTAGAGAAGATGTTGGAATTTCTGATGATGAATCTAATTTTGAAGGTGGTAATGATGAATGCTTGTTTCTATCCTTAGAGAATAAATATGTGTCTACTAACCATGGAAGATGTGCAAAGGAATGTGGTTCAAAGAACAAGAAGGAAGAGATGGAAGGTAATCTGGTTACTATCTTTTATGCTAGACAAGATGAAGAATATTGGGTGATTGACAGTGGCTACTCAAATCACATGACTAGAGACAAAAGTAAGTTCACTAAACTTGAAAAGTATGATTGAGGACTAGTCATGTTTAGAGATGATTCTAGTGCAAAGATTGTTGGTAAAGGAACAAGTAGTTTTGATGGAAAACATAGTACTGATGATGTCTATTATGCTAAGGGATTAAGGCATAATCTTTCAATATTGGAAAAATGTGTAGAAAATTATTTAAGCTTGTGTTTCAAGATAATACTTGTGAAATTAGAAAAGGGTTTGCAACTATGGTAGCGGTAGGAAGAAGAACATATGGAAACATTTATCAACTTAAGGGTGTTGATGGTCAGTCTTTTGTATCTCAAGTTAATGAAATTTGGTTATGGAACTGAAGGATGGGACATGTAAACTTTGAAAATTTAATCAGGATTAGTTCAAGAGAAGTTGTCTGGGATTTTTCTAAAATCACAAAGCCTACCAATACTATTTGTAGAAGTTGTTAGTTAGGAAAACAAACAAGATGAAAATTTAAAGGAAAAGAGAAATCACCTACCGGAATTGTAGTACCCCTATGTTTTTTTATGTTTTCTAACAGGTTTTTTTTTACTTTGATAGACTTTGATACTATGTTGTTATTTGATCGCTAACATTAGAGTGATGATGGTTTTTTATTTTATGATGTGATGATACACTATATAGATGATGATTATTTGTGACATGCTTTTAGATTAGCATAGTTGTTTATTTGAGTTGTTATTGATATATGCTCATCTGTAGTTAATTGATATTTTATTTTGTCAGTTTTGATGTGACACTATATTGGTGAAGAGAACAGGATTGCATCACTTGCTTGTGAGCACCCTATGATTCCACAATTTTCTCTTCATGATGTGTTTGATTCATCATTTATATATGTACATGTATGACATATGTTTGATTGTAGGATCACAGGTACATGACAACGACTCCACCTAGTTTCACAAATTTGAACGTGTCCATTGCCCAATAAAATAGTTGATTAGGAGATAGTAATGAGGTATCCTAGTCAAACCACAACCCTAGTCATAGTGTGTCGTAGGTCCTAGTTCGGTATGCTTTATCGTTATGTTGTCCACGTTTTCCTTGTCATTTATTTATTTGCAAGGTTTATTTTGTGAAAATTAATATTAAATTAATGGTTTTAATTATTTTAGTGGTTATTTAATTAATTTTAAATAATATTTTTAGAAGCTTTGTATTTAATTTAATTAATTAAATTTAATTATTTTGTAAAGTAATTTAATCCTTATGATAAAATTTATTTTATAAGGTAGTTAGATTAAATTTGTTTTAGAAATTATTGTGTGAATTTGATTTATAAATTGCATAATGTAGATGATATTAATTTGTCAATTTTTAAATTATTAAAATAGCATATTCCTTGTAATTATCAAAAAGGAAATATCAAAGAGTTGGTTGAAATATATTTTAATTTTGACATGTGTGTTAGAAAAAATCATTAAACACTCTTGTTCAGAAATTATTCTCGAAGAGAATATTTGCAATAACTGAGAGAGGTAAGAGGTTACTTCATCAAAATAAAAGAAAGATATTTTTTTTGGGGTAGAGGTTGCTAAAAAAAAAAGTTCACGGGAAGTTTGGCTCTAGTTATTTTTATTTTTCTTCTTGTGGAAAAAGGTGAATTCTTGGAGGAAGCTTTGGAAAAATTGGATTCTACAGGCGAAGCTTTACATCAAATATCACTTCCTCAAGCTTCCAGATATAGGTTCCTTTATTTATTTTATTATTTTGCAAATTGAAAGATTGCATGTACAAAAGAATTTATAATTTGAGTAGAAGCTTTTAATTATTTTGAAAATTTGTAAGGCTTCTGTGTTTGAAGATTTTTCGTGAATATTTTAGTGCTTTGTAGAAAACTTTATAATGAAATCAGAGAGCCTCTCTGAAATTGTTATTTTAAACAACAGAAAATCTTAGAGAAAAATAATAGAGATATTTGGAAATCTTTGTAGGAATAGATTCTAGAATCTTCCTATTTAAAATTTTGGGAAAAACTTTATTTGTATTTCCTATAGAAGAATATCATTTAAATTTGTTTTCCAAATTAGTTTAAATTTGGCTGGGAAAATTGGAAAACCTCTATGAAATTTTCTAAATACTTCCTATAGAAAAATTATCATTTTCTTTGTTTTCCCTAAATGATTTTAATTGTCAGGAAAATTAAAAAGAAAACCTTTGGTAAATCTATAATTATTTTCCTATAGAAAATTTGTTAAAATTTTTCCCTCTCCAATATGTGATTTAGATATTTTTAAATATGTTTTTGATAATGAAAACATATATATATTTAAATATTGTATATATATTATTCGTAATATATATTATATTATATATATTATAAATATATATATTTATATATGTATTTTGTAATTTTGTAATTGTAAATTATTTTTATATATAACTAAATAATATATTTAATTGGCTATTTTGGTATAATAGATGTTTTAAATACATAAATGGATATTTTATTTAAAATGAAATGATTTAAAAAGGGAAATTGATTTTATTTATGTATAAATGTGATCTGTAATTAGAGGTTTACAAAATAACTTGCAAATTAATCCTAAGTATAGTTTTTCCCCGATCGTAAAAAAATTGTGTGACTATGTTGTTTAACCATTGAAATTACAAAATAAGTTCACATTTATATAACTAATTATTGAAATTTTGTAATTATAAATCAAATACTAAATAAACTGAAATGAAATTAGAGAGAATGTAAGATAGGAGATAGAAGAAGAATGAGATGGAAGTTAGAAAGATCATATGTAGGTTGATAACGGAGCTCATCCTTCAAAGGACTACGTCTTTGGGTCTACTTCTCAATGTTGGACCGCTTTCATTAATATCGCCAAGCACCTGAAGATGCCTTCTTACAATATTTAAGCTTCAAAAACCTACACAAAATTCTTCAGAATCTCTCTCACTTTTACAATTTTGGTGTATAATAACACCTTGCAATTCTTCCTCTCAAAAAGAATTCAACTCTCCTCTAGCATTCTAACTCCACCTTTTCCAAAAATTTCTAATTTCTAATTTTCTTTCCAAGAGAATTCTATTTCCTTCACAAGCCCATTTCCCATCTTTTTATACATAAAATTTGCTTAATATGGTCTATAATGATATTATTTACAAAATCAACCCAAATCCCCTATTTGCAACAATAAATCTTTAAAATCCTCCAAATAAACCTAACCCTTTTAAATTTATGGCCCTTATAATTTGGGATTTTACAAAATAATCCTTTTAAAATTCTAAACCCTTTAGTAATACTTAAATATCTTATAAATATCACTTATTCCCTTGAATATTTATGAAATCGGGCTTTGAATATCTTAAAAATATTTTAAGGTAAAATTTTAAATGATTCCCTTTTAAATTTAGGGGATATATTTATCACCCATCGAAGATTCGGCCTTAATATGGTATTTAAAAGATATTTCCGCCAACATACTTTCAACCATATGCACTTGGCGTGTTGGCAATGGATTCTATTGGGAGAGGGGAGGTTGGAGGTTCAAACAACCTCCCCTTTAATTTTGGCTTGAATACTCATTAAACAAGAAATGAATCCTATCACATCCCAAAAATCAAGGATGGCTTAGTGGTGAAGATTAAAAGTAGGAGAGTGGAGGTCATAGGTTTGACTCTCTCCAACAAATATTTATAACAACCAGCAATGGAGAACATTCCAACAGTTCCACATGGTACCCAGCTGTTGGGCCACGTGGCAAAATATTATTTGCTTATACATTGATATGTGTCATAATGTAGTTGGCACATGCCACCTATGCTTGCCACCTCAGCATCATGCCACATGTCATCACTCAGTTGGTCCACGTCATCATCTGCCATACCATCATGCCACATCAACATGCTAATGTCATGTTGATGTCATCATTTTGACTAGTCAACCTTCCTTTTGCAAACTTTGACCAGTGATATGTCACTCATACGGACTCTGTTTGATGCGAAATGAACGACATCAGAATCATGGTGGCGAGCTCTTCGACATGATGTTATTTTTGACCATTTTTAAGATGATCAATTTTTTCACCTTTGACTAGCCCATGTACTAGGTTTGATCGGACCTTTGATTGTGCATAACTTCTACATACGAACTCCTTTTGAGCCTGTTCAAGTTGCATCAGGACTATGTCAGTGAGCTCTTTCTAATGATGCTAGTTCTGTGAGATTCTAAGATTGTGAAATTTTTGAGGTTTCCTAGATCCACTTGGATCATTCCTCCCCATTGAGAAGCTTTTGGACCTCCAAAAGGTCTATTTTTATTAACAATTAAAGTGAGGAAAATTTTTCCTCACTTGTCCAGTATCATTTGTCCTTCCTTTTTGGAACTTGTACATCTGACTCATAACAACAATCAAAATTGCACTGATATTCTTAAGTACATTAGCCATATACACATCCACATTCAATGTTGCCACTACCAACCATACACTGCTAAAAAGTAGAAGGCTAAATAACAAAACTAAATTTGTGGATGAGAAAAAGAATGTACCATCATCATGCTTATCTTTCATAACTAGAACAACCTTAGAATTAGATATGCTTTTATGCAATGACACTTCTTGTGGTACAAACATAAGTGCCAAATTATTTCTTGCATTAACTACCCTTTTCAATTGTCTCGTTGTCACAAAAGAGTTATAATTCTTAATTGGATGAGAATGCATAATTTATTCAATTCATTAAACAAGTGATATTGATTATTTTTGTAATGCCCCACTACGCAAACCCAATAGTTTTCTTCCTCTTTGCAAGTAGAATCCCCTCTGCAGTTTCTTCTTAGGTTTCCTTCCTTTAGCTCCCTTCTAAATCAATCTATTTTTTTAATCTTTTCTTACAAAACAACTTTCACCCAAAAGCCCAAAACAGAAAACTTATCTCTTCTTTTCTTTATAAAAAAAAAACCAGAAAAAACCTGTGTCCATAAAAAATTTCTCACAATAAAACTAAATAAAAATAAATAAAACTCATCATCTTTTTCCTCAAAAATCCTCTTCAATCCTTAGTTCTTTTCTTGATTTTTAAAAGCACACAGTTATCTCACAATTTTAATTAAAAATTAATTATTTTTTTAAGATATTCTCTACAGATTTTTCTAATTTAATATCAAGAAAAAGATAATATACACTTATCATCATCATTTCTAATTTGAATTAATTTCTTAAACTTTTAATTTATTAACTAACATTTAAATTTACAAAATATTTTAAATTCAACATTTAACTAACTTACAACTAATTAAATCCACAAGACAACATTAATTAATCTTATAAAATAAGATTAATTAAATTACCACCAACCATAAATAAAATAATTAATCAATAATCAAACTTCACAACGACAAGGACAAGACCTCAATCATGACATAACAAAACTCAAAACAAGATGATAGTTTTGGGACGGGGACACTTCCTTATCGACTCCCTTTTTCAACATTGTACCCGTTGGGTTAATTTACTGCTCGCCCTATCCTGCCAAAGTAGGTGGAATCAAGAATTTATTCCTGCAAATCCTGCATACAAATAAACGTCAAGTAACACACATATATATATATAATCGAAAACATCATATTGTGAGAAGGAATTGCAGTGTAGTAGGGCACTCATAAACGAGTGGTGCTACATTTTCCTCTCACCAAAGCTATACTAACAATTACAACATTAAATATAAAGTAACATTTCTAACTAGCTAATCACATCATAAACTAATTACTAAACCACTGCATCACAATGTATTACTGAAATCAAATTAAACATCATATAATCACAACATTGACATATATAATATTAAGGAAAAACCATTGCATAATCAAATAATCCAAACACCACATAAAGTATCATAAATCATCATAATAATGTCATATGTAGCAATCAACTAAACTATGCATCCACGCACACCAAGTTGGTGACCTAATCACCAACATAAACCAGTATCACACTAACACATAAGAGTAACAAATAGTAGCAAAGAGTATCAACAACATGGAGGTATTACAATGTTCCCTATAGAATATTTATTTTCTATCATATAAATACGAGCTACCCAACACATGTAATGCCCCACCACGCAACCCTAGAGGAAGTTGCAATTCACTACTTAAACGTGCCAAAAAAAAATTTGTTTAAGTAAAAATAACATGTAAGATGAATACACATTGCCAACAACCTCTAAGGCCACGAGACAAAGATTACATTAAAACCCAAACAACAATTAACATCAAAAGAAACCAAAACATTAATCACTTACAAAATTAAGATTACATACATCCCATACAAGATAAATTACAACAAGGAAAAATAAATACCTCAAGATTCCAATTAACAACATTTAAACAATAAGATTACAACACTCATTCCCCGAATGAGGTAAATCCAATAACCATGATTACAATTTACAAATTCCACCTCGATAACAAATGAGGGGTAATAAAATAAAGATCAACTGAAAAGAACGAAACCAGAAAAGCAACAGCATCCAATGAGCTCTCCAATTGGAAATCACGACCACACGATCAAGAAGGAGAGCCAACAAAAAATATTGCATGCCACCCGACCACGTGGAACCCAAAGGCCCCACTCCCTCCGTGCTCGGAGATAGTAATAAGGATTTCAGGTCAAGACCAACTACCTCTAGAAAAAGGCTAAACATAACTGAACTGACTCAAATACCAACATCACTTTACATAGTACAAAAACTCACAAGACAATACATTGCTTCCAGGTTACATAGAACAAGTACACCATTGTACAACACACAATAACTGAATAACTATTGACGTAGGGAGAGTGTCATACATAGATTTCCATGAGTTACCCTAGCTCAACCTTCCTAGGCTACCGGACCCCCATCATGGGTTACCCTGGCTTGCCTCTACTGGCGCCGGACCCTCATGCAAAACTATGTGTCTCATCTCATCTCAAGTCTTAACAATGCATGTTCCATGAGAGAGGCATTCTTTAACTTTATTAGTGCGAATTTCCCCATTAATTCTTTTAGATTATCACTTGATTAAACTCTAAGTGAGTTACCCTGACACCTCTTTGGGCGTCGGACCCCCACAAAGGGCCACTCTCCTACTGACAACACATAACTCAACCACATGCCAAGGGTAGACAATGCACTAACACTTATCACAAATAATCAATACACCTCAATGGGTAACACATCACTACGGATGTCCAAAACTGAAACCAAAGCATGCACTACCCAAGACTAACACAAGGTTGACTAACATAATGACAACCCACATAAAGAATTGATAACAAGACTCAACCTTAAACCATAAGGTCACACAACCCATTCATAGTAACCAGGTTTCTTTTGAAGCATATCTCATGCACTACCCAAGAGAGACAATAACAAAACACAAGAGACATAACATCATCTCAAGAACACACAACTCAAAGACTTACATGATCAACAAGCCCAATACGAATTAACAACACAATCAAAAAGTCCCTAGCCTCAAGGAACAAAACCAGCACAATCAAAGCACACTCACAAATATACAATCATACGATATTGCCCATACACTGAGAATGAATGAAAACACCACTAGAAAACATTCTAAGCAGCTAAATAAGCTAATATTAGGATTTCTTAGATCCAAGTCACGTGAGGACACATTGCATGTAATCAATTTAAATGATTACTGTGTGGTTGAAAAATAAATGCGTAAATGAATTGAAACAACTATTCAAACACACCAATAGGACATTTTATAAAAATAGAATATAAAAAGGTAAAGAGACGCAAACTCAGTATTCTTCTTCCATTTTCATCCTATCGTCCTCTATCTTTAGTGTTTTTGTTAATTCCAGCTTTGTGTTCTCAGATTGTAGGCTAGGCTCAACAAACTGTCTTCCTAAAGAACGAGATTTTGATATCATGTATGATGCAAGATTAAGCTATGATAATGATTTGAACTAATAAGCTTGAAATAAACATGATGCTATGATAAATGAATACTAAATGAATTAAATGCATGAACTCTAATTAATTGCCTATTACCAATGCTTGGATTCACACAGGTATTTATAGAGTTTTTCGAATGATTCTGATTGGCTGTCTTGTTTGACAGTTGTGATAATTCCTGGCAGATCGAATGGCTGAAGAAAGATGAAACTTGAAGAGAAAATAGAAGAAACCTAAAAACAAGATTTTTCTATTTTTGTGAAAGAGGAAAAAAAGAAAAGAAGATAAGAAATCATCTTTCTTTAAAAGAGTAAAAGAAAGATTTAAAGCTGATAAATAATTAATTAAAAAAATCAATTATTTATTTGTGGAGGACATTCAGCTTTTCTTAATTAAATAAAATATTTAATTAAGCTTTTAAAAGCAGAAGAAAGTTGGTGATAAGAATAAAGCTTTAATCAGGTTTTATTGAAAAAAGCAAAAGATCTCATAATTAAATAAAATATTTAATTATGATATGAGAAGATTGCATAATTAAATAAAATACCTAATTGTGATTTGGAAAGAAAGCATAAGATATTTTTAATTAAATAAAATTTATTTAATTAAATCACTTTTATGAAATTAATTAAATGAAACATTTAATTAATTAGAAGAATAAAAATAGAAGAAAAGGATATTTAAATTTAATTAAATCAAAAGTTTTAATTTAAATTCAAATAGTGATAATTAATTTAAATAAATAAAAATGTATTTATTTAATTAATTAAGTGGACATATGAAAATAATTAAATAAAATAAATTTATTTAATTACGACAGAAGAATAAGATGAATGAACAATATAATTAAATTAATTAAATTTAATCATATGTAGAAGATTTTTAGATAAATTAATTAAATAATAAATATTTAATTAATTTCCAGGATTATAGACATGACCAATTTTATCCGTATACATTTTGCCCCTCTTTGAAGTGATGTGTGAAATGCATTGCTTCAAAGAAAATAAAAAAAAATTGCCCCTGATATGTTTCTGATTTTTGATGTCGATGATGCCCCCTCGGGAGGTAAATCATGAAAGATGAGGTTGATATTGGTAGGGGAATAGTGATTTAGCTCCCGATAGATGCTGATTATGAAGGCCTAGTGAAAAATAATATGGAAATGAAGGAAAATGCCAGTAATGCCCCCCCTAAAAAGACCCTTATAAGGTAAAAGGGGTAAAATGAAGTGTCATTTTCACCCTACTGCTACAGTAAAAATTGAGCTCTGATAGTGACTTGGCGAGATGGAGATCCCAGTGCACAGGCATAGATTTGAACGAGCGTGACGATACCAGAGACCAGCAGCGTATGGACCACCAGTGAGTGATTCCAACCATTTGTGATTTCGAATTTTTCATTTTGGATCAAATTTGTAAATGTTTTAGATCGAATGTCAATTTTTTTGCACGTTTTAGCGCATATAGGAAAAGTTTTAGCACATTCGATAAATCTTTTAGCGCATATAGTAATTTCCGTAGCGTATGTAGGAGCAGGTTGAAAATTGATCCTTTAGCGCATCCAATAGATAGAGTTGCGCATTTAGGCGAAAGTCAGCTTAGTTGATCCTATAGCGCATCTAGGGCACAGAATTGTGCATCTAGCATTTGATAGAATTGCACATATGGGAGTTAGAGTGGCACGTCCGCGAGATAGAGTAGCGCATTTGGAGTTTTAACGCATTGAAGAAACAGTTTAGCGCGTATGAGAAAAACTTTAGCGCATATGGGCAACAGAATTGTGCATTTAGGAAATTTTTCCTGGAACGCTTGGTTGATGAAAAATGATGATTAAAATTGCTTCCTTAGTCAATAGATAGATAAATTGTAGGACCATCATGCGGATAGGATAGAAAATCTGATAGAAAACTGATAACGTTGCCTTCAAAAGAAAAAACAAAGAGTAGATAGCTGATAACTCTGTGACGAATGATAAAGAGTAAAATGATTGATTGAGTGATTGGTGGTTGATAACGTTGCTTCTCGCGATTCAAAAACAAAGAGTAGATGTTTAATAAATTTGCTTTCTGCGATAGAAAACAAATAGTAAAATGAAGATAAAATTTTGCATTCATGATTGAAATACAAATAGAAAATGATGTGTGTTGATAAATTTGCTTTCCTAAAAAGAAAAACAAATAGTAGAAGATGATAGAGTAGATTGATTTAACATGCTGATAGATTGATGTAGCACTTGATATGCGTCTGTGATATGTTTTGTTGGATAGATAGATCATGTGATATGGGTCTGATTGATGTGTCCTTGTGATGATTTAAACAAAATAGGAGGCTTTTAAAAGCCTCCAGGTTAGAGAGCGGTTCCCACTATGTTGGGAGCGGATAGGAGAGCTTACCCCTGCCGAGCTACAGGTGATAGTGGATTGTGGACTGGGACCATTGTTGGCCATGCCGCGAGGTATTCAGGCCAACAGGGGGCTGTTGACTACCTTGGCAGAGAGATGGCATTCAAAGCATAACACCTTTCACCTACCAATGGGTGAGATGAGTGTGACGCCCGAGGATGTATATCGGATTCTTGGGATTCCAGTTGTTGGGGCCCTTATGGTTTACGACCACAAGGAGATTGGTGGTACTGCGGCACTACAGCGGATATGTGGTGATTCGGGCATATATGGATACTGGATAGACTGGGAGGATTTTAGCAGGTATCCTGCGTTAGTTGTTGTGTTGGCTACATTTGTCAGAGGTTTCCTTGGACCGGACCATCGGTCGAAGGGATTCGCAGTTGGTTGGGGGAGGATGCTGGAGTGGATGATTACTCAGCCACGGAGGTTTTCCTGGGGGAGCTATGTCTTGGCTGACATGTATCACGATCTCCATCAGATTGTCTATAGAGGATCCACTAGCTTGGCGCGTGGAGTGACATTGTTACAGATCTGGGCATGGGAGCACATTGTAGTCACGAGACCACTGTGCACGAGAGATAGGCCAGCAGGGAGGCCCTATGTGTATGCATATTCTGGTGCAGTTGTCCAGCAGAAGCTGGGCAAGGTAGAGTACTGGCGGCGGGTTTTGGATGATGTCGATGTAGTGATATGGAGGCCCTACACAGACTGCGAGGCATGGGCGACAGATCACCTAGAGATGTCGTTTGTTTACAGACCACGATATCTGATAGGGCAGACACCCTTTATCATTGAGAGATTTCTAGCATTACGGGTCCTGAGGCAGTTTGGATTTACACAGGGGATGCCCCAGGGCGTTGCTCATTATGGGCGGCGTAAGGGGGATGTAGGATGGGGACCATGCATTGCCTATCAGGCAGCGTATACTAAGTACTCCACCTTACAGCCAGAGGTATGGACAGACAGGCCAAAGGTACAGGATGCAGGGATGACGGATGATTATGCACAGTATTTTCATATGCATCCATTTCCACGGTTTACAGTGCTAGATGAGCCACGGGCGATCAGGGTAGCACCATAGCCAGGGGCAGGGATACAGGGAGAGGTGGTCGATGGAGAGCAGGCTATGGGCAGAGGAGGGGAGGAGGGAGAGGAGGAGGAGGGAGAGGAGAGTGGAGAGGGTGAGGAGAGCGAAGATGAGGAGGGAGACAACTCAGATGATAGAGATGATGGGGATGATGGGGATGAGGAGAGGCAGCAGAGGTTGGACAGTCTAGGCAGAGCACAGATTCGTCGGTGGGCCAGATCCGGTGGTAGATCGTGGACAGTGATTAGGGTGTCATCCTCGTCTCAGCAGGCACAGATAGATGCCTTGCAGGGTCAGGTGCAGACCTTTCAGGGATAGCAGGCACAGCTACAGAGTCAGCTAGCACAGGCTCAGAGTATGATAGTGTAGTTACAGGCATAGCTTGCACAGGCCCAGACACAGGTTCAGGCTCAAGCACAGGCTCAGGCACAGGCACAGGTTTAGATGTCTACCCCTGATTCCCAGGTGGCACAGTTGGTTGCAGAGAGAGATGCTATTAGAGAACAAGCACTGGAGGCCGAGGGTGTGGCACAGAGACTTATGGGTACCGTAGAGAGTACCTCATTATGGGAGGCCATTGCAGAGGGATTTGAGGCAGCCAGAGAGGCCGAGTATTACAGAGTTCGATACGAGGAGCTATGCCCTCCTGAGCAACGAGAGCCTTATCCCAGATCTCATAGGACCAGGACCCGATCTCGGACATCGACACATGGCAGGGAGGTTACAGGGCCTCGACGGGATCCTGATGTAGGTACGAGTGGTAGGCCGCCTCCTTCCGGACCAGCTCCTTCAGGGGCATCTACCAGCTAGTGGTTGAGACTGATATATATTTTTGGCACATATGCAAGGCATGTATATTGAGTTTTGATCATGTTTGATGTATTATGTTGTGAACCTTTTAGCTTCATTGGACATTGGACAGTTGTATTATTTTGATGAGCAATGATATGCAGCGGTGATATTTTTGATGATGATATGTTTATGCATTTGTGATGTGATATGGATGTTATCTATATGCATGTATGATATGAGATGGATTTTGATATGTTTTTATTATATTGGCGGACTAATCTTATGATGCAGGATGGTTTAGTGATTATGATGTGAATGCAATGATTTGTGATGATGTATATATGTGAGATGTTAATTTTTGAATTCTTCAATGTATGAAATGCATCGTGACATGATAGATAATGAATGTGATATGAATAATGATAGTGGTGAAAAGATAAATGATATGTTTTTGTAATGTTTATGTAATGAAAATGGTAATGTGATGATAATGAAATAATATAATAACAAATGATAAATGATAACATGATAAATGATAATGGTAATGAAATGATATGAGATGATAAAATGATTAATGATAAATGAGAATGGTGATGGAATGATAATGAATGATATGGTAATGATGATAATGATGAGGATAATGGTAAAATGAAAATGATAAAATGATAATGATAAAATGATAATGACGATGATGAAATGAAAATGAAATGATAAATGATAAATGATAGGTGATAAAATGATAAATGATGAAAATGAATGGATGGAATAAATCAAATGTCCAAATGTCCTCCACAAAAAGCTCAAAACTATATGACAACCGTTGATGCCTTCATTCAGCCTTTCAAAACACTGATGTGAATCCAATATGCAGATATATACAATGATCTAATAAATATGCAACTAAATGAAACTAACCAGTTTGTTGAGCCTATTTCAAGCCTTCTTGAATCATCATAGAACATCTTAAAATGTTGGAAGTATGTACAAGCATCAGAGGGGAAGTTAGCACCAATGATGACCAGAGTACAACTTTCATGATTTTTGATATAGCAAGCGAACACAAGCATCAAGGTATAATTGAACCGAGATGACCTGAGCATTTCTTGCATAAACAGACAAAGATTAACCACCTTTTTGATGCAAATGTGGAACTGTCATTGATGATATTGCTTTGGTCGTCATGTCCTATGACATATTTGCATCAGACTGACTGTTAACCTCAAGACAGCAGACAAAGAAAAAGTCATTCTTGTTCCTTGCCACTCTAGTTCAGGACATCATCGAGTGTGATCCAGAGTAATGATATCTAAAATCAAACAACTTTTGGTCAAACATGTAATACTGTTATTTCATACATTATTCAGATTTTTGGATCATCCAATAGACAATGATATGGTATCTGCTGAAAAGTGTTTCATGAGAAGGCTCGATGATCGAATGATGTTTCAAGTGAGTTGATTGTTTGTTCGTATGATCGGATCCTAGGACATAGTCTAACTGTTTTGGTATGCTCTAAAAGTTAAGTGCCCCCAGTTGAGTTTCTGCCCCGTTTGTTGACACAACTTGCGGAAAGGAAATCTGTACAATAGTAAAACCATGGTAAGACATTTCATTACTCTGGGAAAAATGACGATAGGATGATGCGGTTTATGACCCTAAGGTGCGAAAAAGATGCAGAAAAAAGGAAAGCTTTGAAAAGACAAAGTGCAAAACAGGAACTAATATATGGAGAGGTACGGATAGCGTCTGTTTGCTAGATTTTCACTATCTGTATTTATTGCATTTTTTTTATTTCTTTTTGATTTTTTTGTATTTTTTCTGTCAATAGACTACTTGTTTGCCAAGTTTTCACCCTATGACATTGTTTTGATTTTTTTGTATTTCTTCAGGACTTTTTTTGCTATTTTTGGATTTCTTTAGGACTTTTTCTGTTGTTTTTGGATTTCTTCAGGACTTTTTCTACTGTTTTTGGATTTCTTCAGGACTTTTTTTGCTATTTTTGGATTTCTTCAGGACTTTTTCTGCTGTTTTTGGATTTCTTCAGGACTTTTTATGACTTAAACATAATATTTCTTAAGATGCATACTGTTGATGGGTTCATCAAATAGGTCTCCTTCTGGCATTGATAACTTGTATGCTCCCGAACCATAGACTACAATAACCACGTAAGGGCCTAGCCAATTTGGTTCAAACTTTCCTTTCTTTTCTCGGTCTTGTTGATTTCGTGGGTTCTCTTTCAGAACTAGATCCCCCACCTAAAAGGTATGTGGCTTTACTTTGTGATTATAGCTGTGAGACATCATCTGCTGGTATGCTTTCAAATGGTCAGCTACTCTTTGTCGCTTTTCATCTAGAAGTTCTAACTCTTGTAGTCGAGAAACTCTGTATTCATCATCTATTATGAGACCTTTCAGTGATACCCTTAGCGAAGGTATTTCAACTTCTAAAGGCAATATGGCTTCTGCTCCATAGACAAGGGCAAAAGGTGTTGCTCCTGTTGGCGTTCGGACACTAGTTCTGTAAGCCCACAAGGCGGGATTGAGTTGAACATGCCAATCCTTCCCTGAGTCATTGACAGTCTTCTTCAAAATCTTTAGTATAGTCTTGTTTGAGGCCTCTGCTTGGCCATTCCCTTGCGGATAGTAAGGCGTTGAATATCTGTGCTGAATATGGAATCTTTCACAAAGTTCATCGACATCTTGATTCTTGAAAGGTCAACCATTATCTGTAATGATAGCATTGGGAATACCATATCGACAAATAATGTAATTGAGTATGAAGGATGAAATCTATTTTCCAATGACTTTAGAGAGAGGTACTGCCTCAATCCATTTAGTGAAATATTCGGTCGCTGTGATGATGAACTTATGCCCATTTGAGGAGGAGAGATGAATTTTCCCTACTAGATCTAACCCCCATTGAGAAAATGGCTAGGTTGGTGTGAATGAATGAAGTTCTTGTGCAGGAGCATGAATAAGATTCCCATGAATCTGACATTTTGAGCATGTTTTAACAAAAGTGAATGATTCCCTCTCCATTGTAGGCCAGTAGTAACCCATTCTAATCAATTTCTTGGATAAGGTTAGTCCACTCAAATGAGTACCACAAATACCCCCATGAACTTCTTGTAAAGCTTTGTCAGATTCGTCACGTTCAAGACATCGAAGTAAAGTACCATCTAGACCATGGTGATAAAGGGTATCAGCGATAAGGGTATATCGAGAGGATTGTCGGATAAAGTTACGTTTTTGGTTGCAGGATAAGTCAGGTGGTAAAGTGTCATCTTTTAGGTAGGCATAAATCTTACCATACCAGGGTGAATCGGATCCTACCAAGTGGCAGATAATTTGGCTTCCAGGTGTGTCATAGGCAGGTGTAAATAATTGTTCCACCAGAAATTCATAGCAAGTCTATTTTTCTGGGAGTTGTACCAATGAGGCGATCGTAGCCATAGTGGTAGCTGCTTTGTTGTCAATCCTTGGAATTTGTGTAAACTGAATATTTACAAAGTACTTTTTGAAGTCATCAATCATCTTCTTGTATGGCAACAAATTTTCATCCTTAGTCTAATAATCATCATTGATTTGGTTAATGACTAACTGTGAGTCACCATAAACTTGTAGCTCTGTAATCCTCCATTCCAATGCTGTCTTTAATCTAGTGATTAGCGCTTCATATTCGGCTATGTTATTGGTGCATGGAAACATTAGCCTATATGACCGAGGAATGGTATGTCCTTGAGGGGTGACAAAGAGAATGCCCGCCCCTGATCCATGTTGAGTAAAAGAGCCATCAAAGTATAAGGACCATAGTTGCTTAGATTCTGCAGTGAAAACATCGGCATCCAGAAATTCAATGTGTAAGGGGTGCTCTGTTTGTAGAGGAGCGTCTGCTAATTGATCGGCAATAACTTATCCTTTGATTGCTTTGCGATCAACATAGTGGATGTAAAACTCACTCAAAATCATGACCCATTTTGCTAACCTTCCTGTTAGCGATGCTTTACTTAGTAGATACTTGAGTGGATCAATTTTTGAAACAAGATTGATTGTATGAGTTAGCATGTAATGTCAGAATTTCTGTGAAGCAAAGACTACTGCTAAACAAGCCTTCTCAATAAGAGTGTAGTTAAGTTCATGACTTGTCAGTGTTCTGCTAATGTAATAGATTGCACATTCTTTCCCTTCATGGTCTTCTTGTGCTAATAATGCCCCCAAGGATGTCTCGGTTGCAGCAATATACAGGATCAATGGTTTGCCTGGATTCGGTGGTACTAGAACTGGTGGGTTCATCAGGTACTACTTGATTTGTTGAAATGCCATTTCACATTTGTCATCCCATCTAAAAGGAACATTCTTATGCAGGAGATGTGTGAACGGTAGACTTTTGTCAGCCAATTGTGCAATGAATCTTCTGATGGACTGAAGTCGCCCTTGTAATGATCTCAATTGACTAATGTTCTTTGGAGGAGGTATCTTCATGATTGCCTGAACTTTAGCAGGATCTACTTCAATTCCCTTTTCTGAAACAATATATCCTAACAGCTTTCCGGACGTGACCCCAAAAACACATTTCTTAGGATTTAGGCGAACTTTGAATTTTTCCAATCTGGTAAATATTTTAGATAGTATCTCCAAGTGTCCTCTGGTGTATGATTTTGCCAATATGTCATCTACATAATCTTCCATGAATGTGTGCATCATGTCATGAAAGATCGTAGTCATAGCTCTTTGATAAGTAGCTCCAGCATTCTTTAAGCCGAAAGGCATGACATTCCAACAATACGTTCCCCACGGACAAGTGAAAGTTGTTTTCTCTTGGTCTTCTGGTGCAATCTTGATTTGGTTGTAACTAGAGAAACCATCCATTAATGAATACATGGCATGGCTAGCTGTCAAATCAACTATAGTGTCGATGCTTGGAAGCAAAAATTCATCCTGTGGGCAAGCTTTGTTAAGATCTCTGAAATCAGTGCATACTCTTACGCATTTATCTAGCTTTGCTAGTAGTACAATATTGGAGATCCATTCTACCTAGGTAATTGATCTTATAAAGCCTGCATCGAGGAGCTTCTTAAGTTCTTCCTTAACCAGTAGTGCTACATGAGGATTTATCTTTCTAAGTTTTTGTTTTACTGGTTTAGCTCCTGGTTTGATAGATAAATGATGCATTATGAGATTAGGGTCAAGGCCTGGCATGTCTGCATATGACCAAGCAAAATTAACTTGATTTTCTTTGAGAAAGTTCATGAACTCTGGGATTTCTTTATCTGTCATTGATTCAGCTAGCTGTAGAATCCTTGGATTGTCTGTAGTTGCAATATTGATTTCCTTTGTAGGCTTGATCAAGATGGGCGATCACTCATGATAGTGCTCTGGGAGAGTGTCAAGTTTCCCATCAGCTGGTTCCTTAAAAAGGTTTTCACCATCTGATACGCTCTTTATTTTATCTTTTGTTTGATCTAGTACTGCCAGATTCTGGTTTTCACCACTAGATCGTTTGTCTTTATTTTCATTTTTGCAGCTAGGAGACTTGACACTCTCCTGATTAAAGACTTCATACCGAAAATTGCTAGTAGAACAATTATTTACATCATCTGCGGAAAGGAAGTTTATGATAGCTTCGTCATTTGGAAAAATAGGTATATCAATAGGTTCGGTTAGATCCCAGTCAATGAGATTAGGATGGATTAAAGGTAACAAGTCATTTGGTTGTGTGAAATCGGTGATGGTTAAGGTCAAGACAGAGTTATCGGTAGGATCTGAGGTATGAGGTAGGTCAATGATGGTACTATTCTCTTGATAGTCTTGTTCATTAAAATCCGACTCAGTATCACTAGACTCATAGTTGCGTTGTGGTTCAGATTCTTGTGGTTGGGATCCTTAACCTTCTCCTTTGATTAAAGTGGGTGTATACTTGTGTATGACATCTACCTCTTTGTCTCTCCAAAATTCATCATCATGGATGGTATCCCATTCATATTCAGCAGAATCTATATCAGAGTTATTTTCTATGAAATTCAGGATCGATGCCAAACATGTCTCTTTCTTATCGGAACCTTCTTGCAGTGTAAAAACATTACCTTGTGATTGTTTGGATGGGGTAGCATCATAGCCTAATCCAGTTTTATCATATGCAGCAAGCCCTGGGAGATGGATAGGCTCAACTACGCCTTCTTTTCTTTTTCCAAGAGGACCATTGTCATATTCCATCTTTTGCATGATGGAATATCCTTTTCCATATTGATATGTTGGTAAGGTGACATTTAGAACTGTTTCCTCTTCATCCTTATAGAGCCAATCCAGGATTGTCGTATCCTCAGGGTCTCCCATGGGAAACTTTTCTTTGATAAATTGTCCATTGAACTTGGTAGTGGGCTCTATTTGTATTTGTGCTGATGTTGATGCTGTTGATATCTGTTGTTGTGTAATAGAAGGTTGTCCATGTGATCGAGATGTAGGTAGATTAGCAAGACAAAGGGAATATTCCCCAACTCCACTTTCCTTGAACTAGAGTTTCTTGTCAAAGCTTTTGGTTAATTGACTGATGTGTGTATCATGTTTTGGAGAAGTATTAGCAAGTGCTTCTCAATTATTCGGAACCAAAGTATCTTGATGAGCTTTGACATTGGCACAAGTTTGGGTGTTTGAATTATCAGCTGGTATAGTGATTTCCTGTCTGTCATATGGAAACTTAAGACATTGATGGTAAGTGGACGGAACAGCTTGCATTTCATGGATCCAAGGACGACCCAACATGATGTTGTATGCAAGATCTTAGTCTAAAACTTGACAAAAGGTATTTTTGATAACAGGTCCCACTCTGATTGGTAGCATGATTAGACCTTTAGACGTTCTCTCCTCATCATCATAGGCTTTTATAGTAATCTTCCTTCTAGGATCAATGGAGTCTTCTGCAAATCCTAATGCTTGAACCACCTTCAAGGTACATATATTTAGACCATCCCCTCCATCTATTAGAACACATTTAACATGGAACTTATGGATCATGACCTCTAAGTATAATGAATAATTATGGGGATGCGTCATGGAAACATCATCTTTATCAGAGAATGAAAGACATGTGGGTGAGGACAAATGTCCTACCATGGCTTGAAATCGGTTCACATCCAAATCCGTGGATACAGTTGTTTCAAAAAGGGCTTTGTCTAAAATTTCCTTATGCGCAAGGGAAATCTTCAGGAGTTCTAAAATGGAGATTTGAGCCGAATTTTTTCGAAGTTGGTTGACTAAGTCATATTGATGTTGAGGGAAGATCTCAGTGGATTTTGAAGAGGTACCCTTAAAGACAACTTTAGCTTGTGCTCTCGTTGTGACATTCACTTGTCCATTGTCTACTTTCTCCTTGATTTTTATAACGTTGACTCGCTCATCGTCTGTATAGAGGTGATGGATTACATTGTCATCAATTTGGTTCACATTTTTGTCAGAAAACTCTCCCTTTTGATAATTTGGTAGAGGATTGCGAAATGCTTGGTGATCTTCGTTGGATTTTTGTTGTCCTTCTACTGTGATAATGCCTTTGTCAATTAGGTCTTGAATAGCATGTTTCAAAGCTTGACAGTTGTTTGTAAGATGACCTCTGCACCTATGGTAGTCACAAAAATAGGCCTCATTCCATGATGGAGGTTTTACACTAGGTTCATAATTGCATTGCGGTGGTAACGTAAGGACATTCTTTTCCATAACCTCTTTGAAAGTAGATTCCAAGGATTGTCCTAGTGGAGTGAAAGTTCTTCTATTGGAGAAGAATGAAAAGCGTTGTGGGTTTGTGTTTGAGGTATTCCCTAAAGTGTTGTTGTAGTTGTTCCCACGATAGTTTTGGTTAACTGTCCCCTGATTGTTGTTTGTTGGAGGGGGATGATTGTTTCCTAGATTTGCGAGTGAATTGACATTATTATTACGAGTAGTGTTTGGAGTGCTTAGAACAAATGGTCTAGTCGTGATATGATTTGCATTCACAACACCATTGTTGACAATGTTTTTGTTGCGGGTCCAAAATTTAGACTTGTCGTGATTGTTGTAATGGTTAGATGAGCTAGGATTATCCCTGTCAAGTTTTATTGTCCCTCTTTTGACCAATGCACTTTCAATGGTGATGGAATCCTCAATCAATTTCTCAAAGGAAGATGGACAATGTAGATTTAAGCGATAGCTCATTTCTGAGTTGAGGCTATTGATGAAAGTAAACATTTTTTCCTTTTCGGGGACATGCCGTGGGTACCTAGCGAACATTCTCCTCCATCTTTGAAGAAAGGTAGTGAAAGATTCACCAGGTTTTTGTGCAACCTTGCAAAGATCAATCATGGTGATTTGGTGTTGAATGTTGTAGGCGTATTATGTTATGAACAAATTGATCAATTCCTCAAATGTTTGAACAAGAGGTGTAATCTTAGATAGCCATTCCATAGAGTTAACTCCAAGGCTCCGAGGAAATAATCGCAATAAATAAGTATCCTCGTGGGAAAATTCCAATGTCATGTTTCGAAAGTCTCTAACGTGGTCGATTGGGTCTAATTTTCCATTATAACGATCAAATTTGGGAATTTCACAGTGTTTAGGAAATGGAATCATGTTGAGACTTCTATCAAAAGGATAAGGACATATGTCATCCAAAGTGTATTTCTTGGTTGTGGTTCCCCCTTGTAACTCTTTAACTTGTCCTTTGAGTGCTTTAAATTCTTGTTTAAAAATAGCTAAATCAGATGGGGATGTTTCTTCTTCTTTGCTTTTTAATTTCTCAGTATCAAAATCTTTAGGCAATTTAGCTCCTTGATTAGCTAAGAAGAGAAAATATTTTTCTTTGTCACATTGTAGAATCTTTTCAAGGGCTTTAAGAAACTTGGGGTCTTGTTCAGCCTCTCTAAGGTTAAATTCTTCTTCTTGGTCATCATCACTATCTACGGGAGTTTTTTTCATGTCTTTGTTCTTGTGAAACGAAATTTCCTCTTTATCAGCCATATTGTCGTTACTGAAAAGAGGGTTGCGACTCACACTAAAAAGAGGACTATCACGTTCACCTTCTTCTTGAATGTTGTGAGTGGGAGTTTCTTGTTGTGATGTTTCTCCTAGTTTGTTGTATTGAGATCTTGTAAAAACAAGCATATGTAAGAAATCCTCGGATATGATCAAAGGTCACTGAAGGATTTGACTAGGATGCGTTGAATATTCAATTGAAGGTTGTGGTATATTCTCAAACTCAAGAGTTTGAGTAAGATTGTGATGTTGAGACAATGTTAATCTTTGATAATAAGCTTGGGTAGCCAAAGGTTCTACAGCGTAATCATTGTTGAATCATCTAATGTAGTCTTGATACCTATGGAGGAATGTGCGATAATGGAGTAGGACATCCCGACTCTTGTACAAGAATTATCTATGATCTAAAGTCTTTTTGTAACTTAAGTTCTTTTTGGGCTTCTTGATCCTATTGAAGACTGATTTCTTGGTGAACTTGGTTGATTTCCACTTTTTCAACATGGGAGAGAAATCTCAGAGATTCGGGTCTGTGTACCAATTTTGACAGAAACCTAAAAGCGCTACTCTGTTTCCTAAATGCACTATAGAAAGAGGTATATGCGCTAGAGAAAGAGTTAGATGCACTGTAGAATACCTTAGATGCATAGAAACAGAGCACAGATGCGTAGCAGAATACCCTAAATGCGCTGAAACAGAGCACAGATGTGCCAGAATAGAGTTTAAATGCGCTACAGTTTTTCCTAGATGCGCTAAAATAGTTTTCTAAAGACAGTTTTTGACCAGTTTCAGCTGAAGTTTTTCATGTTCATTTTTGGATGATCCTTTATCTGAATTAATGTTTTTGAAAGCATAGCAAACAGTCTGATTTTAAGTTGATCGTAACCAAGCACAGAATAAGACAAGCACAACCTAGGTTAGGCCAGGACAATATCCGCTAGACTCCACGTGGGTTTCCCCAACCGCATATCAGTAGTGTGTGAATCTAGAAGCTTGGATGCACGGGCTCCCCCTTACAGTGCACTCTCTTCTCAGGCCAACCAAGCTTCCAACCCCCATGAAACTCCCATGGTGAGCTAATCACCTCTACTACAGACTGCGAAAGTGTGGAAGGCTTCACACCAACCGGTGCTACACTAGCAGATAGAAGGTTTTTCACTTTCTAAACAATGGTTTTTAGTTCGGGACCCCCGTTCGAGTGGCCATACATGGGGCAAGAGATTAATCACCATTAAGGTGGCACTCCAGCCTGAAGAGGTTAAGCTCAATAGGGTTTAAGGGAGTACAACTCCGTCGTTATGACACATCCGCACAAGCAACCTTAGGTTTTCCCTTAAGATTTACATTTATATACCGGTTGGGGGTAGCTTGGCTTTAGCTCCGTTGCCAGTTTGAGTCACATTGGGGTGATGAAATCCCCAGGTAGACCCAATTTCTAGAGTCAATAATTGTTTCTCTTGCACCTAGGATCGCACAAGTGCGCAAGGGGAGAGGATACTTCGATTATCAAGTCAAGGTTACATAGGGAATGTGGGTCTGGTTTTCTGATCACCTAGTTTGCACAGGGTGAGAGCATAATCACCTACCACTTTCAAGCACAGTCAAGAAGAGTAGACAAGTTCATTTTAAATGCACCAAAATCAAAAGTGATTTAATCTAAGTGAAGATTTTACTTCACAACAGACATGGGGTTCATTTTAATTGCATGATAAAGGTGTGGTGGCTACCCTAGATTGATTCATTTTAAATCCAGCAAGAAAGAAGAGAAAGAAATTATGTCTGCGAAAGGCGTCAAACTCAGAATCTCTGTTACAATTCGGATGTGAAACTCTGTCACTCAAATGCGCTAAAACAGAACCCAAATGCACAACTCTGCTACTCAGATGCGCTAAAACAGAACTCAAATGTGCCGCTCTGTTACCCAGATGCGCGAAAACAGAACCTATATGTGCTAATCTAAATGCAAATTTTTATTTTTTTAAATGTTCTGAAACATATTTAAATGCGATAAATAAAATCATATATGAGGTAACAAAACTCTTATATGCTCTGTAGAAATTCTTAGATGTGCCACTTTGTTTCCTAGATAAGTCGCAGAAATACCCAGATGCGCCGAAACAGTCTTCAAATGCACCGAAATACCCACAAAATAAAAATTTCTGGATCTTCCAGATGCACTGCCGAATGTCAGAAAACCTGCAAGGAAAACCTGCAAGAAAACCTGCAAGAAAGAAGTCTAAAATAGGGGCATAAGCCCCACGGTGGGCGCCATTTAATGTGTGGTTGAAAAATAAATGTGTAAATGAATTGAAACAACTATTCAAACACACCAATAGGACATTTTATAAAAATAGAATATAAAAAGGTAAAGAGATGCAAACTCAATATTCTGGTTCCATTGTCATCCTATCGTCCTCTATCTTTAGTATTTTTGTTGATTCCAGCTTTGTATTCTCAGATTGTAGGCTATACTCAACAAACTGTCTTCCTAAAGAACGAGATTTTGATATGATGTATGATGCAAGATTAAGCTATGATAATGATTTGAACTAATAAGCTTGAAATAAACATGATGCTATTATAAATAAATACTAAATGAATTAAATGCATGAACTCTAATTAATTATCTATTACCAATGCTTGGATTCACACAGGTATTTATAGAGTTTTTCGGATGATTCTGATTGGCTGTCTTGTTTGACGGTTGTGATAATTCCTAGCAGATCGAATGACTGAAGAAAGATGAAACTTGAAGAGAAAATAGAAGAAACCTAAAAACAAGATTTTTCTATTTTTGTGAAAGAGGAAAAAAAGAAAAGAAGATAAGAAATCATCTTTCTTTAAAAGAGTAAAAGAAAGATTTAAAGCTGATAAATAATTAATTAAAAAAATCAATTATTTATTTGTGGAGGACATTCAGCTTTTCTTAATTAAATAAAATATTTAATTAAGCTTTTAAAAGCAGAAGAAAGTTGGTGATAAGAATAAAGTTTTAATCAGGTTTTATTGAAAAAAGCAAAAGATCTCATAATTAAATAAAATATTTAATTATGATATGAGAAGATTGCACAATTAAATAAAATGCCTAATTGTGATTTGGAAAGAAAGCATAAGATATTTTTAATTAAATAAAATTTATTTAATTAAATCGCTTTTATGAAATTAATTAAATGAAACATTTAATTAATTAGAAGAAGAATAAAAATAGAAGAAAAGGATATTTAAATTTAATTAAATCAAAAGTTTTAATTTAAATTCAAACAGTAATAATTAATTTAAATAAATAAAAATGTATTTATTTAATTAATTAAGTGGACATATGAAAATAATTAAATAAAATAAATTTATTTAATTACGACAGAAGATTAAGATGAATGAACAATATAATTAAATTAATTAAATTTAATCATATGTAGAAGATTTTTAAATAAATTAATTAAATAATAAATGTTTAATTAATTGTCAGGATTATAGACATGACCATTTTTATGCGTATACAATTACCATTCTTTGCAAATTTTCAAAAGTAAATCAAATCATATTTTTACACTAAAATAACAAATCAGAAATTTGAACAAGCGAATAGATCTGAAATGATCTCATTCAAAGAATTCATAAGCATTTTCTATCATTCCCTATTATAATATGAAATATTATTCTCAAAATCCACTTTTAAACAAAGTCTAATTTTCACAAATATCCAGGTTCCACCATTGATGAGGTATGAAAAAGCTTAAAATTTAAAATTCAAAAATATAATAATGTAAGAATACCCTTTTGATTCAAAAGTGCCCAACATTACACTTTTAACATAAAAATACCAATTAATTATAAACCAATTTTCACAAATATCCAGGTTCCACCATTGATGAAGTATGAAAAAGCTTAAAATTTAAAATTCAAAAATATAATAATGTAAGAATACCCTTTTGATTCAAAAGTGCCCAACAACACACTTTTAACATAAAAACACCAATTAATTTTAAACCAATTTTCACAAATATCCAGGTTCCACCATTGATGAAGTATGAAAAAACTTAAAATTTAAAATTCAAAAATAAAATAATGTAAGAATACCCTTTTGATTCAAAAGTGCCCAACAACACACTTTTAACATAAAAACACCAATTAATTTTAAACCAATTTTCACAAATATCCAGGTTCCACCATTGATGAAGTATGAAAAAGCTTAAAATTTAAAATTCAAAAATAAAATAATGTAAGAATACCCTTTTGATTCAAAAGTGCCCAACAACACACTTTTAACATAAAAACACCAATTTGAGCCTCTAATTAAAAATTGGGCATGGTAACCTTGTATTTGGAAAAATTCTCAAAAAATTCTCAAAATAAATTCTACACTATCAACTTGATTCAAATAAAATACATGAAAGGATTCCAACATACTACCAATACAATTAGAATCATTCAAACCATTTAAGATCAAGTAAATATGAAGAAATGATAAAATACCTCCATTCCCAAGCAAGAAATTCAAATGAGAGGATGTTTGCACATAAGCAACAAGAGCACGTAAGATCACAGCCATCACTTCCTTTCCCCATTCCTATCCAAATGCAGTTGATCCCATGCAATTTCATGCCCAATTGCTCCCACAATGAACAAATCAAATTTCCTTCAAAAAGAGGGTTTTCTTTTCCCTCACATTTTTTTTTTCTCTCCAAAAATTATGTTTTCCAATTTTAGTCAACTCCCCTAAAAATATCTTTTCCACCCAAAGTTATAGCATTTTGAAGACATTTTGAATTTTAAATCACTCAAAACAAAATTCTCATTTCTAAATAGAATTCAACATATTTTAAAACCTTATTTTCACACAAATTAATTTAAATCTTTTAACACTTTTAATTCAAGGAATAACTTAATCAATTCCACAATTAATTTAATTAATCAATAAAATAAATCTAATTCAGTATTAGATTATTTTATTAACTAAATTAAATTAATTAATAAAGTAACATTACCAGCATTATAATCAAAAGCATTTAATCAATAATTAAGCAACCTAAGCCATTTAACTTGAATTTAATTAAAGACCAAGGTGATCAGGGCAACATGAAACAACCAAATCTGACTACAACCTGACGACACAAGGTGACTAGGGTAACGACTTGAACCAGAAAACCTAGCTACTATCTCCCAATTAATTTCTGTTAGTCAATGGACATGCTCAAACCTGGAAACCAGATGGAGTCGATGTCATGTACCTGCCAACCTGCAACAAAGAGCATGTCGAACGTGCATATATACATAATATGATCAATCAAACCATGAAGAGGAAATCTCAGAATCGTAGGGCACTCGCAAGCAAGTGATACAATCATGTCCCCTTCACCAATACAATATCACTAACTGACGCATCTAACATCAATAACCTGATTAACAACATAAAACATCGTTAAATCAAATATCTTCTAAGTTAATCCAAAACATGCCATAAGGGTAACATCAGGATAACATCACATCAAAATATAACATCCACATTGTATAACAATTGCAATCAAAAGCAACCTAGTTCCAAAGTCAAAGCATAATCAGACACAATCATAACAGGGAAGAACAATGCCGATCAAAGAGCCAAAACGGAGGGGTGTTACAACACAATCCCAAAGATATCAAGTGGGACCACATCAAATTCAACCTTATCTATAAACTTAGATGTTATTGCAAATCTTAAATTGCATTGCTTAGTTACTCACAATCTATTATCATTGCACACCCAACTTAATGGATAAGGTTTCTTATGTGGCTTTGTTTTCGATCCCAACTGTTTAACAACTTCTTTTGAAATTAGATTAACTTGGGACCCACTATCTATCAGTGTATCAATCTTAGTGTTCTTAGAAATCACCCTTATATGAAATAATTCTTATATTTTGCTATCTTTAGGAACAACGTGACTTTTAGAAGTAAAAGCATATGAAACATCAGTAGCAGAATCATTACCAACAAAAGCTTTACCTTTAAAACCCATAATTGTTATCTTTGTTTTGTCATCAAAATATGATCGAAAATCCTAAATGATAGTTGTGGCCTTTTTCTTTCCTTTACGATCCTTAAACCACTTTGGTTTCAATTCTAGATGCAATTTCCAACACTTTACATCTCCATGCCCTTTCTTCTGATAATGTGAACAAGTAGGCTTTTCACCTTCCTCTTTTTTCACAGTACTTGCTTTCCTCTCCTTACCCTCCTTATTGCCTTCAGTTGAATGAAAAAATTCCTTCTTTAAACTGAAGCTTATGTTCCTTTCACCTACTTCAATATGGGTTGCTTGTGCACACACCTCATCAAAGTTAGATGGATTAAACATCAGGATTGTATGTTTCAAATGTGAATGCAAACCACCTATATATTTTAATAAAGTTTCTTGTGTATAAAGAGGAATTCCAAGAGTAAGTGATTTCTTCCTAAACACTTGCACATATACTCTTGCATTGTTTGTCCTTTACCCTATCTCAAATTTTTCCAGTCCATAACAACTTGTTGCATATAACCCAAAGGATAAAATTGTTTCTTTAAAGTAGAAGTAAATTCATACCAAGATGAAATGATTTTATCGTGCGTAGCAAGATCATCTTAAATCTTACTCTCCCACCAAACCAATGTAGTGTCTCCCATTCTAAGGGTAGCTAGCTGGATTTTGGAAGAATCATCCAAGATCTGTTGAACTTTGCAATACACTTTGATCTGCTTAAGCCAATTATCCAACTTTTCTACATCCAATTCACCATTATATATAGGCAACTCAAATTTACCATCTAGTTTTATCAAAGGTGTTTCCACAATTTGTTTCTTTTTAGAAGAGTTAGACGAAGAAGAAGAGGATGAAGAAGATGAAGAGGACAGGGATGGAGGTTCAGGAGGGTCACCAACACCTCCTACTCCTTTACCTTTGTCATCTTTCAAAGAGGATTCAACTTCCTCCTTCTTCCCAACCTTTCCTTCATTTCTCTTCTTTCGTTCTTGCCTCTCCTGGAAAAGAACTTCCACCATTGACTTCATCTTGAGAAAAGCTTGTTGAAAATTTTTCTCATCAAACTCTATAGGAATTTGTTCAGCTGCCATCTTTTATTGTGGAAATTTCCTTCATTTTATGATCTCTAGATTGAATTCTTCTAGTGCACCTTCTCCTTGAAATTCAGTTTCAACTTGGTTAACATTCACTTTTGCAATTTCCTATTAAGAAACTTTGATACCAATTTGATTTGTAATTAGAGGTTTAAAAAATAACTTGCAAATTAATCCTAATTATATTTTTTCCCTAATCATAATAGAATTGTGTGACTATGTTGTTTAACCATTGAAATTACAAAATAAGTTCACATTTAAATAACTAATTACTAAAATGGGTATGTGCAGGATCATCATGGAAAAAATAGGCCCTTAAGTGGCAAAAAATTTAGAAAAATTAGAGTTAGGAAACTTGACGTAAAAATTTGAATAAGTTATCTATATTATTTCAAAAATATGTAAGAATAGAATCTATAGAAAATTGAATGTAGTTTCTAAACTACTAGGTTTTTTTAAATATATATATATAATTTGGTGAAAATTTGAAATTCAATGCAATAGTACTTAAATTTCAGGAAAAAAATAAGTAGGTGTCTGTCTGAGCACCCTAACCATAATAAAATCATAATAGTTTTTTATAAGGTTTCATATATAAGTAGAGGACTCATTTCCCGATGTGATGCATATTTTTTTATAATTTATTTCCAAGTAAATAATTAATTATGAATTTGTTATTATTACTTTTTAAAAATTATAAAAACGCATATGTCTGACCACCTTAACTTGGTCAAAACTTCATGAAATGGGTATGTGCAGGATCATCATGAAAAAAATAGGCCCTTAAGTGGCAAAAAATTTAGAAAAATTAGAGTTAGGCAACTTGACATAAAATTTTGAATAAGTTATCTATATTATTTCAAAAATATGTAAGAATAGAATCCGTAGCAAATTGAATGTAGTTTCTAAACTACTAGGATTTTTTTTTTTTAAATCTATTTGGTGAAAATTTAAAATTTCAATGCAGTAGTCCTTAAATTTCAAGGAAAAAATAAGGTGTCTGTCTAACCACCCTAACCACAATAAAATGATAATATTTTTTATAATATTTTAGACATAAGTAGAGGACTCGTGGTCCTGGATGTGATGCATATTTTTTTGTAATTTTTGAAGTAAATAATTAATTATGAAATTTTTATTACAACTTTTAAAAAATATAAAAACTCATATGTCTAACCACCTTAACTTGGTCAAAACTTCATGAAATTCATTTTTCCTTTTTTAATCCTATAGTATGAAAATCATAGAATGTGATACATGTTTTGGATTCCAAAAATGTGATACCATTTGAAAGCTAGATAAATATTTTTCAATCACCTATCAATCAAGACTTTAGTCATAATTCAAATAGAAAATGAATAATAATTATTCATTAAATTCAAAATAAAACATAATTTATATTGGTGGAAAGTTGAGAATCTCCTTTAAAAACTTTTTTCATTTCATCAATTTTGGGTTTAAAAAAAGTTGTTAGCCACATACCCTACAAATACCCATCATATTGCCACTTTTTGGCCCATCATGATCCTGCACATACCCAAATTTAATTTTTATTTTTTAATCCTATAGTATGCAAATCATAGAATGTGACACATGTTTTGGATTCAAAAAATGTGATATCATTTGAAAGATATAGATGTCTTTCAGTCAGCCTATCAATCAGGACTTTGGTCATATTTTGAATAGAAAATGAATAATAATTACTTATTAAATTCAAACTAAAGCATAATTTATATCGGTGGAAAGCTGAGAATATCCTTTAAAAACCCTTTTCATTTCATCAATTTTGCATAAAAAAATAGTTGTTAGCCACATACCCATCATATTGCCACTTTTTGGCCTATCATGATCTTGCACATACCCAAATATTATTAGAAATAAAATACTGAATAAACTGAAATGAAATTAGAGAGAATGTAAGACATGAGATAGAAGAAGAATGAGACGAAAGTTAGAAAGATCAGATGTAGGTTGATAATGGAGTTTGTCCTTCAAATGATTACATCTCTAGGTCCGCTTCTCAATATTGGGCCGCTTTCATTAATTTCGCCAAGCACTTGAAGATGCCTTCTTACAATATTCAAGCTTCAAAAACCTACAAAAAATTCCTCACAATCTCTCACTTTTTACAATTTTGGTGTATAATAACACCTTGTAATTCTTCCTCTCAAAAAGAATTCAACTCTCCTCCATCATTCTAACTCCACCTTTTCCAATAATTTCTAATCTCTATTTTTCTCTCCAAGAGAATTATACTTCCTTCACAAGCTCATTTCCCCTCTTTTTATACATAAATTCAAATGCTTAATATGGTCTATAACCATATTATTTACAAAATCAACCCAAATACCCTATTTGCAAAAATAAATCTTTAAAATCCCCCAAATAAACCTAACCATTTTAAATTTATGGCCCTTATAATTTGGGATTTTACAAAATAATCCTTTTAAAATTCTAAACCCTTTAATAATCCTTAAATATCTTATAAATATCACTTATTCCCTTGAATATTTATGAAATGGGCTTTGAATATCTTAAAAATATTTTAAGGTAAAATTTAAAATGATTCCCTTTTAAATTTAGGGGATATATTTATCACCCATCGGAGATTCGACCTTAATATATTATTTAAACGATATTTCTGCCAACATACTTTCAACCATATGCACTTGGCATGTTGGGAATGGCTTTTGTTGGGAAAGGGGAGGTTGGAGGTTCAAACCACCTCCCCTTTAATTTCGGCTTGAATACTCATTAAATAGGAACTATCACATCCCAAAAATAAAGGATGGCTTAGTGGTGAAGATTAAAATTAGGAGAGTGGAGGTCATAGGTTTGACTCTCCCCAACAAATTTTTATAACAACTAGCAACAAAGGACATTCCAGCGATGGCACGTGGCACCCAACCGTTGGGCCACGTGGCAAAATATTATTTGCTTATAGATTGAAACGTGTCATAATGTGGTTGGCCCATTACACCTATGCTTGCCACCTCAGCATCCTGCCATGTGTCATCACCTAGTTGGTCCACTTCATCATTTTCCACATCATCATGCCACGTCAGCATGCTGACGCCATCATTTTGACTAGTCAACCTTCCTTTTGCAAAATTTCACCAACGATATCTCACTCATACGAATTTCATTTGACACAAAACGAATGGCATTAGAATCATGGCAATGAGATCTTCAACATGATGTTGTTTTTGACCATTTTTAGATGATTAATTTTTTCACCTTTGACTGGCCCTTGTACCAAGTTTGACCAAACCTTTGACTGCACATAACTTTTGCATACGAACTCCTATTGAGCTTGTTCAAGTTGCTTAAGGACCATGTCGGTGAGCTCTTTCCAATTATGTTGGTTTTGTGAGATTAGGAGACTGAAATTTTTGAGGTTTCCTAGATTTGGATCAAATTGAGAAGCTGAAATTAAACAATTAGATTTAATTTATTTATAGCCTGTAAATAAAAGTGCATTGAATTAGAATTATTGAGAAATGTTTTATTATATGTTCTTGTGATGGAAAATTGGATTTAGGAAATCCTAATGGTAGTTTTACTATTTGCTTGAATCTCTTTTAAAGTTGTGTTTTCTTCTGTTCATGTCAGTTGGGCAAGTGGGTTTGATGTGATTATGTATGTCTTCTAGATAATGTAACTCTAATATCAAGGAGTTGTTATGTGTTATGGTTCAACCTTTGATTTGGTAACTACCTCCTGAAAGATAAGATTCCTTTAGCACTTCTAGAACTTAAATGAGCAACTTTATAACTATGGGTTAACTCTAGACTCATGTACCCTCCTAAATCTTAATTGATTCCTCGGATTTAAACAATCATTTAAACCCTCAAATGTGTTTGAGCATGAGACATTTTCTTCATTTGACATAGAAGATCTATAAGTGTAAATAAGTAAATATGGACATTGAGTGATAAAAGGTTATTTTGTTATATTTAATGAAGGGAAATTGTGTTGTATCTTGTTATTAAAGACTAATTCCTATTGTTCTATTTAGAATCTAAAATTTTATCTCCTAGATAATTTAGGAAGAATTGGAAAAGTCATTACAACTTGCACAATAAGCCCAAATTTCTGAAGGTTCTTGGTATGGATAGAGTCAATAGGTGACCCTTGTAGAGTTTCAAATTCATAATTAAAGTATTTGACACATTTTTATAATTCAAGTAAGGCCTAATCGAGATTTAATCATATGATAATAGTTGTTTTCCTTGGTTGACAAAATACTGAGATTGGTATAGATTTAATTATTTTAGATCATTATATTCTTTGATTGGAATCATACTCTCCTACCCTTGGATTGAGATACTAACCTTACTTTTGAGACAACTTCCAGGAGGAAGTTTATTCCTAGAGGGGGGGGATGTGAGACCCACCTGTTGATACTTAATATTATGCTACTTTATTCTTTTTATATTGACATAGTTTGATTCTCGTATGGATTATTAAACTTTATGTTATGATAAAGACATGCTATATAATTTTATTTGTATTATAATGATTTAGACACTAGACTTTATATTTGATTTCACATTATAATGATTTGAAATTTAGATCTTATATTTGATGTTATTGATGATTATGGATGAATGAGTAGAATTGATGAAATAAAAATTGTGATATGGATATTAATTGCAACATTAGGGATGAAAGTAAAATATTGAGTTTAAATGAAATTATGAATTTTGAATTACTTTTACTGTATGAAAAAATGAGTAAATATTATCAGGAGAATTCAATGATGATGAATTGGTTTTCTAATGTGACTTAATTGTGATGGAAATTGTATGATTTGAATATATATGTTTCATTTGCTTTGAATATATTATTTTATTGGACATATTAATGTGTGAAGTTGAGTGTGCAAGTACAAGTTCCATAGCCAATGGAATTGGAGGTCTTCAAGGAACCCAATGTGATAAACCCTGTGAATACCAACTATAGTCCATAGGGACTATAATCTTATTGTGATGTAAAATTTTGTAAAGTGGTTTGAGACTTGAGTGTTATCTTTATTATAAAGTTTTATTTTGTCTTTAAGTTGTATTTTTTTTGTAAAGTTAGATTTGAGGGTATTTTGGGACTTTGTTTTTTTTTCTTATTTGAGTCAAAAGGGTTCGAAAAAGGTTATTTTATGTCCTTTTCTATTTTTTTTAAACCCCTAGGTGTTAACCCAAGGGTTAGGCACTTAATTCAAGTTATATTTTGAACTAAAATCAAGATATGAGCTCTCAAAAAGGCCTAGATTTGAGGGTAACAAATTTGTATTTGGAATGGGTTGTAAATGGATAAACTTCAATTAGATTCTCATTTATCTTCTATTCTTTGAAAGCAAGAGTTATTTTGGAAACAAATTTAGAGGACTTCTATTTATCTCTTTCTTTTTGGATTGTGGGGGGATGGAATTTCTTTTGGAAAAAAAATTGGTATTCTTGGTTGGTTCTCGTTTTTGGAAGAATTTTTTTTGGGTGAAATAGAGTCTGAAGGAAAAGCTTGGGCACTTCCACAATTTTCTTCCTAGAAAGCGTAAGAGGTTGGCTTCTATCATTTTGTATTTGTTCTTGGTTGAAATTGTTAATTTTTGAAAACGATGTGAGTATTCATTATTGTATTCTTATGTGTGGGTTTTTTAATTTGTGTTGGGTTGTATGGGGATGTCTCACTCAAATTTTGAGAGCTACCCAAGTGTGGGGTTGAGAGAGGATGATCCTCCAATGGAGAAAATTCCAACCTTTGAGAAGGTGGAGATTTTGGGTATGAGTACCCACATTATTGGAGTATGTGGTTTTTTGGGTATGAGTGCCCAAGATTATTTTGTGGAGCTGGATGGATGGAGAAGTGGAGAGAAGTTTTGATACTATACAGATATTTATTTAAATATACATGTTTCCCCATTTGGTAGTGATATCTCCTAAGTCTCCCCCTTTCTTGAATCTTTGAGAAGATTCAATGTGCATGTGAATCCCTGGGTTTTTGGGTGTTATTGTTTTCATTTGTGCATTTGATGTTGATGCATGTTTGAGAATGTGTGTAACCCGGTTCCTTTGATGGCCTCCAAGCTCGGGGGTGACTGGTTTTCCGGTCTAAGGTTGGGTGGTGAGCACCCCATTGGCTTTAGAAAAAAAATAAATTTATGTTATGTGTAGGTCTACAGATCTGAAGGAAGCTTAGAGCTTTAAGGAGATGCAAGATCAAGATTACCGGTGTTCTGTTGTAGATTTTGTATATATGATCTCAGATTTATTGTTGCAAGGGAATAACCATTGAAAAGAGATACTTATTTTAATATTCTAGTTCATCCAAAATTTGTAATTGTTATTCTATAAATTCATTCCTATAAGAAAACAAAAGTTACTTCTTTGTGATTCAGGAGGGAAAATTACCTTTTAGCTAAAAAAAATTGTTTTTTATTTGTTTTGATTTTTAAAATTGAGATAGTGGGCTTGAGCAAACGTTAGATCTCAGAAAAATGGACTAGTTGTGGAATATGTAGCTTCAATGAATTGGAAATGAAAATTAATTATACCAATAGTTTTCTGGATTGATGTAGAAATTTTATGTTTAATGCTCAAGTTAATCAATTAAGGATGTAATACTCTATATTGATTAGCTGGAAATTTTGTTGTAAAAGAATTCTAGAAAATATATGGTATGCAAGAATTTTCTCTTTCTTGAAATAAAATTTCACTGTGGCCTTGAATTTGTATTCATTTGTTATCATTTTAGTTGTCAAAAAGATCCTCTTCTTTTTAATACACCTGTGTATAGCCTTCCAAATTCTATGTCAAAATTTTAGAAATTAGTAAATCTTTACTATTGCTCCTTCCATGAATTCTTATCTCCTACACAACACAAAAAAATATTGAGATTTAAGAGTTAGTTTCACAGTAAAAAGATTGATATAAAAAAAAAAAAAAACATACTTAAATTTTAACTGTGCATGGAAAATGGAAAAACAAAAAAATAAATATAAATATTCTACAAAATACAAAGGAGAATTAGATCCAGAATTTTAGATTTAAAATTAAACATGTAGGCTTATTTAAATTCATAGTCAAAGGAATGATTAAAAAGAAAAAAATTCATCACTATTTTATTATCTTCAATCATTTTTGAAAATGGATTTGAAAACCATTGCCATGTCGCTCCAGTCTCTCTCTCTTTGCAGCAAGTAAAAGAAATGGCTATGAAACTCTATTTTTTGTTCATGACATCGTTGATGGAGCCCTCTGTATTTACCCTGCAACCTTGTCTCTGAGAATTTTGGGGTTTCCACAATTCACCAAAAGAATGTTGGTCTCTTTATCTATAATCTCACACTCTCTGGTTTCTGTAGCAGAGCAATCTGTATAATTTTGATTAAAATTCGTCATTGTTGTGCACTACCTCAAAGAAATAATGAACACAAAGAAAAAATAAAAATAAACCCCTGTCGTAAAAAGCTTTTAGGGTTATTGGTATAGGCAATCAAAATACAAAAATGGGATCTAGCGAATAAAGTAACATGTGATTTGTCTTTAATTAAATTATTTTATTTAACCCGTGTTTGAGACGCTTAAGGAGGGACGAGGTAGGGAAAAATCTTAAAGTTACTAAGTTTTTAGTTTTCTAAAAAGAACATGTGTGGTTTTAGTTAAACTTATCTTAATTTCCATTCCATCATGCTTTTAAGGGAGGAAAAATCAAGACTTTAAAATAAGGTAATCTTATAATAAAAGCTTTGTTTAGATTGGAAGCTTCAAGATTTAAATTAAAGGAATTTAAAAAGGCATGTGATGAAAGTCTAATATATATATATGCAAAAGCTACTTTTTAATTTAAAAGTAATTTACAGTTTGTTTATTTAGATTAGTGAATTATATTTCTATTTAAGAAGTAACTATTTTTACAAAGACCTATTTTAATATATATATTTATATCTATAAGGTTTTTATTTATTTATTTATGGTTCTCTTTTAGTAGTAATTATATTTATGTAAGGATAAATTAATTATGTTAAAAGATTAATTAAATAAATAAAATATTTATTATTTATATATATATATACAAAGAATAAATAATTTAAGTAATGATAAAAATAGTTAAATATAAACATAAATATAAATATGTTTGTAAATAAAAATAAATAAATAGTATATTATTGAATTAATTAGTAAAAGATTTTTGGCTTTGGTTATTGAGATTAGATATTAACGATGAAATGATGATAATTAATTTTTGTATGCAATATTGGGTGGATAATATGGTAGTTTCTATACGTTTTTATAAAAGAAAAATTGTTAGTTGTGTTTTTGCCTTAGGTGTAAATTTAGGGCATTATATTATTATTATTATAAAAATAAAATAAATATAGTGTCAATTTTATTAATTTGTTCAATAGTATGTTACTATGATCATACATGGTTGATCATATTTAGTGTTTATTCATTATTATTTCAAAAATAATTTGTTCATTGTGTTTTTCCCTATGTGCAAATTTAGGGCATGACAATTTGCTTGAATTTCTTTTAAAGTTGTGTTTTCTTCTGTTCATGTCAGTTGGGCAAGTGGGTTTGATGTGATTATGTATGTCTTCTAGATAATGTAACTCTAATATCAGGGAGTTGTTATGTGTTATGGTTCAACCTTTGATTTACCATTGGTAGTACATGTGGTTGTAATTTAGTTTGAACACCTAGTTACTATGAACAAGCACTGTGATTCAGTTTGAACACCCAGTTACTACGAATGAAATGTGTTGTCCTTTGTAGTATGGTTGATATTTGTTATCAGATTTTGTGCACCTTTTCTACCCATGGTTTGTGGATTAGATCATTGTGTTTTTAGTAGGAAAGTGGCTCTCTGTGGGGGTCTGGTACACAAAGGGGCACCAAGGTAACTCACTGAGGGTTTAATTTAGTGATAACTTAAAAAGAATTAGCGAATGGGTAATCTCCTGATAATAAAGATAATGAATGTTTCTCTCATGACTCAAGCACTTGTTTAGGCTTGAGGCACTGAGATGAGAAGAATAATTTGTATGGGGGTTTGGTGACCAGTAGAGGCAACCAAGGTAACCCAAGATTGGGTCTAGTAGCCTGGGAAGGTTACGCTAGGGTAACCCATAGAGAATTATGTGTGACACTCTTCCTATGACAATAGTATGTTTTGTGAAATTGATTTACTTGATTCTTTTACTCTAGAAGCAATGTAACCTTCATGTTATGTATTTTACTTGAGTAGTCTAGTCTTGAGTTTGCTTGTGTCTTGAGGTTGTTGGTTTTGCCTAGGGAGCCCTTTTACTATCTCCTAGCATAGAGGGTGGGCCTTCGGGTACCACTTGGATGGGTGGAACATGCACCATACACCGCTGGGTTCCCATTTCATGTTCATGATGGTAGGATCTTCCAGATTGGAGAGCTCACATGTACTAGTTGATTTGTTTCATCTCTTTTGTACTTTGTATCAGTGGATAGTTGTATATGTATTACTGCTCATTTGTATTCGAGGAGGGTTCTTGTATCATTATAATTGTAACTTTAACATGTATGAACTTCTTCATTTTGGAAATGAGCTTTGTAATTGCTTTATGGAATGAATCCAAGCTATAAATGGTATTTAATGTATTTGTATCTTATGAGATGAATTAAATGCTTTGAATGTATGTAATTTAATTTCATGAGTAATATTTATATGTTATGGTTAGATTACTTCTATATATGGGATTTGAATGTAATGCGTTGTTGCATACTATAGAGGATGTATGTGCTAAGTGTTTTTCATATTACATGCTAATATTACACTTCAAAAAAAAAAATCCACACTCCCATTGTGTTTGTGTCATTCTCTAGGGTTATGTGGCAGGGCATTATAGGAATGTTGGAATTGGTTCATACAGACCTCTGTGGTCCCACAAAAATAGGAAGCCTTAATGGTGATAGGTATTTTATGCTTCTTATTGTTGATTATTCAAGAATGACATGTTACTTTTCTTAGGGAGAAAGCTCAAGCTCTGGATAGATTTAAAGTGTTCAAAGCTATGGTAGAGAATGAAGTGAACCTAAAAATAAAACGTTTAAGGTCTGATAGAGGTGGATAATTCACCTCAAGTGAGTTTAATACATTTTGTGAAGAGCATGGTATAAAGAAGCATTTTTCTACTCCTAGAACTCCTCAATAGAATGGAGGTTTTAAGAGGAAGAACCAAATAGTTCAAGAGGTTGCAAGGACTATGATGAAAGAGGAAAATATACTTGATGTATACAAGAGAGAAGCAATTCACACTGTTGTTTATATTCTTAACAGAGTTTAGATCAAAGGTAACAGCACAAAGATCCCTTATGAAGTATGGACTGGAAAAGTTCCTATTGTTAAGTACTTTAAGGTGTTTGGAAGCAAATGATATATTAAAAGAGATGATGAGAACCAAGGAAAGTTTGATGCAAGATGTGATGAAGGTATTTTCCTTAGATATTCAACTAATAATAAATTTTATAGATGCTTCAATAAAAGATTGAGAAAGATTGTTGAAAGTGCAAATGTAAAAGTTGATAAAGATATGCACAGATCAGTTGAAATAAGTGAAGTTGAATCAGATGAGCCTATCTACAGAAAAGTACAAGAAGAGAACAAGGAAGAAGAAGAAGAAGCTACAAAACCTACTCCTAAGACTCCAAAATATGTACAGAAAAATCATCATAAAGAACAGATAATTGGAGACAAAAGTGAAGGTGTAAAGAGGGTATGTGCAGGATCATGATGGGCCAAAAAGTGGTGATATGATGGGTATGTGTAGATTATGTGGCTGACACCCTTTATTTTTACCAAAAATTGATGAAACAAAAAGGATTTTTAAACGAACTCTCATCTTTCCACCAATATAAATTATGCTTTACTTTGAATTTAATAAATAATTATTATTCATGAATTTTCTATTTGAATTATGACTAACATCCTGATTGATAGGTTGATTGAAAAAATCTATAGATTTCAAATGGTGTCACATTTTTTGAACTTGAAACATGTGTCACATTCTATGCTTCGCATATTATAGGATTAAAAAAATGAATTTCATGAAGTTTTGAGCAGGTTAAGGTGGTTAGACATACAATTTTTTATATTTTTAAAATTTGTAATAAAAAATTCATAATTATTTATCTTTAGCCAAAAAAAAATTACAAAATATATGCATCACATTGGGACATGAATCCTCTACTTATACCTAAAATATTATAAAAAAATATTATCATTTTATTGTGGTTGGGGTGGTCAGACAGACACCTACTTCTAAATTTTTTCCTAAAATTTAAGGACTACTGCATTGAAATTTCAAATTTTCACCAAATAGATTTTTTTTAAAATAAACCTAGTAGTTTAGAAACTACATTCAATTTGCTACATATTCTATTCTTACATATTTTTTAAATAATATAGATACCTTATTCAATTTTTTATGTCAAGTAGCCTAACTTTAATTTTTTTGAATTTTTCACCACTTAAGGGCTTGTTTTTTCCATGATGATCCTGCACATACCCAAGACAAGAAGCAAAGTAGTAGCAGTTGTGGTAAATATGTGTTTAATTTCCAAGATAGAACCTAAATCAATGTGTGAAGCATGCAAAGATGAAAATTGGGTTAGAGAAAACAAAGAGGAATTGCAATAGATAGAGAAAAATCAAACATGGGAATTGGTTCCTAGACTAGTAAACAAGAACATAATTGGTACAAAATGGGTATTCAAGAATAAGCTGAATGAGAATGGTGAACTTGTAAGAAACAAGGAAAGGCTTGTGTGCAAGGGTTATTCACAAGTTGAAGGAATATATTTTGACGAGACATTTTCCCTAGTGGCAAGAACAGAGGCTATTCAAATGTTCTTAGCATTTTCTGCTCACAAAGATTTCAAGCTATACCAAATGGATGTTAAGTTTGCATTATTGAATGGATAATTGAAAGAAGAGGTGTACATGGAACAACCAGAGGGATTTCAATTATTAGATAAACTAGACATGGTTTGTAAGTTGAAAAAGGAATTGTATGGACTTAAACAGGATCCCAAAGCATGGTATGCAAGGTTGGATAGGTATTTGACATAGCAAAGGTTTAGCAAAGGCTCCACAAACTATAATCTCTATTTCAAGGTTGAAGGCAACAAAATGTTGATAGAAGTTGTGTATGTTGATGATATTATTTTTGGAGGAAATGAAGGTATGTGCAAGAAATTTATAGAGGAGATGCAAAAAGAGTTTGAAATGTCTATGATTGGTGAATTTAATTTATTTCTTGGGCTTCAAGTAAATCAAATTGATAAGGGCATATTCATTTCAAAATAAAATTATGTTAAAGAATTGTTGAAGAAGTTTGGAATGGATGACTCCAAACTGGTTTGTACCCCTATGGTGATTGGATGCAAACTGAGTAAAGATGATGAATCTCTTCAATTTGATCAGAGCATGTACAAATCTATGATTGGTGGAATATTATATCTTACTAATACTAGACTTGATAACATGCATGCAGTATGTTTGGTTTCTAGATTTCAAGAAGAACCTAAAGAAGCACATGTTACAGTTGTGAAAAGGATATTCAGATATCTAAAAGGTACTTTGAATTATGGCTTGTGGTATCCTAAGGATGTTGATTTCACTTTGATGCTTTCACTAATGCAGATTGGGTTGTTGTGTAGATGACTAGAAGATTACAAGTGGTGGTGCATTATTTCTTGGAAGAAGATTGGTTTCATGGCTAAGTAAGAAACAACATTCAATTTCTTTATCTAGTGCAAAGGCTAAGTATATTGTAGCAACATCTTGTTGCACACAGGTTTTGTGGATGAAGCAAGCATTGAAGGACATAGGAGTGATGTGTGATGAGCCTATCCCTATCTTCTATGATAATACAAGTGCTATAAATATTTTAAATATTTTGGTAATGCATTCAAGGACAAAGCATATATCTATCAGATATCATTTCTTAAGAGAGAAGGTGTTCGAAAATGGTCAAATTTGAGTATGTACCTACAAAGGATCAAATTGCCAATATGTTTACTAAGGCTCTTATGAAGGATACTTTTGAGTATCTCGGGGAGAAGTTGGGAATTTTTTCCCCTCGTTCTTTGAACTAGGTGCACATGGAGGTGCATTTTTCCAATGGATCTACAAATTCTTCATTTATATGGACTGATGATTGGGGTCTACTCCTCAGGGGGAGTAGGAAGTATCATTGTTGTAGTATGAGATGTTTGGGTGTAATCCTAAGGGGGAGTGATTATAATTATGTTCTTTTCCATTTATTTCAAAGGGGGAGAGAGTGTCGTGTATTTCCATCAATGACAAAGGGGGGATTGTTGCAAGTATGAGTGAGTTTGGTGATGTTGTCATTAATGTTTTCATTCATTTAAAAATAATATAGGTTATTGTAGAGAAAGGAATCAAGTGATTGCAAGTGGTACATGTATAGTTGGGATACTATTGAGATGTTTTGAGTACATGGAACTATCTTTATAGTGTTACAGGTGTGCTAATATGATGAGTTACCAAATACTTGTGAGAAAATTAATAAATAGAGAAGTCAGAGTTGTGTGTATGTTCAAAATGAGCTCTAGTATGTTCTCTTCATTTCTTATGTGTTGATCCTATGCTTGTTTGGATTTGAAGAGTTGTTTATGGGCATTCGTGGGTGATATATCCTAGATTGTAGCTTCTAGTTTGATGAAGAATGAAATTTGTGTTCATAGGTTTGTGAATTGGTTTGATAGAGTTGTTTGTCTGTGGACTAGGAGAAATTTATCTTCTCCGCAGTCCTCCGCTAGTTTTTTTTAGGCTTTTTAGATATGGAAGAATGCTTATAATGATATAACCTATGTTCTATCAAAGGCATTAGTGATTTGGTGCTATGGAAGACTAGTTTCAGAATTACTATGTGTGTTTGTATAGTCTGGATGGACTAATGGAGAGTGTTCTTTGTATGAAGGTTGTTGTTGTAACTACAGATGAATCTGAAGGCATATAAGATGTTTCCCAATGTATGGTGAAGCATGCTATGTGGTTCACATGATATCTTCTTGTTGTGGAAGTGTGCACTTCAAAGTTCATTAGTGTTTTCATTAGGTTCAACATGGTTGACCTAGTGTTTACATGTCATGTGAAGGATAAGTTTCAGTTGAGAAAGAATGTGATTTATCTAAGATGTTTTTGGTCTTGATTAAGTGTTGGTTTGGTCCACTCTTATTCTCTTCCACCTTGGGAATTTTGAGTTTCTGACCTAGTTTGAATTTGTAAAATGAAGCGTGTGTAGCCGAATTTAGAGAATGTTTCTAAGGTTAAAGATGGTATAAATATAAGTTGAGATGTTAAGAATTAGATGACAAAATTTTTAGAGACAAGAGTGTGTGAAAGAAAATTGAGGCAACAATACTTTAATGTGTTAGACTCCTGAAAGCAGTGATTTGATGGTGTTTGCAATTCTTTGATCAAGGTTGCGGATGTGTGGAAGTTGTTGTGGTGGATCTTCTGTTACATTGAGAAAGTGTTCTCTATGTAACATTCTTATTTTTATCTTTCTATATTTGTAGGTAGTGAGCCTCCCTTTTGGATAGTGAGACATATTTGAATAGTGAGTCCTATCTTGGGCAGTGAGCCCTTTGTCAGTGAGCCTCTTTGTAATTGATTTTGCAATTACTTTATATTGTGAGTTAATCCTCGTCGTGTTTTTCCCTTGTTTGGTTTTTCAAGTTAATATGGTGTTTCTTGTGTTGTTATTACTTTCTATCATTTGCACTTCATGCTCATACTTAATAACAAATTAAAGTGGATGTGGAGTTAACAATTATTTGAGATTTGTGAATGTGATTAGTGACAATTGATTCACCCCCCTCTTAGTTGTCTTGTGCATTTCAACACAAACATAGTTTTATTCCACACCATAATTTTTCAATAATTACATGATCAAAGATAATGTAATTCCACAACATAATTGTTAAATAATTACATGGTCAAAGACCGAATGGAAAATGACTATTGTCAATCTCTCTCATCCTCTCCTATAATTCCTTTTATGTGCAATTGAGTAGATGACTAGATAAAATCTATAGGCTTCTTTGGTTCCTTGGCACTGATAGTGGGGTGATTCCACTTGCATGGATCCTCGCTATTGTACGTATAACAAGAGGGTTTGGGGAAGCCTCTGCTTTGACCATTGAACTTTCAATAACTTCAACCTATAAGAAACCCATCAATATAAATGACTATGCTCAACAATTAATGTATGGATATAAGGAAAAGGAAACATTAGATCTAAGCGTAGAGAAAGAAATTCAGTAGGGGGAGAGATGAAAGTTTTATCTAAAAACAAAGACAACTTTCATAACACATTTATATATACGAAATGAAATCATTTATATGTACCTATGGAGGAGAAATACAATTGGAAATAGATGAGAAGAAAAAAGAAAAATCATACAGACCAACAAACGTCGCCAACAATCAAGGCCTAATTTTATCACTTCTTTGACAAAAATTGAAGGAAATTGAGAAATTGAGCAAACTAGCATCAAGAATCAATAAAATCAGAGGCCTTGAGTTTATTAGCAACATTTCTTTAGACCTACCACTTCCTTGTTCATCCTTGCCCTATAACATGAAGAATGTTAACGTCACATCAAATTCAAATGCATGCAATGATTTCATTCAAAATATGAATATACATGTTTAAAAATAGATTTCAAAATTACCATTTCACTTTCTTCCTCTAAAGGAACCAGGGATAGTGTGTTTTCCAATATACTTTCAAAATCAGCATATTCATAACATAAATGAAATTTTCTAAATGAAATCACAAACACACTATAAAATATTAGCAAAAATCAATTACAATGGCACATAAAAGTATTCAATATATTGAAAACTCTATCCAAGAAACATCGCCAATAAGGTCAAGGCCCGATTTTTTTGCTTCCTTGCCAGAAATTAAGAAATTGGAAACCCATTGTCCTATTACATCGATGTGGCAAGATAACAAGTTTCCTATTTCCCAAAATGGAGGGGTGCTACATAGAATGTACATTATAAACACATGACCAAACAATTATTGTTACAGTCTGCATAATAGAAAGTGCTCATTGAACAATAATTGAGAAGTGAGTCACAACCCTACGTGTTTTCCATTTCCTGCAACTTTTTTCTACATTTTCTATTCCAAATGTCTAATGATATTCAAATGAAATGTTTGTTGAAAGTAAGGGTTGTTATAAAATATGAAGGTGAACTTCAATACATTATTTTGTTACAATCTACATAATAGAAAGTGCTCATTGAACAAGAATTGAGAATTCAGTCATGACCCCCTATGTGTTTTCCATCCAACAACTATTATGTGCATTTTTTGTTCCAAATGTATGACAATATTGAAATGGAATGTTTTCTGAAAGTAAGGTTTGTTGAATACATTCATACTATCAATATAAATGCTAGTGGGGGATACATAAAAGTATCCAAAACCAACTGAGGTATCACTAATCGATTTGGTTCTCACTATGTAAGTAACCAAAACTTTCTCATTACATTCATATTGTCTATGTGTAATAGCAGGTTCGAAAACATTGGGTGTTATGAAACTTGCAACCCAAATACTATTTTCAAACCCTTTACAAGTAAAAAACCAATTGATTACTCACCCCTCAGGTGAATTTGCATAGTCTTATATATCCCTAACCTGCAACTCCCTGAGAATGAGAAAACCCAGAACACATAGTGTTTTCTAAGAATAGTACTTGTTACAATTTAAAATGCATATCTTAATCACATCAATGCCCTTCCCTCTCGCAGTGAACAAATAGCTTCTCACACAAGCCAAAAGAACACCAGCATAATTCAATGCGACAGGACACCATTTCACTTTCCTCGCCATGATGTTTCCTCTCGTCTATCGATTTCATCAGTTTTATCATCCATCTTGGTGGTCCCTGTACTATGTCCTCTCATCATGTTATGCATGTTTCTATGTATGTTGTTATGTATGTTTTTATGTGGCTTTGTATGTACATAGGTGTTTTTTTAGGAGATTAGTTGCATCCATATAGGGTTTTACAACATTGTGTGGGTTGAAGGTTTCATAAATCATGCACTCACATCCCACTATGTTTTCCAACTTGGAATCATACAAAGTATTAATGGTTGTTGGAAAAACTAGGTGTTTAAAAATGATGCCTTTCATTGCATTCCTATGGTCTAAATAAATAAATATTTTCAAGACATTCATACTGTTGTGTAAAATTCTAGGCTACAAAACATTGGTTTTTCAAAATTTGTAACCCACACAATGTTTTAAAACCCTTTACAAGTGACACCCAATCGATTACAAACCCCTCACCTCAATTCCATTGGTTTTTTTGTCTCCCCCACCTGTTCTCCAACTTTTCGCTTTCAACCTACAAAATGAGAAAACTCACAACACAAAGCATTTTCCAATAGCAATACTTCTTGCATATTAAAATGCATGTCTTAATCACCTCAACTCCCCTTCCTTCCCACACAAAAAGGATAGCTTCTCGTACAAGGAAAAGAACACTGACATCATTCAAAGTGATGGGATAACTAACCTGACTGCACCATTAGGGGAGAAGCTAACTCATAGACAAAAAAAACCTATGTATGTAACATTATATCATACCCCCCATCCCCCATCCCACGCACTGGACAAAACACATCGACAAAAAGACTTGATGGATGGTTAGGCACGTGCCATCACATGTCCATTGCTGGAAAAGGATGTGCTTCCCCGGTGCAATGACTAGCTAGTAGGTATGTAAATTTTCCATTTCTATATCTACCATGTTCATTAAGAAAATGGGTTTTCATTATCGAGAAAATAAAGGGTTTTCCTTGCGTAAAGAGTTTTCATTTGAAATGTAGAGCTCTTTATGTGTTTTTGTGTAAAGGGATAATTAAAAGGATGCATTTTCATCATTCACTATTGTTTTGAGAATTTCCCATGTAACACTCACACTTCAATGAGGAATCATCCTTCATGTAGAATTTTGGGATATAATAGGCAACAATAATGTAACATTTTTTAAAAAATTAACCTAGAAATTCTTTGCATTCGCCATAGTAAGCATCTCATCTATAAATAAATCATAAATTCTTAATGCAAAATAAAATTTGGAAATTTAACTGACTAGTACACTTGCAATTCAAGCTATGATAGCTAGAATCACCTATATTTAGAGCAGAAGCTTCATGTCTTCTAAAGTGTCCTTCTCAATCTACCTACTGCTATTTTATTCAATTTTATGTCCTCAAATATATCAACCACTTGGAAGGAAGAGAAGTGTTAGCAATGGATTAAATTGGAAAATTAAAGACATTTGATGCTAAAAACAATTCCTTTTATTCCAAATTTCACCAATATAGGATTATATGTTGTGGTGAGTCCAAAATGTTAGCTTGTACAGACAATAAACAAACATATTAAATTGTACAATGGAAATTTAATTTCCAATTTAACATATCACTAACACTAGTAATATATATCAGCAATTATATTTGTCATTCTTCCACTATGTAGGAACTATGAAGCATTGAACATTCATTCAAATATATTAAAAAACTCATCTATCCTAACATATGAAAGAGACCATAACTTGAAATAATCAATAAGGGCATAGAAGACAGACAAGAAGGATACCACGTACCACTATTGGACTTCTTTTTATATCTCGTGTCTCTCAATGAACATCCAAATGACATACCGGTATCCTAACCATTCTTCAATGATATTGTAAATTGAATTGTTACTTGTACAGATGACTAAAAAAGTACAAATGATTGCAAGAAGGTTAAAAATTCAACAAAATCCTTGGTGATCACCTTGATTGACCAAAAAATAGCAGCTAATCTACTAAATAAACACACCTATGTACATACAAAAATGCATAGTTCTAAACATACACAAAAGCATACATAACATGAAAAGAAGGAAAAAGAGGATGTCACTACAGTAAAGAAAATCAACTAGATGGAACATGAGAGTCCTATGTGAAAAGGTAGACAAATTTTGTAAACAACTTATTAAAAACAAAACATTTTCACACTCTAATCAGAAAGACACTCTCAAAGTTTACAATAGTATTTGGGTTGCAGGATTCATAACACATACTATTTTCCAACATGCAATTATATATAGGCAGCATGCTTCTAATGAAAACCTTAAAGTTTGTAGATAGTAAGAATGTACTAAAGTTCATTCACGTTCACAATTTATAGCAAATCTTACACAAACAAAATTGCAATTCAATTCCCTCATATGATTTAAAAATAAATGCATAATATAATTTGCATGTTGGAAAAAACAATGTCATTTTCCATTTATTTCATTTTGTACATTCAAATTTATGTGGTGGAGAGAACGGGCTAGAATGTCTTGAAAAGATTTTTTTAATTAGGTAGTAGGAATGCAATGAAAGGAACCATTTTATAAACACCCACTATTTTCCAACAACCATTAAAACTCCAAATGATTGCAAGTTGGAAAACATCGTGCGAGGTGAGTGCATGATTTATGAAACCTACAATTGTAAAACTCTCTACAGACACAACTAATCTCCCAAGAAAATGCACCTATGTACATACAAAAATGCATTAAAAACATACATAACAACATACATGGAAACATGCATAACATGAAGAGACGATGTAGTGTGGGACCCTCCAAACAAATGATAGAAGTGATAGAACCAGTAGATAGAAGGAAATGCCACAACAAGGAAAGTGAGGAGGCGTCCCCTTGCATTGAATTACAATGGTGTTTTTTGGCCTTGTGTGAGAAGCTATTCGTTCACTATGGGAGGAAAGGGTGTTGATGTGATTAAGAAATGAATTTTAGATTGTAACAAGTATTGTTCTTGGAAAACACTTTGTGTTTTGGGTTTTCTCATTCTGTAGGTTGAAAGTGAATCGTTGGAGAGCAAGGGGGAATTGTAGATGGGGGAGATGACCAAGTGAGTTGAGGTGAGGGATTTCTAACTAGTTGTATGTAGATAAGTGTGTCAGCTTAGTTTTCTTGACTTACCAATTGGGCTATTACATAGATAGAGGGTTTTACAACACCGTGTGGGTTGTAGATTTCTTAAAACTCAATGTTCTCCAATCTCATTAAATTCTTACTACCTAATTCACAAAAGGCTCTCAAGGAAATCACAAAACATATCGAATTGAGGTAAGAGGTGATTAACCAATTGGGTTTTTACTTGTGAAGGGTTTTAAAACATTATGTGGGTTGTAGATTTCAAAAAGCTAATGTTTTGCAACTTGCAATTTTACAAAATAGTATGAATAAAATTTGGACAATACAAACAATTTGTGAGTATGAGTTGTAATTTTCACAACTTTTTTTCTTGCACGAGAATTGGAGGTGGAATGATGTGTGCATTTCTAGTTTGGAGGAAGAAGGGGGAAAACACTTTTTGTTTCATGTCTACACATTGAAAGTTGAAGGTTGGAGTGCACATGTAGGAGTTGGAGGAGAAAACCAATGTTTTGAAACTTGGAATTTTATAAAATGGTATGAATGTAATTTAGACTGTACAATTGTAATTCAAGGCACCTTATAACAAGTCTTACTAAAAATTGTGTTTCTATTTCTTAATATGATCCAAATATACATGTGCAGTATGATTGGAGGTTGCAAAACATAGTGGGAGGTGAGATGACAACATGATTTACAAAATCTCCAACCCACAAAATGTTGTAAAACCCTCAATACATACATACTATTTTATAAAATTGTAGGATGCAAAACACCATGTTTTACAAAACTTGCAACCCACCTAATCTTTCAAAACCATTTTGACACTAGTATTTGAGGGACGTTTAGGTGTGTTTTTTCTATTGCTTTACATGAATGCATGCAACTCCTTTATGTTTCTCTTGCGTCTGTCCCCAACAAACTAAAAAATGAAATGTGGAAAATGGCGATGTTTAGAAAAAAATGCATAAACACACTAGTTCGGTTGCTTGCAACTCCATTTCAATGCCTGTGTTGGTTTGGCCACTTGCAACTCCATTTTGATTTCCACATGTCCCTCCCCAGTAAATTGCAAAAAAAAATGTAGAAAATGGGGGAGAAAAACAACAAAATGTGGAAAATGGGAACTCCATCTATGTTTTGTCTAGCTTTTTGACATTCCCACCGAGGTAGCACATCCTTTTCTGGTGACGGACACGTGATGACACGCAGCTAACTGTCTATCAAGTCTTTTCCTCGGTGCATTTGGTCCACTGTGTGGGATGGGGAATGGGGGTTATAATATAATGTTACATAAATAGGTTTTCTTTTTCTACACATTAGCTTCTCCCCTAATGGTATACTATACCAGTATTAAAGGACGATTCATATAATATACCAGTCTTTGAGGGAACAACTGAGAGGAGATAGTGTGTTTTCCAACACTACAAATAATGTGAGCACTTTATTTAAACACAAGAATAGAAGGTGTGATTTTGAAGACACTCATATTATTTTGTATCATTCCATGTTACAAAACCATACGTGTTAAGAAACAAGCAACCCACTGTGAGACAAACCCTTACATTTAAGCAAGGAGGTTCAAATAACTGAATACCCACATTGTGTTTTCCAAAATATAACTATTTTTTGCACTCTTTTTTCAATCATCCGAAATTTAAACACAACAATGAAAGGTGTGATTTTGATGACATTCATATTGTTTTGTAACATTCCATGTTGCAAAAATATAGGTGTTAAGAAGCAAGCAACCCAATGTGAGACAACCCTTTACATTTAAACTAAAAGGAGATGGTGTGTTTTCCAACACTGCAAATAATATGAGCATTTTATTGTTCCAATCAGATGAAAAAATTTAAATGCCATTCTGATTGTAGCAAAGAGTTGTTCAAATTGACAATGTCAATGGGAAAATAAGAGATTTTGTTTGCATGGATGGTTTTGGGCTTTCTATCCATTCCAAATTTTGACTTTGAAAACCTGCCAGCTCATAACCCACATTGTGTTTCAAATGAAATTTTGATTTCATAAGGAACAACATTTATTTTCTCATCAATGAAAACCCATCTTCACAACGAATAGCCAAAACCAAAAATTAAAATGCCAACACAAAAACTGACAAAAACACACAAAACACCTTTGCATTTCAAATGAAAACCCCTTTATTTTCACAGTGAAATTTGAAAACGCTCAAAACAAAAATTCATAAATAGCTATAAACCCTATAGGAAAAAAAATATTTTATTTTCATTTCACAGAAAACCCATTTTATCATTTGTGCTTCATAGTTTAATGCTTCAAAGAAACCCATTCAACAGCCCTGCTTAAATGTTCATATTGAATGGAAAAATGGCATATACAATGGTGGATCATATACATACCTATTGGTGTCGCACCTATTGAATGTGCTCATAATTTTTTGGCCTCAATTCCATCGCCTGCGATCCTTAGCAAACTGCAAAAAGAAATGTGGCAAATGGAAAACTTTAGCTCCCTCAACATGGAAAAAACATAGAAAAAACACACCTATCTACATAAAATAAATGCGCATAAACACATTGGTTCGGCCACCTACACTCCATTTCAATGCATGTGCGTCCCTTCCTAGTAAACTATAAAAAAAAATGTAGGAAATGTAGAGAAAAACAAAAAAAATGTAGAAAATGGTGACAGTTAGGGCATTTTGTCTAGCTTTTTCACTTTCCCATTGGGGCCGCACGTCATTTTCTAGCAACTAGCACATGATGGCACACGACTAACTGACAAGTCTTTTTGTTGGTGCCTTTTGTCTAGTGTGTGGAATGGGAAATGGGGGGTATGATATAATGTTACATACATAGGTGCATTTTGTCTATGAGTTAGCTTTCTCCACAAAAGATAGCCAATAATAAGATATAATCCAAAAAGAAATATCAATATCTACATTTAATTAAAAATCATTTACTATTTTGATCTAAACTATGAACTAGTGAGGTCACAAATGGAGCTATTAAAGAACCAATCCAAGCTATGAACCTGTGAGGTCACAAATGACATGAGGTCACAAGTCCATATCATCATCATCAAGATCAATATCATCAAGGTCAACATGTATCTCTTTGGAAATATCATCACATTCTTCTGGTACGCTGTGACTTGGAGTAGTGATAGTATCATCATTTCCATTATCATTGGTTGGATGTGCATCCTTGTATTCTATCCTTGTCACTAATGGAACCGCCTTTACCACTTTTGTGGCTTTAACTGATCCATTCAAAAATAAACTTGTTTAATACAAAATGACAAACAAAATATAGAATTTGAATCACATTTATTACAAACTCACCATTTGGCCTTCCACATCTTCGTAAATTGACATATGATCTCCAACTTCTAGGCCATGTAATTTAATGAAATCCTCTAAAATAAACCATTCAATTTTGCAGTGTGGATTGAAATAAACTGTCCCATATCTTTAATTGTGAGTGTTTGTAAAGATGAACAAGAATAGTGGACTAGAGATGCAGAAAGAAAAATTTTGTACTTACTTTCATTTTCTAGTACATACACTATGGTCTCCTATTGCACCAAAATTTGCATCAATGGAACAATTTTAGTTAGTAATTTTCATGATCCATTTACATTGGTTCAAAGGAACAATAAGTATTGTTTGGAAGCATTCTATGGTGAAAAATTGAATACATAAATTGTAGATGCCAAATGTGGGGCATTTCAAAATCCTCCATTTTAATTATTATGTCATCTTCTGAAATCTTTAGAAGCTTTGCTTCTACTACTTTCTAAAAATCAAACATAGTAATAACAAAGAATACAAAGAATGGATTCAAGAATATTATAATAACAATGGCCAGCACAAAAAAGAAACTAAACTGATATGTGTATTGATTAAGAATTGGGTACCTTGGGAAGGACCATCCTTTCATTGCTCACTGTTGGAATTTATTATTTTCCTGAGCCTGCCCTCACGTCAGACCCCAGTTTGTTAGTTTAATTAATATTTAATTACACTTGCATAACTTTACTTAGGTAATATTTAATTTCCTAGGTTAATTTATTGTCATCCTTATCTTGTTGAGCTATCATGTTGTTCAAGATAAGATTAGGGTTATGCATTTTGCTTTTATAAAGCAAATCATATCTTGTAATTAAGAATTCCTAAATAATATTATGTTGCACATCCTTTTGCAACCTCTCTACGTTTTTTGTTTTTCTCTTTTGTGGAAGGATATTCTGGTTTGCAAATCTGATCTTGGTTTCTAACATGGTATCAGAGCCTTGATTTGTAGCCCCTTCTCATATTTCTAGAGAGATTCATTGTAGAGTTCATTCGAGATTCCTCAAGGGTTTCATACCTTGAGTTTGTCTCTCTATTTAGGTGCTCTTGCATGGTTACTTTGAGTGCACATTGGAGGAAATATAAGCTCATATTCAAGTTCAAGGCTATCAAAAAAGTCAAGATTGACTTTTGGTTTACCTGAATTCGACATTTTATGCTAGAGTTATGAGGGTTTGAAGATTTTCTAGATCTGGGAGTTGTGAAGCTTCTGGTGCATTTTCAAGCAGATTGGACCTCGCTATCAGATCCAGAGCGTCTAAGAGATGAAAAATGACATATAATTCCCAATTTCAGCATCAACTATTCACGAGGCAAAAAAAATTTACCAAGCAAGTCATACGGCTTGCCAGGTATAGGGTACAATTTGCAAAAAAAAAAATCAATTTTTTTTTTGCATGTATAATACTTTATCTGCTTTTTTTGCAAAAAATTTGGTGGATATATTTTTTTGTGGGGATTTGTTTTTTGGTTTCTACGGAGGTTTTTTTTGCAGGGAACATATGGCCATACCCTACCTTGTCACTTCTGTTGTCCTCCATACATTCTCTGGCCCTAACATCGGCCCCCGCACCATTTTCCAGCCACCGCTAGCTTCACCACACTCACCGACCGCTTTATGCCACCACCGGCAACTCAGTCCTCCCCCTGCACTCCTCTGATCTTCAACCCCAGTCACATGGAGTCCGCGGGCTAATCTGAGGGGGCTACACTATTGGCGGTGGTCCCACCAATAGTCCGCCCGCCCGCCACCTACCTGGTGGCGACTTTATTTTTTTAATTTTTTTCCCCCTAGTCATATGGCGGACCAAGGGCCAGTGCCGAAGGAGCTTATTTTTTGCTCCTATTTAGCCTTCTCGTACCCTAAAGTGCCCTTCTATAGCTATTTTTTTCATTTTGTCATAACTTTTCATCCTAGAGGCCAAATTTTTGAAACAAGTTATCATCAGAAAGCTAGCGAGCCCAATTTTTTGATGGTGTAGTTTGTTTTTAGAGATTTTTTGGTTTGATGTGATATTTTTCCTTTTGAATTCAGATGTTTAGATTTCACTTTAGAGGAAATATCTTTTGACTCGGTGATCCTTTTTTCGTCATTCTCGTGACATTGGAAAGATGATTTTGTCCTCTACATAGATCTGACATCAATTTATATTTTTTGTTTATGCATGTTTGCATTCTCTCCTTTTACAATCATTCGGTTATTGTAATAAATGAACTGAGATAAAGTTCCATGTAAGGGGGTTTCTTGCATAATAATCTGATTAGAGTGTGCATGCACTTTGATCTCCATCTTGATTTCTTGGCAACTCGCATGGGTTATCTAGTTTTTTAGTTTATTTTGGCCACACTTTTGCTCTAGCTTGACACATATTGGATTCATCGGTTCACACTTCAGTTGAGAGATTATGTTTCTTGATCCACATTGGTTCAGATCCTTCTCAGTTTGAGGGCCATGTTTTTATGGTTAATGTTCTAGAGTCTTCATGGTACTCCTTCCCATGGAATATTTTTATTCACAGTTTGGTGTCGGCATCGAGATACACAGTTTCCATATTCTATCATCATCTCATCTACTGTCGCTTCACATATTCCAGAGTTGTTCCAGTTTGTGATTTTTCCAGTGTTCCATGGCATCGGGTCTATTGTCACATTATTATAATTCTATTTTTGGTTTAAGTTGTAGACAAAAGTATCTTTCCTTGCTTTCTAGATTTATAGTTCCAGTGTTACTCCATAGTGTTCTTCTAGTGCTTCTATGCAGCAGTCATCTCATTGTAGGGGTGTTTTGTCCCACTGGGTTTTCCTTCTCTACTTCATTATTGCATTTGTACTTGGGTACCTGATCAGGCCTTGTTGTCGGGACCCATCCATTCATGCTTTCTTGCATTCATCTTAGTTTTTAGGTGCATGTTTTTTTAGTCTCCCTAAGTTGCACTTATGGGGGGGTGTTAGTGTAATTAATATTTAATTACACTTGCATAACTTTACTTAGGTAATATTAAATTTCCTAGATTAATTTATTGTCATCCTTATCTTGTTGAGCTATCTTGTTACTCAAGATAAGATTAGAGTTATGCATCTTTTATTTTATAAAGAAAATAATATCTTTGTATAATTAAGAATTCCTAAATAATATTATGTTGCACATCCTTTTGCAACCTCTTTGTTTTTTCTGTTTTTCTCTTTTGTGGAAGGATATTCTAGATTCCAAATCTGATCTTGGTTTCTAACATAGTTGTTTCACCTGCCTGTTAGGAGCTCTTTCCTCCAATGGAAATTTTTGAGATCTTCATCCCAGCAACTCTAGAACAGCCCCAAAAGTTAATGCTAGTAGGAATTTTTGAATTCTAGAATTTACTGATGTAGGTGATTTCAAATTTTGAGAGGGAATGTTAAAGAAACAAAAAGGAATGAAGAATCAAGTTATTTTTACACACTTTTCTCTGTGCAACAATAGTTTGAGGAAAGAATGTTTTTGTTCTTTGTGTGATTCAGAGAAGTTTTTACACAACAACAACTGTATTTTGTTTGTTTTTATGATTGAGTAGTGATTGCTCCTGAAGAGCTATGCATAGCTCCTAGTAGTGAGCTCCTAGCAACTCTTGAAGTTGTATGTTTGGTTAAGCAGCACATGAAATCTCCTAGCAATTTGTAATCAATAGTTTAGAGTTTAGTTTCTGAAGTTTTTTTCTCAATCTTTGATGTATTTCCATTTCCAATTTAATGAATAGAAAGGAAAGTTGCATGTCTCCCTGTGCTTCTACATTTTGATTTAGGTATTTCTAATTTGGCTGGAAAACAGAGAAACAGCTTTGTGCATTTTATTTTATTTAAATTTTTTGACATGGTATCAAAGCCATAGGCCCCATTTCTTTGTGAGTTAGGGCATTTTTTTCTAGGTATTAAGTTTTTCTTATAGGAGACATGGCTAGAGATGGAGGGAAGAGTTGGAAATAGCCACCATCCTTTAATGGACAAAACTATGATGTTTGGGTAAAGAATATGAAGACCATAATGGTTGCAAATGATTTGTGGGAGTTTGTGGTCAACAGGTTTGTGGATGTGACTGACCCAACAGCATATGCAGCTCTCTGATTCAAACAGAAGACCCAGTTGAAGGAGGCAAGGAGGAAGGATGCTAAGGCATTGAGTTTAATAGAAGTAGCCTTGACAAAGGCCATTTTTCTAGGAATAGCAACAACTAACTATGCAAAGGAAGTTTGGGAAATCATCCAGACTAACTATAAAGGGACTGACAAGGTTAGATTGGTGAAGCTCTAGATGCTTCGAAGAGAGTTTGAAACTCTTGAAATGAAGGACAATGAGTCCATTTTAATTTTTTACACAAGACTCTCAGGTTTAATAAACCAGTTGAGAGTGAAGGAAAAATTCATGGATGATTAGAGGATTGTGGAGAAAATCCTCAGGAGCTTACCCATGAAGTTTGATGTAGTGGTGATTTCCATTGAAGAGGCAAAGGATCTCACAACATTGTATGTTGATGAGTTGATGGGTTCTCTGCAAACCCATGAGCAGTGCCTAAATAGGTCTGCTACTTCTTTCCAAGAGCAAGCTTTTAAAGCTTAGTCAAATGCAAGAGTAAGGGGGAGAAGAAACAATGGTGGAAGGAGCTCAAGAGTTAGATGTCGTGGCAACTCCAAACAAGGAAATGTTGGAGGAGAAAGCTCAGGACAAGTAAATAGCCAAGAGGGAGTGAGCAGCTCTTAGACTAGCTCCCAAAGAGGCAAGAAGAACAACAGTTCGAATCAGAAGAATGACAAGAGCAATGTTGAATGCTACTATTGTCATAAATTTGGTCATTATGTAAGTGAGTACTGAAAAAGGCATGGTGATCAGTCAAAACAAAATGAAAATGTGGTTGAAGGAAATCAGTCCACACCATTCATCATGTGCAACATTGGTGAAGAAGGAAGCCCGAAGTTTGTTATTTGGACAAGGATTGTAGCAACCACATGAATGGTAATGAAAGTTTGTTTTCTTTCATTGATAAGAATGCTAAGTCTAAAATAAGAATGGGGAATAATGGATTATTTCTAGTTGTGGGAAGAGGATCTACCATGATCCACACCAAGCAAGGTGAGAAGGAGATACAAAATTTATTTCTTACTCCTGGGTTAAGGCATAACCTCATGAGTATTGGATAGTTGATCCAAAATGGATATAAAGTGTTGATGAAGAAGGGTCAATGCTTTATTTATGACAAGAATGAGAGGATGAAAGTATTTGCAGTTGTTCAAATGATAAAGAACTAGATGTTTCCTTTGAAGATTGAGACATGTTTCTCATCTCAATCCATTCTTGCACCTCTTATGAATGGAAAATGTACAGCAGTACAACAAGTAGCCCTCAAGAACACCATGCAAGACCCCTCCAACCTATGGCATCTCAGGTATGGACATTTAGGCTATACTAGTTTAAGTCTTTTGTCCAAGAATAAAATGATAGATGGTTTGCCAAGAATAGTAGAGCCTAATGTTAAATGTGAGGCTTGCATTTTGGGCAAGCAACATAGGTAGACCTTTCAATCAGGAAACTCTACAAGGGAAAGAGCACCATTGGAGCTGGTGTACACAAATTTGGTAGGACCTATGAAAATCATTTCTATTCATAAAAGAAGATTTTTTATGACATTTATTAATGATTACAGCCATAAGACATTGGTCTATTTTTTGCAACATAAGGCTGAAGCATTTGATAAGTTTTTGTTGTTTAAGGCCTAGGCTGAAAAGGAGAGTGGACATTTTATCAAAGTACTAAGGTTAGATCGAGGAGGAGAGTATACCTCGAATCAATTTTTAAATTTTTGCAAGAAAAATGGCATCAAGAAGGAGCTAACAACTAGTTATACTCCACAAAAAAATGGAGTGGGATGGCAAGGAGCATGATGAAAGAAAAGGGACTCCCGATTGAATATTGGGGAGAGGTTGTAGCAACAGCTATTTATTTGATAAATAGAAGTCCAACAAAGGCAGTCCATGCCAAAATCCCTCAAGAGGCATGGAAAAAATGCAAGTGGATAGTTGAGCACTTAAGAGTATTCAGGTGTGTAGCATATGCTCACATGCCTAAAGAAAAGAGGCAAAAATTGGATGACAAGAGTGAGAAGTATTTTCACAGGCTATAGTGAGGAGTCCAAAGCCTACATGATGTATAATCCAGTCACCAAGAAAATCATCATTAGTAGGGATGTGGAGTTCCTAGAGGATGAGTCATGGGATGAAGTGATAGTTTTTGATAGCTCAGAACCGCTCCTGGCAACTCTTAAAGAAGCAGAAACAAAATAGGAATTTTAGTAAGAAGAGCCTATAATTGCTCATGAAAGTGTCGGATGAGCTCCTGAAAGCTTTGGAAGAGCTCTTAAAAGATCTTGATGGATCCTAACGGCTCTTGAAGTAGAGAGATAGTCAAGAAGACAGTCACAAACAACCAGAGGATTGTCTCATGAAAGCACTAGTCAAGCTCCTGAAAGCTCTCAATAGCTCATAAAAGCTCCTGAAGTGAGTAGATAGAGAGGCAAGCAGCCAAAGATAGTCAGAAGATTAGCTCCTAAAATCTCTAGAAGAGCTCCTGAAAGCTTCGGTAGAGCTCTTGAAAGCTCTCGATAGCTCCTGAACCATCATGTTCAGCAGAGCAACAGTAGTAGTGAAAGTTTAGACCCCCTCTCACCTCCCTAATGCCAAAGAAGACCAAGAGTCTAAGGGAGATGTACTAAAATGAAAGGTATGCTGAAGAATTTGATGAGAGTGTGAATTTTACATTATTTTCTCATAGTGATCCAATTTATTTTGAGGATGTTGTAAAAGTGGAGAAATGGTGTGAGGCCATGGATGAGGAGATAGATGTAGTAGAGAGGAACAACACATGGGAGTTAACTGATTTTCCTCCCAACAAGCAAGTTATTGGAGTGAAATAGGTTTACAAAACCAAGTGTAATGTTGAAGGAAGAATAGAGAGGCATAAGGCAAGATTAGTTGTCAAGGGATACAAATAGTAGTTTGGGAGAGATTATAATGAGACATTTTCCCCTGTTAAAAGGATAGAAACCATGTGGACAGTCATAGCAATTGCAACCCAGCATGAGTGGAAGGTGTTTCAAATGGACATGAAGTCTGCTTTCCTAAATGGAGCATTGAAAGAGGAAGTTTATGTGGAGCAGCCATTTGGATATGAAGTTCTAGGTCAAGAACACAAGGTGTATAGGCTGAAGAAATCTCTTTATGGGCTGAAGAAAGCTTCATGAGCACGGTACAACAAGATTGACTCATATTTGATGAGCAATGACTTTAGCAAAAGCGATGGTGAGCCCACTCTTTACATCAAGGCAACAAATGGTAATATTTTGATTATTGTCTTGTATATTGATGATTTAGTTTTCACTAGGGATGATGATTTACTCATTGTTGATTTTAAAGAGTCCATGAAAAGAGAGTTTGAAGTGATAGATTTAGGTCTCTCAAGATATTTTCTAGGCATAGAAGTAAAACAAATGCATGATGGTATATTTATCTATCAAGAAAAATATGTAAATGAGATCTTGAAGATATTTAGGATGCTTGAAAGAAAACTTGCCCCAACACCAACAACCATAGGTCTAAATTTGAGAAAGGAAGATTGCAACAACAATGTGGATCCGAACATGTTTAAAATTTTGGTTGGAAGTTTGATATATTTGACTACAACTAGGCCTGATATAATGCATGGAGTGAGTCTTATTTCTAGATTTATGGAGACTCCAAGAGACACCCATGGCAAGTGAGTAAAAGAATCCTGAGGTATGTGAATGGCACCAAAGGATATGGTATTTTGCACATAGCAGCAAATGAGTTTGGGCTGGTTGGATACACAGATAGTGATTGAGCAGGGAGTTTGGATGATAGGAAGAGCACATCAAGCTATGTGTTTCGCTTGGGTTTGGGAGCTATCGTATGGACTTCCAAGAAACAACCCATAGTTTCCCTATCTACATCAAAGCCTAAGTATATAGCAGCAAATGCAGCAACATGTCAAGATATTTGGATGAGAAGAATCTTCATGAATTTGAGAGAAGAATAAGAGGATGGAACAACAATTTTTTGTGATGATGTTTCATCAATAGCCTTGATGAAAAATCATGTGTTTCATGGAAGAAGAAATCACATTGAAATCAGGTATCATTTTATCAAAGAGTTAGTTGAAAATGGTGAAATCAAAATGGCATTTTGTAGGTCTGAGCAGCAGCTAGTAGACGTATTCACCAAGCCTTTGAGCAAGGACAGTTTCAAGCAGCTAAGGAGCAGATTGGGTGTTGTTGATTTGGATCAAAAATTTTCTTGTTTCATCAGCTCAAGACAAAGGGGGAGTGTTGGAATTTATTATTTTCCTAAGCCTACCCTCATGTCATACCTTAGTTGCTTCACCTACCCGTCAGGAGCTCTTTCCTCTAACGGTAGTTTTTGGGATCTTCATCCTTGCAGCTCCTAACAACCCTAGAAGTTAATGCTGGTAGGAATTTTTAAATTCTAGAATTTACTCTGGTAGGTGATTTCAAATTTTGAGAGAGAATGTTGAAAAAACAAAAAGGAATGAAGAATCGAGTTATTTTTTACACTTTTCTCTGTGTAGCAGTAATCTAAGGAAAGAATGTTTTTGTTCTCTATGTGATTCAAAGAAGTCTGTACATAGTAGTAGTTGTATTTTGTTTATTTTTGTGATTGAGCAGTGATTGCTCCTTAAGAGCTCCGTGTAGCTCCTAGTAGCTCCTAAAGTTGTCTATCTGGTTGAGCAGCTCATGAAAGCTCCCAGCAATTTGTAATCAGTAGTTTAGAGTTTAGTTTGTGAAGTTTTTATGCTCATTCTTTTATGTATTTCCATTTCCAATTTAATGAATAGAAAGGAAAGTTGCATGTCTCCCTGTGCTTCCACATTTTGATTTGGGTATTTCCAATTTGGCTAGAAAATAGAACAGTAGCTCTGTGCATTTCATTTTATTTAAAAATTTTGACACTCATGTCACTGTTTTGTAGTTCTTTCTATAAGAGGATTGTTAAAATCCTGTTGAAGTTATCAACCTACTTCAAGAAAATATGATAGAAAGTAAGTTATCAAACAAGAAATCTTTCAAGATTGGATAACTATTAAAAGGAAAAGAGAAAAGCATACCTTCGTAAGGCGTGTGGAATGTTGAATCTTCTACCGATGTAGAACTTTAGTGCACATTCTTTTTCATTCTCTCTTAGAGGTTGAAGCACCATTCAAGTCACCTATCTCTACTGCTTTTGTATTCATAACACACCAAATTCAACTATCAAAGACAACAACACAATACATTGTCTTCCATTTTAGCTTTTCATATATGTTATATTTTACCAGATGAGTAAAATGAGCCTAATAAAGGAAGGAATGAAAAAAAATAGAAACCAAGCAGCTAGTTTAAAGTTCAATTCATTTACATACTAGAAGAAATTGTTGGGTAATACATCGACCGAACTATTGTGCTTATTTATACATTATTTCATAAAACAAAGATTAATGAAAACTAGTAAGAGATAAAGCCCAATAAATTATCACTTCTTAATTTGATAAGCTACCAAAAACCACTTTATGAATAAGTTGCAAGTGTATTAAGGTTTTGGAGAAAGTTGTCTCTCGTGTAGAGCATCGTAACATGACTTAACAGAGGGGCAGTGTCGGGAAATGGAAGGGTGGCATGCAAAGGTGGGTAAATTCCTTCTCCTCTTGTTGATTTGATTGATTAGGGCCTCCATGGACTCTAATATTTTGTTGGAGTCCTCTAATTTTCCAATTCCATTGAGTAGATTATTGATACAAAGCTCCACCATGGCTGGAGTGGGAGTATTCAATAAGCGTGGAATAAACGCATAACCCAAGGTCTTCACAATTCCAATTTTCTCTCCCCCCATATCAATGACTAGATTTTTCAAACAATTCATGCCTATCAAACTCAAATCCATTTGGATTTTCATCATGTGTAATTGAATCCTACTTAAGCTAAACCACTTAAAAGCAAGGTGGCCCACAAAAATATCTCCTGCATCTGCATATTGGCAGAATTGATGCCACTGGAATTAGCACTAGATGCGCCTGCAAAAATTATTGCCTTTAGAATATGTGACATTGTGATAAATGCCTCATCCTTATACAACACTTGGCTATCCAAGTTTCTAAAATCCTTGCACCAAATTCTCCACTAATGTTGCAAAAGTGTAAACCCCTTACTGACTGCCTTCTCTTCAACTTCTCTCTATACCCTAAATAAAACCCTTGATTGAACATATCAATCTAAATCACTACCATAGTATATAATCAACGATGGAAATAAGTCTAACCTTACACTGAATGCAAGAATCGAGATATATTTCCACCGTCAAGATCTAACATTCTTAAAATTTGAAGATCTAACCTTAGAAATTTTAGATAAAGATGACTGTCAAGATCTAACAGTCTTAAAATTTCTTGTAATTATCTAAATAGCTACTACGTCTATACACCGACATTATCTTCTCTTCCTACACTCCATGTACATTTCTTTGAGTAGGGAAGTGGAAGTTGACAGCCATATATGTCCAACTAAGTTGGGTTTCACTTAAAAATCAAAATTGTTGGTATCGCGCATGTTGTACAAATTCGGCCCACCCCTTTAAATTATCTTAATAAATCAAAGGAGGAAGGAGATCTACATAGAGTTACCTACATGAATATAAGCCAGCGTATAAATAGCCTTATAGGCACCCAATGCAAAACTGAAGGCACCCAATGTAGCAGTTCATCTTTACTTGAACTAGGAGAAATATTCTTGTTGGGCTTCCACAAAGGATATCATACGATAATAGTTTGTAAATTTTTGGATTATTTTTTTATCACGTTCTATAATTCATCATTAGAATAAAATAACAAGAAAAAGAAAACATGTAGGTGTAATTTAAAATGTTAATGGAAAATAAAATTCATGTAATCAGCTATTAAAAAAGTCATGTTAAAAATTAATGTTTTCTTTTTTTTAAATCTATTCAGTTTGATGGGTTTCATCTGGCCGATCAATTAAACATTGAAAAGTATGTCAAAACAATGTTGGCCTGATCAACAACCTGTTCAGCTTGGTGGGTGAGTGGTATAGATATATGGTGTGGTTTGAATTGGATATTCTTTGTATAGGTGGACAGATAACACACATTCAGTTGCACTTCTGCCCACTTCAATTCTGAGGGGTTTCTCTTACCTCTCTTGAATTTTGAGAGGTTTCTCTACACCAGAGGTAAGGATGATACAGTCGTGCAACCTCTAGACTGAAAAATTCAGGCAAACTATGATTATTTCACTACTACTTATCTTGTAGACGAAGTCATTGTTTTGAATTTTGCAAACTACTTATTGGTTTTTACTCTTAGCATAGTCAATGAGGGTGATGCTACTTTTTAGGATTAAATATTTTTAAAAATGTGTTTATCAAAAGGTTGAGTACAAATAGTGAGGGTGATGGTATGTTTCTTGATTATGGATGAGGCTAGGACCATGTGTGATTTTGATAAAATGAATACCCTTTGTATTTCACTCTCAACCAAAGAGTGTCAACATACATTTTACTTCAGTATTAAGAAGCTATAAAAAGAGAAAATATGTTTCTTTAAAAGATTAAAAGTATTTTTCGTAGAGCTTATCTCTTTGTCTTCAAAAGAGAAAATATGTTTCTTTAAAAGATTAAAAGTATTTTTCATAAAGCTTTCCTCTTAGTCCTCAACTCAAAGTCAAAGAGATATCAACATAGATAGCAAAATGAACTCATGAATGAGATAAAATCCATCATAAAAAAAAATTAATTATTTAAAAGACTAGGCTCATGCTCCAGTAGCAAAATGAACTCATGAATGGGATAAAATCCATCATAAAAAAATGTATTTCTTTAAAGGACTAAAATTGTTTTTCATGAAGCTTGATAATTGAGGTCTTATTAATATGTCTAATTCACACTTTTGTATTCATATATATTTTGCGTGTCAATAATAAGTATGTGTAGACACCTAAAAATGACTAACGCATTTCCATATTTTCATTTTATCATTTTCTCATCAATTTATTTATCTATTTAATTAAGCTAATATTTCCTCTTTTCATCTATAATAATTAATTATTTCATTATTTCAAATTTTTAATATCTATATCAATTAATTATTTGATTAATTTATCATTTTCCTTCCAACATTAATTGTGGTCGACTATAGTTAGCTAGCATTTTTTCTATAATTAAATAAATTAAAATTGTAAGCATCAAAACTAATAAAATAAGAAAATAAAAGACTCAAAAACATAAAAGAGAAAAACAATCACTCCTTTAGGGTAAATAAGGGCTAGGGGGGGACTTGGAGGGGTTGTTAGCTACCATTTTCCTATAATTAAACAAATTAAAATTGCAAGCATCGGAATTAATAAAATAAGAAAATAAAAGACCCAAAAAGATAAAAGAGAAAAAAAAAACCACTCCTTTAGGGTAAATAAGGGCTAGGAGGGGGGCTTTGAGGGGTTGTACACTATTGATGTCAGCAAATATTTGTAGAAAATTTTTGACCTGCAAAAAATCTCAGTTGCCTTAACAAATTTTTATTCATCAGAATATTCTTTGAAAGGTCAGAATATTCATGATTTTTGGAATATTCATTGGATTCTTTTACTATAAATTTTGTTGACTGGGTCACTCGAATATGTTGAATGGGTTGCTTGAATCTTTTGGCATAGTGGAATATGGAATCTTTTGACTAAGCGAAAAATTCTTCTATAGAGTGCATTTCCAAATTTTTGTTTTGGCCAATTGGTTAGCTCAATTTTTGTTGATATAACCTGCAAAAAAAATTTGAAAAACCTACAATGTCTTTTTGATCAATGGCAAAAAATTTAAAAAATCAATTTAAAATCCTATAAATTTTTGCATAAGGGCATGCAGATCTAGACAATATGATTGTATGTTTTTTTTGGATCTGTGCAACCCCTTAAAAATATATATAAATTGAATCTACACAAGTATCACACAAGAATCTATAAGATTAATCTACAATTGTAATTGAATTGAATTGAATTATCTTTATATGGATTAATGATTACAATGAATGTGCATGCTTATAAAAGAAATCTCATAGTATAACAAAAGACTTGATTGATGATTGACTAATTTTGAATGATGATATATTTTGATAGAGTTGATTTGCATAAGATGTGAGATCTGAAAATGATGAAGAAATTATCTTATTTATAGATTTTCCAAGATGAGGATAAGGATGAAGACTTGAGATAACTGAAAATTCAATAAAGCTAGCTCAACTATAAAATAAAAAATTTCTATTTTGATTCATGAAGAGATAATATTGAATTATTTAAATTAATTATTAGATAAATATGCATATGAAGTTTCTAATGCATGCTTAGTTAATTGAATAATGAAGAGGAAGTTTCTAAAATTTAGAAGAGTTAACTTGTGAGAGAAGATTGAGTTTATAATATTAATATGAAAAAGAAAACAAATGATGGAAGGAAGAGTTGACTAAATATAAAATAGGTGTTAAGTGATGAGTGAAAATAGAAATTAGATCACATTTAATTAAAAATTAAAATATTATTTAATTAAATGAATAAATGATAATTATTAATTAATAAATGATTTTCAATGTGATAAATGGATAATAAGATCTCATTTAATTAAATAATAAAATATTATTTAATTAAATGGATAGTGGTGCTCAATAGAAAATTATTATTATTTAATAAATAATAATATATATGATGTGATAAATGATTATTAATTAATTAGGTGATAGATGCTAAATGAAAATTATTAAATGATTAAATGATAATATGTCATAAATGCTACTAAATTAATGATGATTACTAAAAATTAATATGATTAATGATAGCTACATTATATGATGATTATTAGGGCTATGTGGAATAATTTAGGTGCCTACATTTGTACTCTTTGAAGCAATGTTCAAAGTAACATTGTTTTAAACAAATCAATTGGGAAGCACAAAGCAGACCTTGAAGACTAGATTCAGACCTCGAAGCCCCAAAAAACCCTAATTGGACCAATTCACTAGTTTTGGTGTATGAGTCCTAGTTTAGGTCAAATTTTAAGTTTTTATAGATTTGGATACCCATTTGCAAGATTTTTCTTTCTACACAAAAACCAAGATCTAGGATTGATTCACCCAGCCTAGAATATGAATCCCAATCAGCATTAGAGTCGTTGTTTTCAACATTCTAGAGCTCCTTCCAGTCATCTTTAGATTTCTAGGTGCAAGCATTTCATCTTGTAGCTTTCTACTTCATTTTGCATACATTTCCATGTCATTTAGTAAATTATTACATCATATTATGGTTTAGCATTACATCTTGCATTTCATTTGTCTTTTTCAATCCCTAGCTTAATGGTGAACCCCTCATTAGTTTACAATCCCCTAGGACAACCCCATTGCAAGCTCTCTTTCTCCTTTGAATTGAGATCTCTAGGGTTATCCTTCAATGAAATAATTAGAAATTGGATGTGCTCTATGTCTTAAACCATACAAAAGCACCTTACCTTACCCCATTTTTCATTGTTTCACCTCCAAACTTCCAAAATACAAAATTTGAACCGATGCTAGCAAAAAGACACTATCACCCCAGTCTAGACAATAAGCTCAGGCCCTGATAAAAAAGTATCCACCACCACCCACTGTATCAGTCAACTTCATCATAAAATCAGCATGACTCCATCAACTCTACAAATTCTCAACACCTCTAGATGCCCTCAACCTTGTGCAGCCCCAACCTTCGACATAGGAAATTGTATCCAATGATTACCTAGTTCCTGTGGTGAGCCAGGCCTACATCATCAAGGTTGAGAATGAAAGAATTTCATTCTACTCCCACCCCTTATAAGAAAATTATGTCAATGTCATCTGGCTAGGGAATCTTGACACCCAGTTGAGCCATGAAAACCACATCCACATCGTCTACCAATATCATTGCTTTGAACAACATTCTAAGTAGCAACAAACAATGTTCCTTCAAAATATTCAGGTCCAGGAGATGGGCAAGGAAGCACGATGATATATCCTATTTTTCCCTTGTTTGGTTGCTCATGAAGTAGTAGCTCTTCTTGAGCACCATCTTGACTGCCTCTAGACATAGAATGTATTTATTGAGGCAAATCTTTTTCAGTCTCTAGTCAAAGATGAAGTCTAAGAATTTTAATTGCTTCTTAGAGCTCCTGAATCTTATCAATGTATCCATTTTCTATAAGCACAATTACTAACCTTTCTAGTAGATATAGGGTGGTATCCATTATTTCCCATGAGTTTCCAACTTGGGTTCAATAAACACATGAGCATCCACTCCCACTATCAATTGATTTCATATGGCTAGTTGAAGGTGGCATTTAATCTTCCATAGATTTTTTTACAACATTATCCAAGTGTTCGCTAAAGATATTTTCTGACCATATGTTATCACCATGTTATCAAGTCCTTTCTTGTTCACTTCCCCTACCAGGACACACATACCAATTGTTGGTTTAAAGATTTATCACCTAACTCTATATTCTCATGCCCACTAAGGTGACAAATGTAACCATAGTTGAATCAGTAATCATGTAGTTCTTAGACTGATTCTCTACTTATTTTAAAAGGTGGCAACTACATTCATTTAATATTCAAGGAATAATTTTTAACTAATGTTTCTTTTAACCAAAAACAAAATAAAGGAACGGGCTTTTAACCAAAAATATTTAAAGGTATTCATCAACTTCACATGATAAAACTAAAAATACTTCACAACTAAAGTGAAATAAAATATCACCACGTAATCTTTATTCATAGATAAACGATACTATAACGATGCAACAATTCAAAATATCTATCATTCCAATAATAGATCAAACATTGGCAAAACATTCAACATAAGCAAAACAAATTCATATACCATAATTCAAAGATTACAAATGCATAAATTACACCATGGTCTTCTATATCAAAATAATAGAAAGAATTAATCAAAATAACAAAGTTTTTCTCTAATATGTAAATCAAAGTTTTCCCAAAAGATCTGAATCTCATCAGCCGAATCCATATTTAAAGCATAAGCAAATTGTCTTTGGTAATGATTTCTTGAAAGTAACTATACCACATAGTTAAAAGAGTTTTAAACTTAAAAGAGACAAATTTAAAGAAAGTGACATGGAATACTAAAAATAACTATGCATCATTTCCCACTACCTCAGTCTCTTCATCTTCTAGATCTTTGACCGCTTCTTGCTGCGACAATTTTTCTTGTACCTTCATCTTCGATTTTTAGTCCTTGTACCTAGTAATAATTGCAAGTAACTCTTTTCTCCCTAGAGTTGTGTTGATCTACAATCTGGTTCTTACTTTGGTTAGAGCAGCTTCAAATTCATTTGGAGTGTCAGACCTTCTACTTGCTTCAGTTTTAAAGGAACTGAGATAAACTTGCAATCTACTGATCTTCAAGAAATATTCTTTAGTCATGGTGATAGAATTAGTCATCCCCTTGTTGAATATTTCTTTGAACTTTAGAAAAATTTCCTTTGAATCCATAATCTTCTCATAAAACTCATTAGTTATCTCTACTTTAAGGTCATGACAATTTCCTTTAATCTCCACCAGCATTTCCAGATACCTATCAAGTACTATAGAAATCTCCTTTACTAGGTTGTCATAAATGCTCAATTTCCACTCCAATGAGTTAGGCCATGAAGGGTCTAACTCCTTTGGATCACTCAAAATTTGTTCATTAATTAATTTCATTCGATCCATGAAAATCAACTTTTTTATTTATTGTGAGAGCACATAGAGATTGGTCTGATCTTTTCTGATTTGTCATAGCTCTACCATCAATTCCTTCCTTTTATCAACAACTTGAGTGTAGAAAAGCACATACTTACTGACAAAGAGGACAATTTCTTCAAGCATTTCATCAATCCATTCACTTACATTATTAGAATAGCTCAGGTTCTTTATGATTAATTTCATTGTAGACCCATCAATAACTTTTTCTTGAGAACTGTAGGCTCCATTAGATATAGAAGGGGGAACTATAGAAGAAATAAATTTCTTCAAATCAAGAACCTAAGATTGTAATTCCATTTTTTCCTTTCTTTCTTCCTTTACTTGCTTAATCAAGGCATTGACTGAATAATTAGCATGATACACATCACCTTCAAGTGTTTGGGGCCCCATATCAACATGTGTAACTTTATAGTCAACTATTGTTATCTCATCCTCATTTAGATCTTTTATAGGATCTGCAATTTCCAATACTTGATTACTAGAAGTATGGTCAGTCAACATTCTTGACATTTTTTGAGCTTTCTTTGGCCTTGAAGAAGTCTGAAGCAACTTTGCAATTGTATCTAATCCAACTATTGTTGTAGGAGTGTACTTCCTCTTTTTATCTACTGCCTTTTTCAGCAAAGATTAATCCCATGGATGAGTACTAGAAATTCAGCTTCATTGTTTGTCCCCTTAGCCAGCCATTTTTCTAAAGTTAGAATTTTTCTACCTTGCCAATCCTTGATCATACAACTGGTTCCAAATAGGCCTAAGTTTCCTTTGGATGCTCCATCAAAATTCAGCTTATACCACCCATTTGGTGGGGGAGACCATTCTACTAAAGCTATGGTTTGTTGAGTCCTAATGCCACCACTTCCTACTCAAGTCAAAATCTAGAGTGAAGGCCAAGCAACACGCAATTTTGCATCCCATTCCAAAAAAGCCTTCTCCTTGACCGAACTCTGGTATAGTTTGGTGTTCAGTGTTTCCACTAAGACATCCTAAAGCACATTTTCTTGTCTTGAAATAGCCTCATGTTCCTTTCTTTCCATAGATCTCATACTACAATTGATGGGATGAGAGTCCAAACATCCCCATATATCGATTTTCTTTTTAGAGGTGGCCACAAACAGAACCAACTGAGCAAGTCATTCGACATAGCACACATCCAACCAAGCTTTGAACATAGGTAGTGCCAACATTCTTACACATACGAGTAGCCAAGAAGCAAGTGGTTGGATGTTTCTTTAGCTTGTTCACATAGGAAACATCTCTATGGTCCTTGAAATCCTAAGTGGAGGAACCTTTGAACTATTAAAACTTTGTTTTGTATCACTGCCCATGGAAATGTTCCTGCCTTGGGGAGGCAAACATTACTCCAGCACAGGTGAAGAGGTAGACTTGTGCCATAGAAAAATTGCCCCTTGTCATTTTCATGGCCTTTTAAGTCTTGTTTCATGGTGTTTGATCTATTTTGCTCTGATTTTATGTTGTAACATGGCTTGAACATGCATATTTATGTACTAAAATTAAAATAATGATGCCTTGTGAAGGTGTTTTGAAGTGTTGTAAGGCATTTCTACACTCTTCTAGACTCTATTCATTATAATTTACCTAAAAAATCACCTTTTCATCACTAAACAAGTCCTATTTTGAAGTGTTGTAAAGTCTTGTAACAAGATTTCACATTTTTATAGGCATAACTTCACTATTTATCCCTTTCTTATGTTTTATTTGGTCCCTTTATGACCTCATATGTCTTAATTAAGTGTATCTTTTAATGTAAGCCTGATAAACAACATTAAATACAAGATAATTCCCAACACCCATTTTTCAGGTCCTAGGTGGGACCCATTCACCATGGGTGGCGAATGACTCCCCCTTAGCTCCAAATTCAAAAAAAATTTAAAAATTCCTTTCGAATTTTTATTCAAAAACACTTGATGTCAGCCTCTGATGAGGTATGAATGGTTAACTAAGGCACAAGATTGTATAAATAAGTGATTTTCACCTCATTTTACATCTCTCCCATAATCTCCTACAATCTTATTCATTCAAGCATTCATTCACACTTCATCTCAATCATTCAAGCATCTTACAACATCTTATCAAACAATACTCAAGCACTTTGGAGCATCCATTGAAATTACTTCGGATTTGCATCATCAAGGGTTTGGTAAGTTGATAGAAATTACATGTTATTAGTTTATCTTTCTCTTTCATTTCATTGTTTCATTAAGGGTTTGATTACCAAAAGTGGGGTTTGACCAAGGCAAACCCCTATTTGCTAACCCTCAACCATTTCCCCCTATTGCATGTGTGTTTCAGACTTTTGTGTGTAGATTTAACAAGTTTTTTGGTGTTGAAGATTGGTCAACAAGTCAACTAGGTGCTTCAAGTCAACTCATTCATATTTTAAGCTTGGAGAAGGTTTTATGTCTGTTTCCTACATAATTGACTTCGACAACCCAACAATCAGAGATTTCTAGATCTAGTGTTGCAAAGTTGTCTCCTGATTTTTTAGAATTTTGGGATAGGTCTGATTCACCACTAATGTTAAATGAGTCTCGTGCCTTAGGACTGAAAATCTGAATTTTTTCAGATTGTGGATCCTGATAGTCAAAAATCAGTTTCTGACACTTTTTCACCAGTAAGAGGAATAATTTTCCACCTTGGGTGAATGAGTCCCATTGTGAAATTTTAGTAATTTCAGTCAACATTCACAACATTCCAGATTCATCAAACATTTCCCAGGTGCACTCTATTTCATCCTATTTCTTTTTGTTCTAAATTATTTCTTCATTTAGCTCATTGTTTGCATATCACAGTGTGTTTTCCATCATAATTAAAATCTTAGTTTTGCATTCAAATTCATTCATTCAGATCACTTAATTGCATTTAATTTACTTCATTTAGCTTAGACAACATTCCACATAACATAATTTGAATGAACCCTTAGCATTTTTGGGCCCTATCTCTCTCCTTTCAGGTGAAAAACCCTAGAAGAGCAAGAGAAGTCGATAACAAACCCAAAAATAAATAGTTCAAGACTGTCTACAATCCTATCCCTCTCCTTGTATAGAAACTTGTATCCATCTTTTGCATTGTAATTACCAAACAGATCCTGCCCAAATCAAAGAGTCACTACCATCACGTAGAGGCAATGTTCTATTTTTCAATGCTTCAATGAGGAGCCAAACTCCTCTCTATGGTAGATTGAGGCTTGTGAAGTCCCTCCACTTCCAATATAGCATCAAATTGTTCGTATTTGGGAGAATGTAGTCCTTTACTTGGTCACCCCAAAGGCTTTTTAACATGTGTTTAACAGTTTGTTTTCCAGCATAATTAAAATCTTAGTTTTGTATTCAAATTCATTCATTCAGATCACTTAATTGCATTTAGTTTACTTCATTTAGCTTAGACAACATTCCACATAACATAATTTGAATGAACCCTTAGCATTTTTGGGCCCTATCTCTCTCCTTTTAGGTGAAAAACCCTAGAAGAGCAAGAGAAGTCCATAGGAAACCCCAAAATCAATGGTTCATTTTGGTGAACCTGCATTTTGAACACTTTGCATTTCTTATTTCATTTTCACATTTCATATTAGTTTGCATCAACATTCAATTAGGACATTGTTTTGTTTTTGTATTCAAGGATTTTTCATAGTGCATTAGTGAAAACTTCATTTAGATTTTATTTTTGCATTGCATCTCATTGAAAAAACTAAAAATATGCATTTGCATCCTTGATTGCATTCTATATAGCATTAAAATCATCTTAAAATTTATGAAAAACACACAAAAACATCATACTGGAACTCATTTGCCACCTTGGGTGAATCAGTCCCTCTACACTTTTTAAACAACATTTCTAGCATTTTTATGGCATTTGTCTACATTTCTATTTTCTGTAGTTAGATCTTTATTACAATTAGCAAAATTTCTATTATTAGCATTTTAGAGCTCTTAAATTACCTTGCATTTTCATTCACCCCATCCTTTGTGGTACTTGTATGAGTGTTTGTTGCCTCGTTGATAATACTTTAGTGAGAAGAAGTTCTAGACACATGGCCTCCCATGATAGCACTTTCATTGTGGACCTTTGGATCTCATGAGCTATTACTCCTAGTATGGAAAATGGTGCATTAGGAACTGACAATACTACTTCTATGCCTTCACCTTTCCATCCAATGAATGTTGACACCCAAAACAATTCCCTCCCACAAGAAAAGGTCATTAATATTCATGAGGATTTTGCACATTTATAACAATACTTGTCACTTGAAAATATTTCCACCACTGCCATACCTTCCATTGACAATCTTCATCATTTGATTGAAAGTGATGATGGCTTGCAAGTGATGAAGAGAATTGTCGAGATTTACAATAAACATGCCTCTTCTAATATTCAATCCACAAAATTTATATAAGCCAAGGAGGACCTCACATTCCTCCCCCTTCAACCATAGCATCCATACCAACTTATACCAATCCGCAAGTCCACACAACTATGCAATAGGTTAATTATGTGGCTACTTCTTTCCTGTTTCCACCTAGCATTCCTACTTCTCTTTTGGCATCGAAAGTCCCCTCCACCACCTTCACACCCTATAGTATATCTCTTTCACTTCTCCTAACATCACCTACACTCCATCACCATTTTCTCTTCCACCTCAACCCACTTACCCCGATCTTGTTCTTACACAACTCCTTAATACCTTTTCATCCATGCAACTCCAACTTTCCACCATTAGCCAAGGTCAAACCACTCCACCCACATATCATGTTCGTAGCAGCCCCTTATCCTTAGAAAACTTACGTACCCCGATGCCACAAGGGATAGAAATGCCTTGGTTTGAGAATTAAAAAGGTAAAGGAGACCCTATCAACCATGTTAATGCTTATACCACTTTATGTAGTGATTTTTTCCTTGATGATAAAATTTTAGCCAAATTGTTTCCAAGGACCTTGAAAGATACTACCTTAGAGTGGTTTTCCAACTTGCCTAATCATTCCATTCGATCCTTCAATGAATTGGTGGATGCTTTCAAAAGTCACTTTCAAGTGCACATGACACCTAAAAAGACAATGGTTGACCTCATGCGATGTAGTCAAAACACAAATGAAAAAGCAATGGATTTTATCTCACGATACCAATCCTTGTATGCTCAAATTGACGTCAAGATTCTTGATACACATCTACAAAAATTATTTATCGAAAAATTACACACAAACCTTCAAGATAAACTAACCATGATTAAATTCCCTTCATTCATGCATTTATGCACAACCTTGTGTGAATACAAGAACTCATTTTCATGTCATGATTCAAAATCCACTTCTAATCGAGCTGAAAAGCCTGAACACAACAATCAAAACCAAAATAACACACAAAACTTTTGCAAACCAAATAGAGGATTTTTATAGTTCAATCATCCATCACAATCATAACCAACCCAACCAGTTCAAACTCAAGTGGTAGCTATTAAAGTAGCGGTGCCTTATACCTATGGGGACCCAAAGAGACAATTTACTTCCTTACCTGATACCCTCCATAAAATAGTGAACCAATTAATTCAACAACACATGCTCACTTTTCCACCCATTAGACCACTTAATCCAAATCAACCCTTACCACCCACCTACAAACCCTACGCTTATTGTCATTTTCATTGCCAAAATGGACATGACATTGAACACTGCAAGCATCTAAAACATTTAGTTCAATGCCTCATTAATTCAGGCCATTTTTCCATTATGGGTGTTAATGATCAAGGCAACAAGTCTATTGCACCCTATAACCAGAACTTAAAATTTTTCACCAATCCTATGCCTAAACACACTACTTCATTTATCAAGGCTAGTGAACTTTCAAACACTAATGTAATGACTGTTGATACAAACAATGAACAATATGATATACATCCACCTGTTATTGAAGATAGTCCTATGGATCAACTTGTGGCTATGATAAACATTATCCCTCGTAAGGGCCAAACCATTAAATCTCTTGATATCACTTTTTTCTACTAAAGACATACTACTAAAAATTCCTGATGGTCCTCTCTACATAGCTAGAAAAATCTAAGATAATTCCACTATTGGGATATTAATAGATCTTGCTTGTGGCAAGAATGTGATTAGAAAGGAGTTGCTAGTATTACATGAGCTATATCAAGATGCTTATAATAAACCAACTGCATGGATTAAAACATATACTGGTTTTGCATGCCCTGCAATCAGATCGATCATACTCACCTTACAAATAGGACCTAAAACATTGGATGTAACATTTTCAATTATTCCACAATCCGACTAGTTTCGTTTGTGGGTAGGCCACCCTTGGATTTGCTCAATGAAAGCGGTCCCATTAGTTGTTCACAAGTGTTTGAAGTTTCCACATGGCAATGAGATATTCACCATACACCATAGTGGATTTAATCCCTTATCTTACAAAGGTAATTTTTCATTAGAAGCCTTTTGGCCTGAACCCATGGAACCCATCACCCCTCAAATGGACTTCTTTTTCATAGCTTATCAAAAGTTCAAAGCCAAAAAGATAGCTGAATTATCTCTTTGTAACACATCCCCATCCATTTCCACACCTCCTATCATAAATGAAACCATGCTTCAACCTAAGTCTGGCATTGAGAAAACCATACAACCTCTTGAACAACCACCCCTAGATACTTCCCAACCATCATTTAAATGACCAAGAGAAAATGAAACAACTCCTATCATTCCTCCTTGTATTAAACAAGTGTATAAAGCCAAACAGAAAGTGGTTGACCCATCCTCTTTGGTTTCTTCTGTTCTTCCCTCTTTAGAAGTAGAAGAACCTATGATACCTCAATCCACTCTTACACCTCGACAACTCCAAAACATAATTAAATGAAACTATGGTGCTAGGGAACGTAGGCGTTTTCATCATCTCCTCGCTTGTCGGTCTTGTATAGAAGAAAATAAAGAGAATCAACCTCTACCTTTGACAGAAGTAATAGATGACCACCCTCCTTCTCCTGACCTGCCACAAGATAGTCTAGTGCAACAATCACAACAAAATGAACCAATCCCACAACCATAGCTTTTGATACATCCATCCTTAGAAATCACTCTTCATCCTCTTGTTGTCATCAATATTGATGATGATGATGATGATGATGTGGTGATAGAAAAAATAGATGAAGAAGTGCATAATGATTTAAACTCTTTATTTTCATCTACAATGAGCTTAAAAGATACATCCTCTCCACCAAGTGAAGAACTTGGTAAGACTCCTAGTTCGACACTTGCAATTCTTCCTTTGGACAGTCAACCACCCTCACATTACACTAAACATGATTCGGAGGCAGATGACTTGTTAAATGGTTGACTTGCGTTCACCTAACTAGCCTTTTTGCTTTCTATTTTTTTCCTTTTTTTTTTCCTTTCATGTACATATTGTGTTCTACCATATCATGTATTTGATGTTCCCTCTCTTTGTACACTTCTTCTATTCGTAGCTATATTCTTCTATTCGTCATATGTTGTCTTTTTCACTTTTATTTTGTGTTCTCCTTTTGGGGATGATGCAAAGCGTAGAGATGTCGTATGTCTCTTCCATGTTGACCCAAAAGGTCCTTGTCTTTTTCATTTTTGTTTTGTGTTCTCCTTTTTGGGATGACACAAAGTGTTGAGACACCCTATGTCTCTTCCATGTTGACCTAATTGGTCCCTTTTCTTTTCTTTTTTCTTTTACAATTCTTTTTCTTGTGTTTTCCTTTTGGGGATGATGCAAGGCACCAAGACTGAAATGTCTCCTTTATGTTAACCCAAAAGCCTTTTCTTTTCTTTCACCTTTTCATTTTCTTTCTTTTCACTTGTATTTTCCTTTTGGGGACAATGCAAAGCATTGAGACCACAATGTCTCTTCCATGTTGACCCAAAATGGACTTGATTTTTCTTTTTCTTTTCACTCTCTTTGTGTCATTCTTCCAGTTCTATGTGCCTTGGGGAATGATGTCAGTTATGAGCTCTTTAATCAAAACACATTGTAGCAACAAACATACTGACCCCAAATCCATAGATCCCTTATGTGTTTGATGTGGTCTTTTATGGGGGGAAACTCCCTTTCTTTGTTTTTCATTCTCCTTGACATGATGCAACCTAACTTTGAAACATATGACTTAGCATAGGGCTTACCAAGTTGGCTCTCATGTCTTGTTTTCATTTTTCTTTTTCTTTCCTTCACCACTTTAAAGTAATTGCTCACAGAATGATGTGTAGCAATTCCTTTAAAGTGGGGGGCATACATTACAATTAATTCATTTGCATTCTTGGTTCCTAGTGCATCCTTATTGTTTATATGATGCATTTGTCACTTTGTGGATGACATTAGGTGTGATTTCCTTCATAATTATGATCTATCTTAGCATATTACATTCCTCTTGGTGGCTTGATGTGATGCATTGCATCCCCTAACTTGTGAATATACTATTCTTTGATTGTTCCTCTCTTGGAGACATTAGACACAATGTTCTCTAAGTGACTAACCTTGCATGAACTGAACAAGACTCCTTTGAAAATCTTTTACATTTTTTACATTTTTGCATTTTGCATCTTTTTCCACCTTGCATAACGCAACTTGCATGCCTATGGTACCTTTATTTTTTTTCATGAAATTTTTCCTTGTGGTGCCTTTTTTAAAGTTATCAGGAGGTATAACTTTGATATGGTTGAGTGGGAAGCCCACCTAACGGCATGACTTTTCCCCATAGCCACCTTTATGTTTGTGAGTGCATACCAATTAGCGTATGTATCTTACCTTTTGGGATTTATCACCCCGTGGACAATCAAAAGTTTTGTGGCCCTAGAGTGAGTACATTTGGGCCTTCTCACATGACAGACCGTTATGTGTGTTCTGTAGTCCCTGAGTGAGTATATATTCTCTTTAGCCTAGATCTAATCCACAACTAGTTGGATTGATGATCGAAGCTTCATCTAATTCATTTCAACACTTGTGTGTTCCTTTGTTCTTATGCTTAGTATGCCATGGGATCTTCATCCTGGGGGCTTGATCATCCTTCTTGATCATTGTTATTCCATCTTGCTAATGTAAGTACATTCGAACCCTCCTCTCAATGTTCATGGCTACTTTAGTGTGAGTTTGAAGCAAGTTCATCCTCTCACTTAAGTGGGGGCTAAATGTTTCATAGAAAAATGGCCCCTTGTCATTTTCATGGCCTTTTAGGTCTTGTTTCATGGTGTTTGATCTATTTTTCTCTGATTTTATGTTGTAACATGGCTTGAACATGCATATTTAGGTACTAAAATTTAAATAATGATGCCTTGTGAAGGTGTTTTGAATTTTTGTAAGGCATTTCTACACTCTTCTAGACTCTATTCGTAACAATTTACCTAAAAAATCACCTTTTCATCACTAAACAAGTCCTATTTTGAAGTGTTGCAAAGTCTTGTAACAAGATTTCACATTTTGCTAGGCATAACTTCACTATTTATGCCTTTCTTATGTTTTATTTGGTCCCTTTATGCCCTCATATGTCTTAATTAGGTGTATTTTTTAATGTAAGCCTGATAAACAACATTAAATACAAGATAATTCCTAATACCCATTTTCAGGTCCTAGGTAGGACCCATTCACCCTAGGTGGTGAATGAGTCCCCCTTGGCTCCAAATTCAAAATTTAAAAAAAAATTCCTTTTGGGTTTTTATTCAAAGACACTTGATGTTGGCCTATGATGAGGTATGCACAATTAACTAAGGAAAAAGATTGTATAAATAAGTTATTTCCACCTCATTTTACATCTCTCCCATAATCTCCTACAATTTCATGCATTCAAGCATCTTACAACATCTTATCAAGCAATACTCAAGAACTTTAGAGCATCCATTGACATTACTTCAGATTTACATCATCAAGGGTTTGGCAAGTTGATAGCAATTGCATGTTATTAGTTTATCTTTCTTTTTCATTTCATTGTTTCATTAAGGGTTTGATTACCAAAAGTGGGGTTTGACCAAGGGAAATCCCTATTTGTTAATGTTGAACCATTTTTCCCCTATTGCATGTGTGTTTGCAGACTTTTGTGTGCAGATTTAACAAGCTTTTTGGTGTTGAAGATTGGTCAACAACTCAAATAGGTGCTTCAAGTCAACTCATTCATATTTCAAGCTTGGAGAAGGTTTTCTGTTTGTTTCTTGTAGAATTCACTTTGGCAACCCGACAATCAAAGATTTCCAGATCTAGTCTTGCAAAGTTGTCTCCTAATTTTTTTGAATTTTGGGAGAGGACTGATTCGCCACCAGTGGTGAATGAGTCCCACCTTAGGACTGAAAATCTGAATTTTGTTAGATTCCAGATCCCAACAGTCAGAAATCAGTTTTTGATACTTTTTCACCAGTAGGAGGACTAATTCGCCACCCTGGGTGAATGAATCCCACTGTGAAATTTCAGTAATTTTAGTCAACATTCACAACATTCCAGATTCATCAAACATTGCCTAGGTGCACTCTATTTCATCCTATTTCTTTTTGTTCTAAATTATTTCTTCATTTAGCTCATTGTTTGCATATCACAGTGTGTTTTCTAGCATACTTAAAATCTTAGTTTTGCATTCAAATTCATTTTTTTAGATCACTTAATTGCATTTACTTTACTTCATTTAGCTTGGACAACATTCCACATAACATAATTTGAATTAACCCTTAGCATTTTTGGGCCCTATCTCTCTCCTTTCAAGTGAAAAACCCTAAAAAAGCAAGAGAAGCCCATAGGAAACTCAAAAATCAATGGTTCAAGACTGTCAACAATCCTATCCCTCTCCTTGTAGAGAAACCTATATCCATCTTTTGCATTGTAATTACCAGACAGATCCTGCCCAAATCAAAGAGTCACTACCATCACGTAGATTCAATGTTCTATTTCTTAATGCTTCGATGAGGAGCCAAATTCCTCTCTATGGTAGATTGAGGCCTGTGAAGTCCCTCCACTTCCAATCTAGCATCAAATTATTCATATTTGGGAGAATGTAGTCCTTGAATCGATCACCCCAAATACTTTTTAACGTGTGTTTGACCTCTCCCACCTCAATTAGACTATCCAAGCTTGGGATCCTAGCTCATGAGTCTTCCCAAAACAAGGCCTTACTTCCATCATGAACATCCCATGACAGATAGTCACAAACTACATTTTTGCATTTTTGCATGAAACTCTGAATTTGGAAGCCAGCCATAGGATTGGAAATAGTTAGGATGTTACCATTACTATCATCCTTTAAATACTTGTGATGGAGAATTTTCGCCCACTTGCTTTGTGGTTCACTGTGCCTATGCCATATGAGCTTCACCTTAAGAGTTATGTTTTCTATATCCAAGTGTTTGAAGTGAAGCCCACCATCTTCATTGGTTCATTTTTCCCAAGCAATCAGGGCTATTTTTCTCTTCTCTTCGTTGCCTTGCCAGAAGAATTGTTTGTACATTTTTGTTAGGTTTTAAGCACACCCACTCGACATACACATTACTGACATAAGGTAGATTGGAAGAGAAGATAATACTGATTTTATCAATGTTATTCTCCCAGCCCAGGTTAACCATTTTTCTTTCCATGAGTTCAATTTTGCATCCGTTTTGAGGTTGAGTGGATCCTAGAGTCTAGTCGACCTAGTCCCCTTAGCTAATGGAATTCCCAAGTAAGTACAAGGAAGTTCACCTTTTTTAAAGCCTAGAATCCTCAATATCTCCTACTCATTTTGTATAGTTGTGTTAAAGAAAAATACTTTTGATTTTCCTTGATTCATCGCTTGTCCCGAAGCCTTAGCATACTAATAGAGCTCCTAAAATTTTGGAAAATTTGAGCTTATTTTATGCCCTGTAATAATTTTTTGCATCCATGTCCAAGGTATAGGTTAGTGTTTTAGTTCTAAAGTCTCTCTTACATGTTTTTAAGGTTTTAAGCTTTAAATCTGGGTATGTGTAGGATCATCATGGAAAAAATAGGCCCTTAAGTGGCAAAAAATTTAGAAAAATCAGAGTTAGGCTACTTGACATAAAAATTTGAATAAGTTATCTATATTATTTCAAAAATATGTGAAAATATAATCTATAGAAAATTAAATGTAGTTTCTAAACTACTAGGTTTATTTTTAAAAAAAATCCATTTGTTGAAAATTTGAAGTTTTGGTGCAATAGTACTTAAATTTCAGGGAAAAAATAAGAAGTGGGTGTTTGTCTAACCACCCTAACCACAATAAAATGATAATATTTTTTAATAATATTTTAGATATAAGTATAGGACTCATGTCTCGATGTGATGCATATTTTTTTGTAATTTTTTTCCAAGTAAATAATTAATTATGAATTTTTTATTACAACTTTTAAAAACTATAAAAACATGTATGTCTGACCACCTTAACTTGGTCAAAACTTCATGAAAATTCAAAAAAAAAATTAATCCTATAGTATGGGAAGCATAGAATGTGACATGTTTTAGATTCAAAAAATGTGATATCGTTTGAAATCTATAGATGTTTTTCAATCAGCCTATCAATTAGGACTTTAGTCGTAATTCAAATAGAAAATGAATAATTATTATTTATTAAATTCAAAGTAGAGCATAATTCATATTGGTGGAAAGATGAGATTCTCCTTTAAAAACCCTTTTTGTTTGATCAATTTTGGGTAAAAAGAAAGTCATCAACCACATACCCTATACATACCCATCATATCGCCACTTTTTGGCCCATCATGATCCTACACATACCCAAGTTTTAATATTATGTTGACTTGTCTTACTTGGTTCCTGGCCATCTAAGTCACAACTTGAGCCTTTCGAGTCATGTTTTCACCAGCACCATTTTAAGTTCATTGATTTCCTTGCCCACCTCATTTTTTTTAATCTCTTATGGTTAGGTAGAAAATATTTCATGATGAAGGATGTTGGTCTCATTTTTTTTCCTCAGGGGTCGAGTCTCATCATCCTAGTCATGGCCTCTCTTTAAAACATCTTATTTTTCACGTGGGGTTCTTATTCACTTAAACCACCATCCATCGTTGAAGTTATTTTCACTAGCGGGTTCTCTTCTATGACAAGAGATGGGTCACATTTTCCTTTTATATCGCTCATTTCCAAAGTTCCTTAAACCTTTGGCTTCACTTCTGTGATGAGTGATGGGTATGGTGGTGTGTTATATTGCATATCACTGAAATGTTTTAAAAAAATTTCTAACTTCATCTATGAATGATGGGAGGAGCATAGAATAAGTTGTGTGGTGGCCACGTGTCAAATTTATGTCTCATTGCTACCTTTTCCCATTGCCGAAGATGTTTCCAACTTCAAATTCATTTATGTGGCATGTGATGGTTCAAGTTGCTCAATTGCATTTCCAAGAGGATCCCATTGCCAAAACTTCTAAGCATTTCTCCCATTCTTCTACAATGAGAGAAAGGGCTCATGTTTTATTATGTGCTATTGGATGGCTACGTGGCATGTTCTCGGGATCTCCTCACTACTTTATAGTATTTTTGTTAAACTTGCATGGGTTATGGTAAAAGGGGACTATTGATTATGTTTTAAAACTAGAGGATCAATGGTTAGGATTCAAACTAGAATGGTTATCCATCAATTCATTTGCACGAATGACCCATCAACCATTAATGGTGAATGCACTTCAACGCTGGGATATTAAATAGATTGTCTAGAAAATTCTTTAAGTAATTACAGATGGCACGAGAATAGGAATTCATTAAGTCAAGAAGTGGTAATAGAAAAACACCATATAAATCTAAGTCTGATAAACAACCAATTTATTCCCAGGTAAGTAAATATTCTAGCTCTTGAATCAGTTTGTGGTTGGGGTTATTGTGTTTAAATGCAATAATTTTGTCTACTAAAGGTGAATTGAAATTGTTGTTCATAAAATTTGGGGTAAGAAGGATAGAATTGTTGGTTTCATTGCAAAACTTATGGATTTAAGTGTCTTAGGGTGATTTTTTAGTATCTTGAAAACCCTAGTTTTGTTGCTAAGTAATAATGAGTCAACCTAGTGGTTATGGAGCAAAAACTAATAGAAAACACACTCAGAAATAGGTTAGCAAACCTAAACCTCATAATTACCAACCTTAGGATGAGGAAAAAAGTACACCCAAAAGGCAGAGGGATGTTAAGAATGATCATCCTAGGTTTATGGAAGAACCCCCTTAGGACCCAAAGTAGGAAATAAAGAAGAAAGTAGGGAAGAAAAAGACTAGTGAGGGTATTTTAACTCTTCATTTTGAGGATGTTATTTTTGGAATCTATGATATTATGGTGCCACAAATTCGTTGGGACCTATTCTACTATGCTTTCAAATGAAGAGAAGCCAACCACCCTGCCTGCAATATATGGGAATGTGACATAGGCAAATTGGTGTGCCTGAGTGTATTTTTGGAGGTTGATTTGATGTTAGCATTTGCTAGATATTATGACCCAAATGACAAAACAATCAAAAGGTTTCCTAACCTTTTTCCCATGCTAAAGATTTCTACGAGTCAAATAATTGAGGCTTTCTAGTTGAATCCATCTTCCTCTGAACCCATTAATTTTCACAAATTATACAATGAATATGAGAAGAATAAATTTTGGTACAAAAAGGGTGTGCTTCCTATTCACAGGAGGCATGACTTAAATATGAATGGTATGTCTTTTGTTTCTTTTGAGGTGGAACCTTTTGATTGTGTTGACTTTGAAGACTATTTCAAGAATACTTATTATGTTATTTGTCAAGTTCTACATAAAGAGTATGATATTAAAATGGATACTTCCTTGATGAATTTAGAAATTGATATCCAACACAAATATTAGAATAGGGTTTGTATTTATGCCATTTACATTGTTGAACACTTGCATGAGGACCTGGTGAAGTTGAAGGATGCCACTCATCTGTTGTCCTATAGGTATTATTCATTATTGATGCGTCTATTACTATGGAAAAGTAGGAAGCTGGTGAGGAATTATATAAAATTTATAGAGTTTGATGACAATGACAATGAATTGTCAGTGAAAATGTGGACACATGGGTATGTGCAGGATCATCATGGAAAAAACAAGCCCTTAAGTGGCAAAAAATTCAAAAAAATCAGAGTTAGACAACTTGACATAAAAGTTGAATAAGTTATCTATATTATTTCAAAAATATGTAAGAATAGAATTTGTAGAAAATTGAATGTAGTTTCTAAACTACTAGGGTTTTTTTTTTTTTAAATCTATTTGGCAAAAATTTGAATTTTCAATGCAATAGTACTTAAATTTTAGGGAAAAAAAAAGAAATAGGTGTCTATCTGACCACCTGAACCACAATAAAATGATAATATTTTTTAAAATATTTTAGTTATAAGTAGAGGACTCATGTCTCAATGTGATGCATATTTTTTGTAATTTTTCTAAGTAAATAATTAATTATGAATTTTTTATTACAACTTTTAAAAAATATAAAAATCGTATGTCGACCACCTTAACTTGGTCAAAACTTCATGATTTTTTTTTTTTTTATCCTATAGTATGTGAAGCATAGAATGTGATGCATATTTTGGATTCAAAAATGTGATACCATTTGAAAGCTATAGATGTTTTTCAATCAGCCTATCAATCAAGACTTTAGTCGTAATTTAAATAGAAAATGAATAATAATTATTTATTAATTTCAAAGTAAAGCATAATTTATATTGGTGGAAAGCTGAGAATCTCCTTTAAAAACCCTTTTCATTTCATCAATTTTTGGTAAAAAAAATCCATCAGCTACATACCCCTACACATACCCATCATATCCCCACTTTTTGGCCCATCATGATCTTGCACATACCCCCATATCTAGGATGTACATTGTCCACATTATTATTATAACATGTTTTGCAATATTTTCAAGTTCTTGGTGCTCGAACAACTTGGTTTGAAACCTATGCAAAGGATTTCACAAGGTTTCAAGGAGATGACAAGGCCACTAGAACATGCATGGGACACCAAGCACCAATTCAATTGGGGGGATTGGTATTTGCATACCAACTTCACCACAATTAAGATATATGGAACCTCAGTGCCACCTCACAAATTTCTCATTTATGTGTCAGATAGATGAGATTTTATGGAATAAATGTGGCAAATGGATGCCATGGATAAAGAGTATTTTAGAGGACCAAAGAAAGCTTCTCTTGTGAGTCTCAATGTGGAGTCTACATACTTCAGTTGTACTCCAAAAGAGGGCATTGAGATATTTGGTTCCCTTCTAAATAATTACAAGTTGAACTAGGATGTCCTTAGGTTTAGTGATCCCAAACGAGTAATCTCGGCTCAAAGAAGGGCTAGGTCATTAGGAACAAGAGCTCATCAATTCTATTTTCAAGAAGATATAATCAAGATTTTATCTACTAATGAGGAAGTCAATGGAAAAAAGGATGCATGGAGAAAGATATGTGCAATCGAGAATGGGATGATAAAGAATAACCCTTTGTATGTCAACCCTTATTCAAAAGTGGAGGAAAAGTTTGCAAAGGAAAAATTGATGCTTGGTGATTTCTATGATTGGATTTTCTTTGAGAAGGTGAAGCAAGCTGAGATTGATTCTAAGGTTGCTAAATAAAATTGTGATGCTCAAATAAGGAGTCATCTGGCTCAATCTTCTGCTCCAAGCATCCATGTAAGATCAAGTAAGACTAGTGAATGACCTGTTGTAGCCCCAATAGTGGATTACCCAGAAAGTGAGCATATTGGAGAGGCTCAACTCCCAGAGGAATTCAGTGAACACAACCTAGTGGAGAAGGAAGTGGATCAGGATTTCCCTGAAGAGAGAAATGATGCATTAAACATTATGGTTCAACCTAGTAGGGTTGTCAAATGGATATATGATGAGGCTGAGGATGATGATGTCAAGATAAAATCTTGTGTTGATTTTATGTGTGATGATGATTTTATCAAGTATAAGGAATTTAGGGAATTCGTCATCCATGTCAAAAGTGTTGACATCAAAATAAGGATTGAAGAAGCAAGGGAGAAAGTTGACCCTTCTTTGCAAGAAGTTGAGAAAGAAGAAGAGGAAAAAATAAAACAAGAAATAGCTAACATGTCATTAGAAGAGGCAAGGGCACTAGTGAAAGGAAGTGGTGCACTTTTTCTGCCTGGTTGTGACATTTCATCTACCATTTCATTAGAGGCAGTTAGAAAATACCCTAATACTTCTGTTTCTAAGGAAGCTTTTGACAACAAGATCTTTGGTTCAGGTTTCGGTCCTCGACTACATACATTGGTTGTTTGGTCTATGGCTCCTAACACAAGAAAACATAATGTCATACAATCTATTGAGAAGGAAATTGGAGCAGTGATTGGCAAGAGAGCAACAGAGATACAAGTATTGTTGCTACACAACTAGCAATGCACGCTGCAATGTTGATTGTGGAGACTAATCAGATCATAGAGGCCAACTACCAGAAGTTGCTAGACAGATACAATAAGTTGATGGATGAGCATAAAAAAGTGTTGGCTACTGCACAAAGAGGTTTACCATCCCCAACCGGTTCTACTTTAGATTTTTCCACTCAAGACAAAGAAACCTTATCCCTTAGGATTCAAGATTTGAATCAAGCCTTGAAACTAGAAAAGGAACACACAAAGAAGGTGAAATTGGAAACCATCTAAGTGGCCAATGATATTTTTGAAGATGTGTTGAAACATAGAGTGACCAAATTGGTCAACAAAGTTGATGATGTATGGGCAGCTTATAAGAGTATTCATGATGCCAACATTAAATATTGGTAGGTTCAGAAGGATTTCCAAGATGAATGGAGTCAATGGAGCTCTAGAGTGAGAACCCTAAAGGAAATAATGTCTAAAGCTAATGAATATCTAGTTTCCCTACTCACATTCCTGAGATATTGCAGACCATTGTTCTGATCAGTGAGATAACAACCTTCCATGGGAAGTTAGGAATGCAACTTGAAAAAAAATTGAAAATGTTTAGAGACATGGAAGCACATGTTATGCCAAAAATATTTAATGATAAAGTAAAATTGATGGAATTTTCCAACTAGAAACATAAATTGGAAGGATGGTTGCCTCAAGCTATAGATATGTTGAGTGAAGTTAATTACTCCGTGTTGAATTCCCATATTGGCAATATGGTTGGAGTTGAAACGAGGATGGAATTATTTTTTAGGGAGGCTAGAGTACTGACTGATGTTAGGTACACACAACATAATGAGAAGGTGCATTTTTTTTAGTGCACAGTGGCCCACTAATGATGAATATAATTCATGGTTGGAGAAGTTTATTGTATAAGTTTTTATGCATTAATGATAAGGAATCTAATGAGTAATGAACAAAAGAAGAACAATACATAGCCTAGAAATAGTACAAATTAGGCTTTGGTTGAGGTGTTACAAAATATTATTTTCTTAGCATAAAGGTTGATCACACAAGTGATGATCTGGATGAATTAGTCACTTGTTTTCTATTGTCTTTGTCCTCTTTCTCTGTTGACTTGGCATGGACGTGGTTAATTTTGGTCAATGAGGAAAAATTTATAAAGCTATTATAATACATGAATGCTTTTTTTGGAAGGCGGGTCTATCTTCTTCGACGGGTGGAAATATTTTTGTCTCATACACTTTCCCTCCAATTGAAAGTGTAAATATAACTACAAAGGGAATTTTTGTCATGGTGGTCAAATGAAAATATGACAAGTGTACTTTTGGCCTAAAGCTTGTTTTTGACGTGGTTAATTTTGGTCAATGAGGAAAAAATTATAAAGCTATTATAATACATGAATGCTCCTTTTGGAAGGTGGGTCTATCTTCTTCGATGGGTGGAAATATTTTTGTCTCATACACTTTCCCTCCAATTGAAAGTGTAAATATAACTACAAAGGGAATTTTTGTCATGCTGGTCAAATGAAAATATGACAAGTGTACTTTTGGCCTAAAGCTTTTTTTTTCTCCCTTGTTCTTATAAAAGGGAATTCAAGGCCATTAGTGCAGGTTTCTTGTTGCATTCTAGATCCGAATAATGCAAATGGTGAACACAGAGAGAACAATTTTGAACTCTTTATCTTAAGCATTGAGTCTAGTTAGTGAATTTTGTCAATTGTATGGTTTATAAATATACCTAAGCAATAATGCAAATCCTTTGAGTTTATCATCTCTCTAGCTATATGTTGTATCTAAATTATTAATGAAAATATGATCAAGTATCATTTCATTAATCTTCATTGTTATTGTGCTTTGATATATGTTTTATTTTAAGCTCTGATTCAATGGATCATTTAAAATGCTTTGATATATGTTTTATTTTAAGCTCTGATTCAATGGATCATTTAAAATGCTTTGATTAAATCATGAATTTGTATACTTGTGTATTGGATCTAATAAGTAGTGGTAAAATATGAGTGTTAATTTGTGAATTGTAAACAATCTCACATAGATCATTGATGTTTAGGATTAAATTTACCTTGTAGTTCAATTTGCTTTGAATTTGTTTGAAAAATGAAGAAGATTGACTATCTCTACAATTTTTTGTTGTCATTGATGTCACCATGTTGTGACTGCAAGTTGAAGACAATGCCTTATCTGGTATTTTGGTCTAGTATCTGAACCGGTATTCGAGATTCTCTCTTTGGTATTCTAGTTTGCATTCCTCCATAGTTGGTAATTAATGCTTGCGATTTTGAGAAATTGGTTATGGTTGTTGAAGGCATGCATGTTCAAAATATTATGTGCTCTAGTGCTTGTACCGAATAGTGGTGACCAACATAATATTTATTTATTTTTGAAGTTTAGTCCTAGCTAACTTCTTGTGATAATTGTAATACGGTGAATTAATTGTGTTATGTCAATATATGTACAACCTATTTTAGGTCTATGCCAATATAATGTAGTGTACTAGATGCTTGAATTACTTTATTGGGAATATTTTGTGAATGATTGGAGCTGACAATTGGTATTTTTGGTGAATATGAAATGCATCTAACTGGGCTGACCTAATTGATGCTTGCAAAAAAGAATAAGTATATAAATGAATATGTTAGACAATTTTAAGAGTGTGATAGAGATAGATAAATAGAAGTGTGTGTGTGTATGCGAAGTCAATGAAGGATTTGTAAATGAATAGTTGGAAGTGAGCAATAAAGATGAAGTGTGTTGAATCAATATATTGAGCATCACCGAAACTGTATCAGCACTTGTAAGGTGCACTACATTCTCAATTCATTTTGGTTGTAAAGTCCAATTTTTTTTGTCAATATTTTTGAAGGCAGTGAACCTCTCTTGTAAGAAGTGAGCTTTTGTATATGGACAATGAGTCCTTTAAGGGAAGTGAACCCTTGGCAGTGAGCCTTTTATTTTTTGTTTGAACTGGAAAAGGAAAATATTTGTGAGAATAATTTCAAATTAGGTTCTAATAAGCTTGGAGAATTGCTTGCTGGACAAAAATCAAGTAAAGACAAAGCTGGTTTAGGAAATGGTGCAGGTGAAAGTCCTAAGGAAAATAAAATGATTCAGGATAAAGGAAAGCAGAAGAGAAATTCAAGAAATTTAAAAAAAAACCACCTGTGAGATAGCCTAATGCACAAAGGTATCCCTCTTTCAATGGTATTTGTTTTTCCTGTAATAAATATGATCACAAGGTGACAGAATGCAAGAGTAGGAATAATTAGTTTCTAGTCCCTTCACCAGACAATGTTTTGAATGTAAGGAGGTTGGACATAAAGCTACTGAATGCATAACTTAGGTGAGAATGATAAGTCGAGTAATGAATAACAGATTTAATGAAGATAGAATGAATCAGTTCTTTAATGGCTATTGTTATACCTGTAACAAATTTGGACATAAATCAAATCAATGTAGATCGAGAGGAAATGGAGGTCAGAGTAATCAAAAAAATGTCATGTTATAATTGTAATAAACCAATACATGTTTCAAAGGTTTGTAGAAGAAAGAAAGGGAAGATGTTCGCTCTGGTAGAGAAGAATGATTTGGTAAAGACAAAGAAGAAATGAAGCAAGAGATGAATAAGATATGGAAGAAGAAAGAAGAAGAAAAACCTGAAGCTACTGATGCATTTGTTCCCTCATCTGATACAGACGAATCCTCTAGGAATTAGAACTAGCATGGTCTTAGGGGGAGCATTATCAAAAAATTATAAAAACCCCCTGAATAAATGGTGTGTCAAAAGCTGGCACAAGGATAAGATGCAAATAATGAAGAATCAGAGGTTGTGGAAAAAGAACAAGAAGAAAACATGTTGTCATGATGATTTGTGGATCAAATTAGGGTTTTCTATGTTGAGAAGAATGTTTCTAGTACCTTTTTGATGTTTGATGCATTTAATCCGTTCAGGGTAAATTTGATGGTGTTTAAGTTAAATTTTTTAAGTCTTCTTGATTAATTAAGCATTTGAGGATTTGGAAGGTGCTCTGGAGTGATCTTGAAGTGTACTTGAAGCAATTCTAAAGGGAGTTCAAAAATTGACTTAGGTAATCTGGAATCCTTTCTCTGTTTGCAAAAGGGGAAGAAGAAAAATGAAGAAGTTTGGATTAACGAATTAAAGAACATGTAGAAATGGATAAAGAATCGAGTGGCATCATCCCTCTGAAGCTAAAAGGATTTGAGTTAGAAGAATTTGATCATAGAAAGATGAAAGAAATGGAACTAGGGCTGAATGAAAATGAATTTCAAAACATAAAAACCCTAGGTATGGATTTGTGGAGTGGATTTTTGTGGGTTGCTGATAAAGAGTTTATTTTGTTCTTGTTGAATCATTTCAAGAACGGAAGTATTGTATTGGACAAACCCTACTTAGTTATGAAGGAATTGATCAAGGCGATTACTATCTTATGTAGTATTGGGGATCTTCTTGGAAAGAAAACTGTGAAGTACAAAGATGTGGAGGAATTGAATGGAATTAATAAAGACCCACGAGCTCTATTGATAAACACTCTCGAGGATTTGGCTATAAGGTATGTTGCATATGAAATTTCTTACAAGATCTATTTTAGAAATCATGAAGGTTCCACAACAGCTATTGTTGTTTATATTGCACATATGATGGTTAAGGAGAACAAGAAATTTGATTTGTGTAGCTTGTTACTTCATAATCTTTCTGAAAATGTTTGAATGTCGGTGATTGAGGGTTATCCCTTTCATTTCAGATCTTTGCTAGTGTGCTTGGCATTTTACTTTTTGAGTTGCCTACCGAGAAAAGGTAATGTGGTATGGGAATCTAGTATTCCTATTGGGAAATAATTCTACAAATACCTAGAAGTGTTGGTAGATAATGCAAGTTTTTTCAAATCTTATTTCACAACCTTGAAAATAAATATTTTCTCTGGTATATCTATATCGAGTCAATTTGAAGTGGGCTCTTCCTCCAGTAAAAGAGAATTGGAGGTTGTCATTAGTGATTCCCCTCTATAATCAAAGAAGAGAAAATTTATAACTGAAGATATCATTGACATTTCAGAAGAAAAGGAGAAAGAATCCCTGACTGGATCTAGATCCTCTAATCATGATGACATCTAGTTTATGATGGTTAAGGCAAAGATGAAGAAGATTGGTGAATTATGGAATTTTTCCTCTCCTATTGATAGACTAAATATTTATGATTCTTTGGTAGAATATCTACTTTGGAAAGGTATTGGAGTATCAACTATTTTTGATTCCTTGCCAAAAAAGCTAGTTGAGATTGTTGAAGAAAGAATGTTGCTTGAAGGTCCAGAAGGATGTAAGTTTGAAGCCTTGGTTGAAAAGAGGTGTGTTAAAGCTAAGGGGAGATTATCTAAACTGATCATGGAAACAAAGGAATACATTAAAGAAATATTTGATATTTACAAATATTGTCTCTAGTGGCCTGCTACGGTAGATAATTTTTTAAGTAAAATTGAAGCAATTGAATATGAAGTGAACAACATTGGAAAGAATTTTGATATCTTCGAAGACAAAGAAGGGAAGCAAATATTAAGAGTTGGGAATTGCAAGATGAAGTGATTGTTGTACAAAGAAAAATAGATGATGTGGTGAAAACCTCTGGCTCCCTAAGGAAATTATTGAGGTCCATTTAGACCATCTTTTTGGAATACTCACTGATGTAGAAGATGTTGAAAGACAATGTTCATATTGGTCACCTTCTTTTACTATGTTAGGCTTATTGGAAAGCATCTATACAAGAATAGATTTAGCTACATTTAACTAGAAGAAATTACGTCTAGTTCTTGAGGAAAGATACAAGAAAGTGTTTCAGGTGAAGAGTTTCATGTTTACTTGAATCATGACTGTTCAATTTCTATTGATTTTGCTTTTGTGAAAAATAAAAGGAAAGAAAAAGAAGTTAATTGAATTGGTGTTTGAAATTTTTTGGATGGTTGGAAGTTTGTGAAGAATTGGAATCTTTTTTATTTGATGTCACCATGTTTAAACCTCTATTTACATCCATTTTGGCCTCCCTTTTCCATTGATGTCAAAGGGTGAGAGAGTTAGAGTATGGGGAGAGATTGAAGAAGAAATTTTTTACATGTTGCCATCGATGACAAAGGGGGAGATTGTTGGAAAAACAAATAATATTTACTATCTCTATAGTTTTGTGTTGCCATTGATGTCACCATGTTGTGACTGCAAGTTGAAGACAATGCTTGATCTGGTATTTTTGTTCGGTATTTGAGCTGCTCTAGGAGCTCCGATATTCTAGTCTACATTCCTCCAAAGTTGGTAATCAATGCTTGCAGTTTTGAGAGATTGATTATGGTTGTTGAAGGAATGCATGTTTAGAATATTATGTTCTCTAGTGCTCATACAACATAGTGGCAACCAACAAAATGTTTATTGATTTTTGAAGTCTATTCCTAGCCGAATTCTTGTGATAATTGTAATAGAGTAAATTAATTATGCTATGTGGATATATGTGCAACCTATTTTAGGTCTATGCTGACATAATGTAGCGTGCTAGATGTTTGAATTAATTTCTTGGAAATATTTTGTGAATGATTGGAGCTGACAATTGGTATTTTTGGTAAATATGTAATGCATCTAATTAGGCCAACCTAATTGATACTTATGGAAAATAAAAGGTATATAAATGAATATGTTGGATAGTTTTAAGAGTGTGATAGAGATAGAGAAATAGAATTGTGTGTGTATATGCATAGTCAATGAAGCAGTTATGAATGAAAAGTTGGAAGTGAGCGAAAAATATGAAGTGTGTTGAATCATTCTATTGAGCATCACTGGAACTACATCAACACTTGTTAGGTGCACTATTCTCAATTCATTTTGGCTATAAAGCCCAAATTTTTTTCAATATTTTTGAAGGCAGTGAGCCTCTCTTGTAAGCAACAAGCTTTTGTATCTGGACAGTGAGTTCTTTCAGGGTAGTGAGCCCTTGGAAGTGAGCCTTTTATTTTTAGTTTGAAACTACTTTATATTTTGAGTTAATTCTCACCATGGTTTTTCTCTCCTTGGGTTTTCCACATAAAAAATTTGGTGTTTATTGTGTTAAATTACTTTTTTTTATCTATGTTTCATGTTCATGTACTTAATAAAAAATAGTGTGGTTATGAAATTGATATGTGTTGGAGTTTTTAAGTTTGAATTTTGTGACAACTAATTCACCCCCCCTCTCAATTGTCTTGCATCTTTTAATAGAATCCTAGCCCACATATATAGCATTGATCTTAAGTCTTGTATATGCATTTCCCATGGTTTTGATTATCCAATTTGAGAACAACATTCATAAATAATATTTAATTGATCTACTTTTTGTTATGGTGGGTATTGTATTATATTCCTAGCTTTAGGTGTTTAATTCTTTTAAGGAAGTGCCAATTTCTTGAAGGATTTCATCTACTTAGCTTCAGATTGGAATATATCTACTTTTTTATACAATTTATCAGTTAATTGTTTAGGAGAGTCATAAGATACACATTATGGGAATACCCTCACAAATCTTGTAGAGCCCAAAGTGTAGGAGAAGAAGCATTATAGCTTCATCTCATTCGTTGGCCAATTATCTCTCAAGTATTTGAGAATTGAATATGGCAACCTCATAGTATTTGGTGAGATCTAATTGGTTCTTAAAAAACACCAACACATACTTCTTGAGTATTGTGTTCAAGTGTATTTCCTCCTTCCTCTTAGTTTCTCCCATTAATGTTGTGTCATTAGCAAATTACTGATGAGATACCACCTGCAGGTCACTTGTTACCCTTATTCCTTCAATTTGGGTAGAACTAATGCCACGGGTGATTTATTTCCCTAGAGCTTCCACCATGATAATATACAGAAATGGAGAGATTGGGTCCTCTTGTTGCAGCCTTCATGACACTTCAAAAAAACCCTCAGGTGAGCCATTACAAGAACTAAAAATATGGGCATGGAAATGCAGTTATAAACCCAATTCAGCTAGTGATTGTTGAATCCAAAGGCCTCAAGAACCTTGATCAAAAATCTCTAGTCCACCATATCACAAGCTTTTTGAATATCTATTTTGATTATCATGTTGGCTTGTTTATTCTGTTGAATTGAATGTATCACCTCTTGCGCAATAATAATTCCATCCAAGATTGGCCTCCCTAGTATAAAGCATGTTTGTTCTTCAGCAACCACCATTGGTAGAATGAGATGCAATCTATTTTTCATGGCCTTTGTCATAAATTTATATATTATGTTGTAGAGAGAGATTGGCCTATAATCATCCAATGATTTAGTGGATTCTTTCTTGGGTACTAAAGCTATGAATGTCTTATTAACTTCCTTGAGAAAGCTGTTAGAATTCCATGAGGCTTCGATCACATTCACCAGTTCACCACCAATCAAACCCCAATTTTTTTGAAAAAATCCAATTGGAAATCCATCAAAGCTAGGGGCTTTATCTGGGTGCAACTAGAAAAGGGACACTTTTATTTCTTCCTTGGTGTATTTTTCATTCAAAATATTATTTTGCACTTCTCTGACTAACTTTGGAATATTTTTTAACTAATCTTGTTGATGTTACAAACTTGATCCTTCAAAATTATTTAGCAACTTACTAAAGAATCTTACCACTTCTTCAACCACTTCCCTTGGTTCCTCAACTGCAAATCCATCCATTCATTTTAAACTAGTGATTTGGTTCACACTTCTTCGTTTTCTTGTGTTGTTGTGGAATAATTTTGTGTTCTTATCCCCTTCTTTGAGCCAGACTTCTCTAGAATTCTGCTTCCAAAAGACTTCTTCTTTGGAAAAAAAAATTTCGTACTTCCCTAAGTGTTCTTTCTCTTTGAAGTAGTTTTGATGATTCATTCCATTCTATAGTATATCCTCTTCCATTCTAAGAAGGTCTTCCTCTATGCTCTCCTTTGTTTAAAAGATATTTTTAAAATAATTTCAGTTCCAATCCTTGATCTTCTACTTCAACCATTTCAATTTAGTTATTAGATAATACATATTTGATCCTGTTACTCAGAATCTAGCCCACCATTCTTCCACTATCCTTCAAAAGCTTGGCTCCTTTAGCCATGTGTTTTCAAATTTGAAGGGAGAATGAGTAGGACTCCGATCCTATTGAATGTACAATTGCATTGGAAGGTGATTCGGTCCAGTGCTAGGGGAAACACTACCTTCAAATAGGAATAGATTTTTTTCTAAACCTCCCCAAAACAAAACCTGTCTAGTTTTTCAGCTATCATACAAGAGATTTTTCTCTTTGAGTTCCACTCAGTTTATCCCGGTCTTCCAATACTGCATTGAAGACCCCAGCTAAAATTAAATTCTTCCCTTGCATTTTCTTCAAGAACACCTCAATTTATTACCACAACCTATGCATAATAATACATGAATTGGAACCTTACACATTTATGAGTCCAAATTTGAGCTCAAGTGGATTAGATACTACGTACCCAACAACACTGCCAACATGGGTTCTCTACCACCATTTTAATCTACACAGTATTTGGTTTCTAGACAATTTCTATGCCACCGGAAGCCCCACTTGCTTGCACCCCAACAACATTCCACCCCATGACCTTTTCCTTGAGTGTCTCTAAATTCTCATTGCTTAGTTTTCTTTCATATATTAAAACTATGTTTGTTTTGGTCAAAGTGAATCTTCTTTTGACTAAACAATATTTGTTAGGGGTGTTTAAGCCCCTAACATTCTATTAAAGTATCCTCATGGTGATTTGGGAAGGGGTTCTCCCTTCCCTAATTTCAACAACATAGTAATATTTTGTTGCCCTTCAACATCACCATCCATAGATCTCAATTCATGCATTGACTTTCTCCCTCTTGAATTCCCTTTCCCACAATCTGATCTAGAATTTTTGGTTGATTGTTGTTTGATCCCTAATTTTCCTAGGGTTATTATTTCCCCTTTCTCTTCCTCTAACTCAACTGCAGCCTCCATCAACAATTGATGGTCTACTAGGATAACAAATCCATTGAATCCTTCCTCTAGATTTCCCTCTACATTGTTGAAAGGAATTGTGATGTCCTGAGTTGCCCTAACCTATTCTTCCTCTCCATTTACTATATCTATTTTCAAAAAACTATTGTTAATATCATCGCCTATACATCTTGTCTCAATCCCCCACCATAGGGTTGTTTATGTCTCAACTATCTACCTTATTGGTGAGGCTACATTATCACACTAAATGTTGTCTACGAATTCCCTATTGCTTTCTTCATTCATTCCTTGTGTCGAGATAGCTAATATATTCTCACTAGTGTCCTTTTCTAGTTCCTCTATATCTCTCATTAATTTTTTTAGCTCTTCGAGGCAAGCTGATTTAACCGAATGTCCACTAAGGTTTGGTTCCTTAGCCTCATCTGAGCCTTGGATCTTTTGATCATTCACAATCCCCACTATCTCCTCTCTTCATTGCCCCTTTGAACTAATCTTATTTTATGCATTCTCTTATTTTATTATTCTTTTGGTTCCCCTTCCACACTAGCCTTCATTTAGAACCAATTCATTCACTTTTCCTTCCTCTTTCAAGTAGCTTGCTATATATCCCTTGCTCAAGATGCACCTGCCTCCTTTTGTGTCAACTATAACCTTCTGAAACTATTCTCCTCTCTCAGTAAGGATCTTTAAATAGTCCAAGAATCTAAGCTCAGTGTTTAAATCAATTAGAATTTTAGGTACTCCTTATTTTCCTAGAAAAAATTCTTCCTCGAAACCAATGAAAGTCCCAAGGGCTTCGCCAATTTTCCCTAATATTTCTTCGCTCCATTATTTGGGGGTTAAATTATCCAAACTAATCCAGTGAGGGAATTTCTTTGATTTGTGTTGTTTAGGATTAAATTTTGGTTCCTAGTCTACTTTATAAAAGAAAAACCCTTAAAATATAGAGGTTCCCCAAATAAAATTTTATTTTTGATGTCTTGTTCTACACATTCTAATAGAAAGAAATTTTAGATAGATTTTTTTCTCTTACTCGACCTTCGATGTGGTTCGTAAACCAATTTATGAGTTCCTATTTTGGGGCATCACTTCCAATCCATTTGAAAAACATTCCATAGTCCTTGAGATAATCCCATTGTAGTTGCATGTAGCTAGTCAAAATCTTCATTATTTTGCTTCTTTGATCTGGGGGACATAGGGCTCTCCATCATGAACATTCATCTTTGGAACCCATGTGTTGTTTGCCTATTTTTTGCCCTATCTTCTATTTTTCCTCCTAAAGTTTGGTCAGATCTGGTTTCTCTGGGAAGCCCAACCGGGGTCATTTCTAGCACTTGGTTGATGTGTAGGCCTCCCTGATCTTTGATTCCCTGACCACCCATACCTTCACACCAGATGTTGTGTGGGTTTCCAAGCCTGGCCTTGATTTCCATGTGGGTGGGCGCCTACTTCCATGGAACCTCTATATTCATGATGACCACCTGTCTGCCATTTGAGATGCCCCTTCTCCAACCATTATTGTTCTTCTCTTTTCACTCTATTTTTTGGCTCGATGCTCTTTGGAGTTAAATACATAAAAAAAAATTTGACAAACCAAATTAGATTTATATTATATTAAAATTGTTCAAACTACAAACATCTACCACCACAAGATAATTATCCACCATTAACCACTAGGCATTAAGCCAAAAAACTAGATAGCTACCATGAGACCACCACCAACCAACCTAGCCAAAAAAATACCAAGCCCATACTTATACCAAAATGGCTGACAAGGCCACTACCCTAAATAGAGAACAGTCTAAGCTATTAAATACAAATAAACCTAACCTACAAAACCATGGCCCAAACAAACCAGACTTACAAAAAATGGTTCAACTCTACAAATTCTTTGAACTCTTTTTTCCATTCCATAGCTCCAGTTGCTAGCAACCTAAAGAATTTCTTCAAGAACTCCACCGCCACCATTGCTACCATCCTATGCTTCATGAGGGTAGGCCCGCTCAAATCAAGAAGAAACAGATACAATTTGATAGCCTTGTCTAAACCCTGAAGGAGCTCCAAGTCGCAAGGACACGAAATGCCTCATCCAACAACCATACCACGTAGAACTTCATCAACCCCTTCCACTAAATCTTCCCTAAATAATTTTTCAAGCATTAATTTTTCCTTGGCTTTATCGACCTGGTTATCCAAGAGAGAAGCCAGAACTCAAAATGAAATATGCAGAGTTAAATACATAATTAAATAAATATGATGTATTTATTTAATTAAGAAGATTAATGATAAAGTGAATTAATTAAATAACATAAAATCATTTAATTAATAGTAGAATATGCATTAGTGATAATAATTAAATAATTGAAACATTATTTAATCATTTGGAAATGACCATAATTGGTGCTAAAAGGCTAAGACAATTTTGAGTATCTACATTAATAAATAAAATAATTTTATTTATTCTTAAAAGAAGATAATGTTGAGGAATTAAATTAAATAATTAAAATAATTACATAATTTAAGAAGTGATAATTAATTAAATAATAAATTATTTAATTAATATTTGAAATAGAAGAATAATAAGTAATTAATTAAATAACATTAATTATTTAATTTTTTATGCTTCATAATAAAGTAATATATTGATTTGAAACCATATTTACAAATGTTTGCAAGATGCAAGATCCACCATGGTTATCAGGGCTTAACAACCACATGCCCAACACCAAAAAAAAACAAACAGGCCCAACCCACCACCATACTAGCTTTAAACCAATGAAACTGCCACACTAGACTACCTAGAAGATGGAATGATAAGTAATGGTCAACTAGCCCAAAGCCAAACCAAAATAAAGCATATGAAAACACCAAAAAACCTTTAAACTTGAGACACCACAGAACCACGAAACCATCTGACCTATATAATATTGTTGGCCTTCACGAAGGTGTCGAATTCTAGCAGCAATTTAAAGTCTTTCACTTTTGGACTAGCCAAAAAAAAAAATTAAGGAAATTGGCCTTGAGTGTCATGATCATCCTTTGTCGAACCAATGCCATGCCCTTCAAGTCCAGCAAGAATGGGTAAATCTTGATGACTTCACCCAAATTTTTAACTAGCTCCAAGTCTTTTCGACGCAGGGCCCCTACTCTAGGTATCACCACCTTGAGGATCTCATCCAAACACTCCATCAACCCTTTCTTGAACAATTTACAAACTAAAGCTTTGGCTTTTACCTTAGCCATGAGAGTATCCAAAGGGAGGCCAAAAAACCTGAGACAATCTTCAAACTCACCCTAAATGTTTCATGCGACACCAAATGCCCCTTCTCGAGCACCATTTTTACTGTTATGTCTGTTAAAGGATCAATGTTTAATAGAATGTGCTTGAGGCACTAGTCTATAATGATTGAGAAGGCATTTTTTTGTTCTTTCCAACCCAATTGAATTGGGGTGTCCGCTCTAAAACAGACCAAGGTATCCACTGACATGTGCATCATGAACTTAGAGTGCTCCACCATTAACACAAACCGCACCAAAACTAGAGCCAGAGAAAGGAAAATGAAGCTGCAAATTACCAACTATCAGAGAACGAGAATGTGAGGGCCTTAAAAGCTTATTGGGTTATCACGATGTACAATGCTTCCCACCACCCTAACCTACCTGAAAATTGTAGCGTATCACCATATAGATGCATGAGTACATCGAATGTAGAGGTAAACTAATGAGATGTGACCACCTATATCACCCAAATCCTTCACAAGTACTAAATCCCTCCTCATTATTATTGCTTCTAGCTCAAACGGTACGAATAAGAGCAAAACTGAGAGTTTGTGACACAAGCAACAAACTTGATGCCCACATCACCCCAATCACCCCAATTTGGATATATACAACACACTGCCTTGCCAGAATTTCCACAATCCATGTGGAAAGTCGTCCACCCTGCCACCCACAACATTAATTATTTAATTACTATAAATGAATAAATAATATGAGATTGTTAAATTAATAGTGGAGGAGGAAATTTGATAATAATTAAATATTAAAAAATTATTTAACTATAGAAGATAATATTAGAATAATTAAATAATAGAATTAAAATATTAAAAGAATATTTAGTCCATTTTAGAGTGTCTACATGTATAAACTAATGAAATAGATAAATTTTAGTGTAGTTCGTGTTTGCATTTTTTATTTTGAATTATTTGGATATATATATATATATATAATTAATTTAAGAAGAAAATTTACTTCCTAATTAGAAAATAAGATCAACAAACCTCCACTTTTACTATAGTAAATTTATTTGTTTTCCTCGATTTCTTTCCTACATAGCCATCTTAAATAATTAAGGGGATATTTTTTAGAAACATTTAATTTTTAATAAAATTTTAAAGTCAAATTTATTTAAAATATAATAGTTCCAAGAAGCCTTTTATTTATCTCTAAACTATTTGTCATGTATACCTTTTGTCCAAAGCATTCTCTTTTCCAATGCACCATATTTTTCTTAAATTTTTAAGATAATTTTTAATATATTTTAAAAAATTCAATCAACCTTATCTTTGATTTTAACAACTTGGTTGTAGTCTAAAAAATTATATGAACAATAATTGAAATATTACAAACAATTAGATTTTAGTCTTTGAGCTTTAGCAAAGGGAATTTTTAGAATTTGTTGAAAATATACCTTGTTTAAGAAATCTAGAGTAGAAGATAAGGTTTTATTAAATTTGTAAGAAAAAGGGGACTAAGTCGGCCTCATAAGGTGCTAGTTGAATAGTTTCAAGTGAAATTATTTCACTAAAAAATGTTTCAACTAAAACCTTGTCATACAAGAGAGACTTTTCTCTCTTGTTTATGTGTCAGTGGTTTAGGTTAAACCCTTTCACCAAAACACATGGGGCCACATAGGTATCACACAAGCCATAATTATTTCAAATAAAATTGTTTTTCTCAAAAGCCTTTTAGCTAAAAGGGACACACTATGAAAATTTTACCTTGAAATGATAAATATCTAATAATTTGTTTTAACCCAAGCCAATTTTCTCCAATTAATCATTGTTAGGAAAATATGTGCCTACACTCAATTAAAATAACAAATATATCTACACGACAAAAGATAGTCAATAATGAGATATAATCCAAAAAACAATATCAATATCGACATTTAATAAAAAATCATCTACTATTAGCATGATTCAAATATAAAGATTCATATTGTTTAACCCGATAATAAACATGATAACATCCAATAGTTATTTTTTATTCAAGGAGTAAATGCTTTTGAGCTATGACCCTGTGAGGTCACAACTGGGGGGTGAGGTCACAAACGGAGCTACTAAAGAAACTAGCCCAAAATTGATCTGAACTATGAACTGGTGAGGTTGCAAATAGGGTGAAGTCGCAAACAAGGCCACTAAATAAGTCAGTCCAAAAATCTGAGTTATGAACCGGTGACGGAGCTACTCCAATATGCTATGATATCATCATCATCAAGGTCAACATGTATCTCTTTGGAAATATCTTCACATTCTTCGGTTACACTGTTGGAGTTACATATTCCTAAAGCGAATAATTGACCTGGCCTAGTGACAGTATCATCATTTCCGTTATCATTGGTTGGATGCGCATCCTCGCATTCTATCATTGTCGCTAATGGCGCCGCCTTTACCACTTTTGTGGCTTTAATCACCTGATCCATTAAAAAATAAACTTGTTTAATATAAAATGACAAACAAAATATAGAATTTGAATCACATTTATTACAAACTCACCATTTTTCCTTCCACATCTTCGTAAATCGACATGTGATCTCCAGCTTCCAGGCCATGTAATTCGAAATCCTCTGAAATAAACCATTCAATTTTTCAGTGCGGATTGAAATCAGTTGTCCCAAATCTTTAATTATCAGTGTTTGTAAAGATAAACTTTTGTACTTGTATTTTCTAGTACATACACTATGGTCCCCCTGTTGCGCCAAAATCTGCATCAATAGAACAATGTTAGTGAGTAATTTTCATGATCCATTTACGTTGGTTCAGAGGCACAATAAGTATTGTTTTGGAGCTCATTCTATGGTGAACAATTCAATACCTGAATCGTAGATGCCAAATGTGGAGCGTTTCAAAATCCTCCATTTTAATTATTATGTCATTGTCCGAAATCTTTGGAAGCTTTGCTTCTGCTGCTTTCTGAAAATCAAACATAGTTTAATTTGAAACCCTGCTGAAAGGATGCAGAGTAATCTCAAGAATACAAAGAATGGATTCAAGAATATTATAATAACAATGGGCAGCACAAAAAAGAAACTGAACTGAGATGTGTATTGATTAAGAATTGGGTACCTTGGGAAGGACCATCCTTCCATTGCGCACGTCTCTGTTTTGCAGTGCTTTCTGTAAGAGAAGTGTTAAACTCCTGTTGAAGTTATCAACCTGCTTCAAGGAAATATGACAGAAGGTAAGTCATCAAACAAGAAATCTTTCAAGATTGGAAAACTGTAAAAAGGAAAAGAGAAAAGCATACCTTCGTGAGGCTTGTGGAATGTTGAATCTTCTGCCGACGTAGAACTTTGGTGTACATTCTTTTTGATTCTTTCTTAGAGGTTGAAGCACCATTTAGGTTACTTGTCTTTCCTGCCTCTGTATTCATAACACACCAAATTCAACTATCAAAGACAACACCACAATATACTGTCTTCCATTTTAGCTTTTCCTATCTGTTATATTTTACCAAAAAAGAACTTGAATTTAAGTTTGGGGAGGTTGTTTCACTTCCATGCACTATGGAAGCCAGATGGGTTTCTTGCAAATTTGCTTTATTTAAGAACTCTAACAAACTGGGTGCTCTACCAGATGAGCAGAATGAACCTAAAAAAGAAACAAAGCAACTAGTTTAAAGTCGAAGTCCCTTACATCGACCGAACTACTATACTTATTTATACATAACTCCATAAAACAAAGATTAATGAAAACTAGTAAGAGATAAAGCCCAATAAATTATCACTTCTTAATTTGATAAGCTACGAATAAAGTTGCAAGCGTACCGAGGGTTGGAGCAAACTGCCCCTCATGTAGAGCATCGTAACATGGCTGAATGGAGGAGCAGTGTCAAGATCTAACAGTCTTAAAATTTCTTGTAATTATCTAAATAGCTACTCCATGTACATTTCTCCGAGTATGGAAGTGGAAATTGACAGCCATATCCAGTTAAAATTGGGTTTCACTTAAAAATTAGAAACGTGGGTATCATGCATGGTGTACAAATTCGGCTCACCCCTTAAAATTTTCTTAATACATCGGAGGAGGATGGATATCTACGCAGAGTTAACTGCATGAATATAAGCGAGCATATAAATAGCCTTATAGGCACCCAATGCAAAACTGCAGGCACCCAAACCCAATGCAAAACTGAAGGCACCCAATGCAGCAGTTCATCTGTACTTGAACTAGGAGAAATCTTCTTGTTGGCCTTCCACAAAGGATATCATACGATAATATTTTGTAAATTTTGGATTTTTTTTTATCACGTTCTATAGTTCATCATTAGAATAAAAAACTGTGTCATTTAAAACATTAATGAAAAAAAGAATCATATAATCGGCTACTAAAAAAGCCATGTTAAAAATTAACCTTTATTTTTTTAAATCTGTTCAGTTTGATGGGTTTCATCTGGCTGATCAATTGAACATTGAAAAGTATGTCAAAACAATGTTGGCAGATAACATGCACTCAGTTTCACTTCCACCAACTTGGGTTTCTCTACACTAGAGGTAGGATTATACAGTCGTCGAACCTTTAGCCCGAAAATTCACTACTACTTATCCCGGAGACAAAGTCATAGTTTTGTATTTTCGAAACTACTTATTGGTTTTTACTCTTAGTACAATCAATGAGGGTGATGCTAATTTTCAAGATTAAATATTTTTAAAAATGTGTTTATCAAAAGGTTGAGTATAATTAATGAGGGTGAAAGTATGTTTTTTTTATTATGCCATCCACTGGAGATATAATATAATAAGGGATGAGGCTAGGATTATGCCATGTGTGATTTTGACATAATGGATACCCTTTATCTTTCGCTCTCAACCAAAAAATGTCAATATACATTTGTACTCCCTATTAAGAAGCTTATGGATGATATAAAAGCTTTCATAAAAATAAAAAATATGTTTCTCTAAAAGATTAAAAGTATGCAAGTTCATGGATGAAATAAAAACTTTCATAAAAATAAAAAATATGTTTCTTTAAAAAGATTAAAAGTATTTTTCATTGAACTTACCTCTTTGTCTTCAAAAGAAAAAATATGTTTCTTTAAAAGATTAAAAGTATTTTTCATAAAGCTTGCCTCTTAGTCCTCAACTCTAAGTCAAAGAGATAGCAAAATGAACTCATGAATGAGATAAAATCCATCATAAAAAAAAGTATTTCTTTAAAGGACTAAAATTATTTTAAATATGTTTCTTTAAAAGATTAAAAGTATTTTTCATAGAGCTTGCCTCTTAGTCCTCAAAAGAAAAAATATGTTTCCTTAAAAGATTAAAAGTATTTTTCATAAAGCTTGCCTCTTAGTCCTCAAGTCTAAGAGGTATCAACATAGGCTCATGCTCCAGTAGCAAAATGAACTCATGAATGAGATAAAATCCATCATAAAAAAATATGTATTTCTTTAAAGGACTAAAACTGTTTTTCATGAAGCTTGATAATTGAGGTCTTATTAATATGTCTAATTCACACTTTTGTATTCATATATATTTTGAGTGTCAATAATAAGTATTTGTAGACACCTAAAAATGACTAATGCATTTCCATATTTCCATTTTATCATTTTCTCATCAATTTCTTTATCTATTTAATTAAACTAGTATTTCCTCTTTTCATCTATAATAAGTAATTATTTCATTATTTCAAATTTTTAATATCTATATTAATTAATTATTTGATTTATTTATCATTTTACTTCCAACATTAATTGTGGTCGGCTATAATTAGCTAGATTTTTTTCTATAATTAAATAAATCAAAATTGTAAGCATCGAAATTAATAAAATAAGAAAATAAAATACTCAAAAACATAAAAGAGAAAAAAAAATCACTCCTTTAGGGTAAATAAGGGCTAGGAGGGGGACTTGGAGCGGTTGTTAGCTACCATTTTTCTATAGTTAAACAAATTAAAATTGCAAGCATCGAAATTAATAAAATAAGAAAATAAAAGACCCAAAAACATAAAAGAGAAAAAAAATCACTCCTTTAGGGTAAATAAGGGCTAGGAGGGGGACTTGGAGGGGTTGTACACTATTGATGTCAACGAATATTCATAGAATATTTCTTCGATCTACAAAAAAAACTCGGTTGCCTTAACAAATTTCTATTCATCAAAATATGCTTTGAAAGGCTAGAATATTTGTGATTTTTGGAATATTCGTTGGATTCTTTTATTGTAAAGTTTGTTGATTGGGTTGCTCAAATCTTTTGACATAGTGGAATATGGAATCTTTTGATTGAGCAAAAAATTCTGCTATAGAGTACATTGCCAAATTTTTGTTTTGGTCGATTGGTTGGCTCAATTTTTGCTGATATACCCTAGAAATTCTTTTTGAAAAACCTACAATGTTTTTTTTATTAATGGTAAAAATTAAAAAATCAATTTAAAATCCTATAAATTTTTGCATAAGGTCATGTAGATCTAGATAATATGATTGTATGATTTTTTTTTGGATCTATGCAACCCCTTAAAAAATATATAAATTGAATCTACACAATTATCACACAAGCATCTGTGAGATTAATCTACAATAGTAACTGAATTGAATGAAATTATCTTTATATGGATTAATGATTACAATGAATGTGAATGCTTATAAAAGAAGTCTTAGCAGTATAACAACTTGATTGATGATATACTCATTTTGAATGATGATATATTTTGACAAAGTCGATTTGCATAAGATGTGAGATCTGAAAATGATGAAGAAATGATCTTATTTATAGATTTTCCAAAATGAGGATGAGGATGAAGACTTGAGATAACTGAAAATTCAATAGAGTCAACTCAACTACAAAATATAAATTTTCTATTTTGATTCATGAAGAGATAATATTGAATTATTTAAATTAATAATTGGATAAATATGCATATGAAGTTTTTGATTGTGCATGCTTACTTAATTGAATAATGAAGAGGAAGTTTCTAAAATTTAGAAGAATTAACTTGTGAGAGAAGATTGAGTTTATAATATTAATATGAAAAAGAGTTAACAAATGATGGAAGGAAGAGTTGACTAAAGAGAAAATAGGTGTTAAGTGATGAGTGAAAATAGAAATTAGATCACATTTAATTAAATATTAAAATATTATATAATTAAATGAATAAATGAGAATTATTAATTATTAAATAATTTTTAATGTGATAAATGGATAATAAGATCTCATTTAATTAAATAATAAAATATTGTTTAATTAAATTGATAATGGTGTTCAATAGAAAATAATTATTATTTAATAAATAATAATATATATGATGTAATAAATGATTATTAATTAATTAGGTGATAGATGGTAAATGAAAATTATTAAATGATTAAATGATAATATGTGATAAATGCTACTAAATTAATGATGATTACTAAAAATTAATATGATTAATGATAGTTACATTAAATGATGATTATTAGGGCTATGTGGAATAATCTAGGTGCCTACATTTGTCCTCTTTTAAGCAATGTTCAAAGTAGCATTGTTTTAAAGTAATCAATTGGGAAGCACAAAGCAGACCTTGAAGACTAGATTCGGACATCAAAGTTTCAGAAAACCCTAATTGGATTGATTCACTAGTTTTGGTGTATGAATCCCAATATAGGTCAAAATTCAAGTTTTTACAGATTTGGATACCCATTTGCAAGATTTTTGTTTCTACACAAAAACCCAGATCTAGGATTGATTCATGCAGCCTGGCATATGAGTCCCAATTAGCATTAGAGTCATTTTTTTCAACATTCTAGAGCTCCTTCTAGTCATCTTTAGATTTCTAGGTGCATACATTTCATCTTGCAACTTTCTATTTCATTCTACGTACATTTCCAAGTCATTTAGTGAAGTATTACATCATATTAGGGTTTAGCATTACATCTTGCATTTCATTTGTCTTTTCAAGCCCTAGCTTAATGGTGAACCCCTCATGAGTTTGCAATCAGCCCCTAGGAAAACCCTATTGCAAGATCTCTTTCTCCTTTGAATTGAGATCTCTAGGGTTATCCTTCAATGAAATAATTGGAAATTGGGTGTGCTCTATGTCTTAAACCATGCGAAAGCACCTTACCTTACCCCATTTTTTTTTGTTTCACCTCCAAACTTCCAAAATCCAAAATATGAACTAATGTTGGAAAAAAGACACTATAACCCCAATCTAGATGATAATCTCAAGCCCCAATAAAAAAAAGTAGCCACCACCATCCACTGTATCAGTCACCTTCATCATAAAATTTGTACGACTCCATCAACTCTACAAATTCTCAGCACCACTAGATGCCCTTAGCCTTGTTCAGCCCCAACGTTCAACACAGGAAATTGTATCCAATAGTTACCTAGTGCCTATGGTGAGCCAGGCCTGCAACATCAAGGTTGAGAATGAAAGGATACAATTCTACTTCCATCCCTTGCAAAACATTCTATCAATGTCATCTGGCCAGGGAATCTTGACACCTAGTTGGGCCATGAAAACCACATCACTACTTTTAACACCATTCTGAGTAGCAGCAAATAACGTACCTTCAAAAGATGCAAGTCCAAGAGAGAGGTGAGGAAGCATGATGATATATTGTAGTTTTCCCTTGTCCAGTTGCTCATGAAGTAGTAGCTATTCTCGAGCACCATCTTGACTGCCTCTAGACATAGAATGTATTTATTAAGGAAAATATTCTTCAGCCTCTAGTGGGAGATGAAGCCTAAGAATGTTGATTTCTTCTTAGAGCTCCTCAATCTTATCAAAGTATCCATTTTCTATAAGCATAATTACCAACATTTACAGTAGATATAGGGCGGTAGCCACTATTTCCAATGAGTTGCCAACTTGGGTTCAATAAACACCTAAGCATCCACTCCCACTATCGATTGATTTAATATGGCTAGTTGAAGGTGGAATTTAATCTTCCATAGATGTTTGTACAACATTATCCAAGTGTTTGCCAAAGATATCTTCCAACCGTATGTTATCACCATTATCGAGTCCTTTCTTGTTCACTTCTCCTATCAAGACACACATACCAATGCCAACTAATCCTCATTTTGATCTATACAATGACCAAATGGTGTGGTTTTAATTCTTGAATCAAGCTTGAAGATATGTCCCTCATGTGACTAGTTTTTACTCCAATCCATTGTAGAGAGAGGATGCTTGTGTGTAAAATCTTGTCCAATCTCCTTTCTTAGAAAAATCGATGCCTCCATATGGGAAGATTTCCCTAATGGTGGGAATGATGTCCTAGGCAACACCACCTCCTTTCAATGGGATTTTAAATTCCCATATGCCCAATCTAGTCAAGAGGCCTAGACTATGACACCCAATTAACACATGGGAAAAAGCCTTATTCATCCTCAACTCCCACATTGGTTATTACATCTGCCTCACCATTGCCCTCCCTATATATATGGTTTGCTGCGTTCTCAAATGTCTACATCAACTTTAAAACCTTGGTGAGAAGACCATGTAGTTTCCAGTTGGGAGTGTTTCCACTTCTAAGGGAATTGATGACCAATGTTGAGTCCCCTTCAATTTCTAACCTGGCTATCCCGAGGTTTTTGCAAAGATTAATCCCATGGATGAGTGCTAGAAATTCAGCTTCATTGTTTGTCCCCTCATGCATCCATTTTTCTAAAGTTAGAATTGTTCTACCTTGCCAATCCCTAAAGATACAACTAGTTCCAGAGGGGCTAGGGTTTCCTTTGGGCACTCCATCAAAATTCAGCTTATACCACCCATTTGGTGGGGGAGACCATACTACTAAAGCTTAGGCTTGTTGATTCCTAATGCCACCACTTCCTACTGAAGTTAGAATCCAGAGTGAAGGCCAAGCAACACACAATTTTACATCCCATTCTGAAAAAACCTTCTCCTTGACCGATCTCTAGTACAATTTGGAATTTAGTTTTTCCACTAAGAAATCCTTAATTTTATTGATTAAAAATATAAAGCACAATTTCTTGTCTTAAAATAGCCTCATGTTCCTCTTTCCACAACTCCCATACTACAATTGATGGGCTGAGAGTCCATACATCCCCATATATTGATTTTCCTTTCAGAGGTGGCCACAAACGGATCCAACTGAGCAAGTCATTCGACATAGCACACATCGAACCAAGCTTTTAACATAGCTAGTGCCAAAATTCTTGCACATATGGGCAGCCAAGAAGCAAGTGGTTGGATGTTTCTTCAACTTGTTCACATAGGAAACATCTCGATGGGTCTTGAAATCCTAAGTGGAGGAACCCTTCAGGTATTAAAACTTTGTTTTGTATCACTGCCATGCAAACGTTCCTACCTTGGAAAGGAAAGAATTACTCCAGCATAGCTGAAGAGGTGGACTGTCTACAATCCTACACCTCTCCTTGTACAACAACCTATATCCATCTTTTGCATTGTATTACCAAACATAGATCCCACCCAAATCAAAGAGTCACTACCATCACACGTAGAGTCAATGTTCTATTTTTCAATGCTTCGATGAGGAGCCAAACTCCTCTCTATGGTAGATTGAGGCCTGTGAAGTCCCTCTACTTCCAATATAGCATCAAATTGTTTGTATTTGGGAAAATGTAGTCCTTGACTCAGTCACTCCAAAGGGTTTTTAACGTGTGTTTGACCTCTCCCACCTCAATTAAACTATCGTAGCTTGGGATCCTAGCTCATGTGTCTTCCCAAAACAAGGCCTTACTTCCATCATGAACATCCCATGAGAGATAGTCACAAACTACATTTTTTCATTTTTGCATGAAACTCCAAATTTGAGAGCTATCTGAAGGATTGGAAATAGTTAGGATATTACCATTATTATCATCCTTTATATACTTGTGATGGAGAATTTTTTCCCACTTTCTTTGTAGTTCATTGTGCATATGCCATATGAGCTTCACCCTAAGAGCTCTATTTTGAAGATCCAAGTGTTTGAAGCCGAGCCCGCCATCTTCTTTGGTTCTACATAATTTTCCCCAAGCAATCAAGGCTATTTTCCTCTTCTCTTTGTTGCCTTTCTAGAAGAATTATCTTTACATTTTCATTAGGTTTGAAGCACAGCCGCTCAGCATACACATTGCTAGCATAAGGTAGATTGGAAGAGAAAATAATATTGATTTTGTCAATGTTATTCTCCCAGCCTAGGTTAACCATTTTTCTTTCCATGAGTTCAGTTTTGCATCCATTTTGAGGTTGAGTGGATCCCAGAGTCTAGTTGACCTTGTCCCCTTCGCTAATGGAATTCCCAAGTACAAGGAAGTTCACCTTTTTTTAAGAATAGAATCCTCAAGATCTCCTACTCCTTTTGTATTGTTGTGTTAAATAAAAATACTTTTGATTTTTCTTCATTCATCACTTGTCCCGAGGCCTTAGCATATTGATAGAGCTCCTAAAATTTTGGAAATTTTGAGCTTATTCTATTCCCCATAATGGTTTGTTACATCCATGTCCAGGGTGGGGGTTAGGGTTTTAGTTCTAAAGTCTCTCTTGCATGTTTTTAAGGTTTTAAGCTTTGAAGGTTTTAATCTTTTTTTGACCCATCTTACTTGGTTCTTGGTCATCTAAGTCACAACTTGAGCCTTTTGAGTCATGTTTTCACTAGCCCCGTTTTAAGTTCACCGATTACCTTTCCCACCTCATTATTTTAATATGTCTTATTGTTGGGTAGAAAATATTTCATGATGAAGGATGTTGGTCTCATGTTTTTTTCCTTTAGGGTCGAGTCTCATTGGCCTAGTCATGGCCCCTCTTTAAAACATTTTATTTTGCACGCGGGGTTCTTATTCACTTAAATGACCATCCATCACTAAAGTTCTTTTCACTAGTTGGTTCTCTTCTAAGATGAGAGACGGGTCAAATTTTCCTTTTATATTGCTCATCGCCAAAGTTCCTTCAACCTTTGGCTTCATTTCTATGGTGAGTGATGGTTATGGTAGTGTGTTATATCGCATATCACTAAAATGTTTTAAAAAAAAATCTAACTTTAGCGACGAGTGATGAGAGGAGTGTAGAATAAGTAGTGTGGTGGCCACATGTCATATTTTTGTCTCATTGCTACCTTTTCCCATTGCTGAAGATGTTTCCAACTTCAAATTCATTTTCGCAACATGCGACGGTTTGGACTGCTCAAATGCATCACCAGGAGGAGCCCATCACCAAAACTTCTAAGAATTTATCCCTCTTTTGCGATGAGTGAAAGGGTTCATATTTTATCATGTGTTAGTGGATGGCCACGTGGAATGTTCTCAAGATATCCTCACTACTTTATAGCATTGTTGTTAAAATCATGGGCAATGGTAAAAGGGGACTGTTGATTATGTTTTAAAAATACAGGATTGTTGGTTGGGATTTAAACCAGAATGGCTATCCATTAGTTTGTTCACATGAACGACCCATCAACCATTAATGGTGAATGCACTTCAACAATGGGATATTAAATAGATTGTTCAGAAACTTATTTGAGTAATTACAGTTGGCACAAGCATAGGAATTCGTTGAATTGAGAAGTGGTAACAACAAAACAACAGATAAAGTTAAGTCTGAAGAATAACTAGTTCACTCCCAAGTTAACCTTTTGGCTCCTGAATCAATTTGTGGCTAGGGTTATTGCGTTTAAATGCAATAATTTTGTCTACTAAAGGTGAATTGAGACTATTGTTCATAAGGTTTTGGGTAAGAAGGATAGAATTTTTGGTTTCATTGCAAACCATATGGATTTAAGTGGCTCAAGGTGATTTCTTAGTATCTTGAAAACCCTAGTTTCATTGCTAAGTAATAATGTGTCAACCTAGTGGGTCTAGAGCTAAAACTGATAGAAAACTCGCTTAGAAATAGGTTAGAAAACCTAAATTTCATAATAACCAACCTCAGGTTGAGGAAAGGGTATGTGCAGGATCATGATGGGCCAAAAGGTGGCAATATGATGGGTATGTGGCTGATGACTATTTTCTTACCCAAAATTGATGAAACGAAAAGGGTTTTTAAAGGAGATTCTCAGCTTTCCATCGATATAAATTATGCTTTACTTTGAATTTAATAAGTAATTATTATTCATTTTCTATTCAAATTATGACTAAAGTCTTGATTGATAGGTTGATTGAAAAAAATCTATAGCTATCAAACGATATCACATTTTTTGAATCCAAAACATGTGTCACATTCTATGCATCATATACTATAGGATTAAAAAAAGAAAAATTGAATTTCATGAAGTTTTGACCAAGTTAAGGTGGTCAAACATACGATTTTTTATATTTTTTTTAAATTTGCAATAAAAAATCATAATTAATTATTTACTTAGAAAAAAAAATGCATCACATTGGGGCATGAGTCCTCTACTTATATATCTAAAATCTCATAAAATAATTATCATTTATTGTGGTTAGGGTGGTCAAATGACACTACTTATTTTCCTTCAAATTTAAATTACCCTTTACTTTGAAATTTCAATTTTATTTTTTTATTTTGAGGGTAAACACTTTTGAACCAGAGCTATGAACCAGAATACAACCACTCAACAATACCACCCCAACAGGGTTTGAACCTTGGTGGCAAGAACAACAATGCCACCTTTAAACCATCACACCATGCCAATATCAACATTGAAATTTCAAATTTTCACCAAATAGATTTTTTTTTTTTTTAAAAACCTAGTAGTTTAGAAACTACATTCAATTTGCTATAGATTCTATTCTTACATATCTTTGAAATAATATAGATAACTAATTCAAATTTTTATGTCAAGTTGCCTAACTCTATTTTTTCTAATTTTCTTGCCACTTAAGGCCCTTTTTTTTTTCCATGTGATGATCTTGCACATACCTGAAACAAGTACACCCAAAAGGTAGAGAAATGTTAATAAGGATCATCGTAGGTTTATGGAAGAACCCCCTCAAGACCTAGAGTAGGAAATAAAGAATAAATTATGGAAGATAAAGACTGGTGAAGGTATTTTAACTCCTCATTTTGAGGATGTTGCTTCTAGAATATGTGATATTGTGGTGCCACAAAGTGGTTGGGACCTATTCTACTATGCTTTCAAATGAAGAGAAGCCAACCACCCTACCTGTAACATATAGGAATGTGACATAGGAAAATTGGTGTGCCTAAATGTATTTGTGGAGGTTGATTTGATGTTAGTATTGGCTAGATGTTATGACCCAAATGACAAAAAAATCAAAAGGTTTCCTAACCTTTTTCCTATGTTGGAGATTTCTATGAGTTAGATAATTGAGGCTTTCTAACTGAATCTATCTACCTCCAAACCCATTAATTTTCACAAATTATACAATGAATATGAGAAGAATAAATTTTGGTACAAAAAGGGTGTGATGCCTATTCATAGGAGGCATGACTTGAAGATGAATGGTACGTCTTTTGTTGCTTCTGAGTTGGAACCTTTTGATTGTGTTGACTTTGAAGACTATTTCAAGAATACTTATTATGCTATCTGTCAAGTTCTACATAAAGAGTATGATATTAAAATGGATACTTCCTTGATGACTTTGGCAATTGATATGCAACACAAATATCAGAACAGGGCTTGGAATTATGCCACTTACATTGTTGAACACTTGCATGAGGACCTGGTAAATTTGAAGGATGCCCTTAAACTATTGTCCTATAGGAATTATTCTTTATTGATGCATCTATTACTATGTAAAAGTAGGAAGTTGATGAGGAATTATATAAAATTTAGAGATTTTGATGAAAATGACAATGAATTTTTGATGCAAATGTGGACACATATCTGGGATGTACATTGTCCACATTCCGATTATAACATGTTTTGCAATATTTTCAACTTCTTGGTGCTCAAAAAACTTGGTTTGAAACCTGTGCAATGGATTTCACAAGGTTTCAAGGAGATGATAAGGCCACTAGAACATGAACGGGACACCAAGCACCAATTCAATTGGGGACATTGCTATCTGCATAACAACTACACCACAATTAAGATATATGGAACCCTGGTGCCACCTCACAAATTTCCCATTTATGTGTCAGATAGACAAGCTTTATGGAATAATTTGGAAAATGGATGCCATTGATAAAAAATATTTTAGAGGACCAAATAAATATTCTCTTGTGAATCCCGATGTGCATTTTGCATACTTCAGTTGTACTTCAAAGGAGGGCATCGAGAGATTTGGTTCCCTTATAAATAAGTATAGGTTGAATGGGGATTTCCATAGGTTTAGTGATCCCAAACGGGTAATATCGGCTCAGGGCTAGGTCATTGGGAACAAGAGCTCATCAGTTCTATTTTCAAGAAGATGCAATTAGGAATTTATCTACCGATGAGGAAGTCAATGCAAGAAAGGATGCATGGAGAAAGATATGTGCAATAGAGGAGATCATGATAAAGGATAACCCTTTGTATGTTAACCCTTATTCAGAAGTGGAGGAAATGTTTGCAAAGGAAAAATTGATGCTTGGTGATTTCATTGATAGGAGTTTCTTTGAGAAGGTGAAGCAAGAAGAGATTGAGGCTAAGGTTGCTAAAGAAAATCATGATGCACAAATAAGGAGTCATTCGGCTCAATATTTTGCATGAAATATCTAGTAAGACTAGTGGATGACCTGTTGTAGCCCCATTAGTGGATTACCTAGAAAGTGATCATATTGGAGAGCCTCAGCTCCCAGAAGAATCCGGTGAACATGACCTAGTGGAGCAGGAAGTGGATCAAGATTTCCCTAAAGAGAGAAATGATGCATTCAACATTATGGTTCCACCTAGTAGAGTTGTGAAATGGGTATATGATGAGGTTGAGGATGATGATGTCAGGATAAAAGCTTGTGTTGAGTTTATGTGTGATGATTCTTTTATCAATTCTAAGGAGTTTAGGGAATTCATCATCGATGTCAAAAGTGTTGACATCAAAAGAAGGATTGAAGAAGCAAGGGAAAAATTTGACCCTTCTTTGCAAGAAGTTGAGAAAGAAGAAGAGGACAAAATAAAATAAGAAATAGCTAACATCTCATTAGAAGAGGAAAGGGCACTAGTGAAAGGAAGTTGTGCACTTTTGTTGCTCGGTTGTGACATTTCATCTACCATTGCATTAGATGCAGTTAGAAAGGACCATGATGCTTCCATTTCTAAGGAAGCTTTTGACAAAAAAATATTTGATTCAAATTCTAGTCCTCAACTAAATACATTGGTTGATTGGTGTATGGATCCTAACACAGGAAAACCTAATGTCATACAATTTGTAGAGAAGGAAATTGGAGCAATGATTGTCAAAGTGCAACAGAGATGACAACTATTGCAGCTACACAACTGACATTGCATGTTGCAATGTTGACTATGGACACTGCTCAGATCATAGAGGCCAACTACCAGAAGTCGTTGGATAGATACAATAAGTTGATGGATGAGCATAAAAAAGTGTTGGCTATTGCACAAAGAGGTTTACCATCCCCAACTAGTTCTACTTAATATTTTTCCACTCAAGACAGAGAAACCTTATCCCTCATGATTTAAGATTTGAATCAAGCCTTGAAAGCATAAAAGGAACACACAAAGAAGGAAAAATTGGAAACCATCTAAGTGGCCAATGATATTTTTGAAGATGTGTTGAAACATAGAGTGACAAAATTGTTCATCAAAGCTTATGATGTATGGGAAGCTTATAAGAGTATTCATGATGCCAACATGAAATATTTGTATGTTTAGAAGGCTTTCTAAGATGAATGGAGTCAATGGTACTCTCGAGAGGGAACACTAAAGGAAATAATTTCTAAAGCTAATGAATATCTAGAGGTCCCTATGTTGGTTCTCAGTTGTGTTCTGCTTGGTTTGTCCTTGATGACAAAATTCACCTTTGGGTATCTATCGACATGACATTCATGTGGTTTTGGAAACAAAGGAAAGGTCTATCAGCATGAGTATTTTTCACCGAGGAGAGGTCTTTCCAAATGAGTTGAGTCTCACCAACTAATACATGAGGTGGTTCATCGGCATAAGTGATCCTTCATCGGCATTGTGTCTTGGCGAGTTTGAATTGTTACATCAACCGACTGGCATGCATTAAAGATTCACTTCGTCCAGACATGCTACTTTCGGTGTGAAGTCATAGCGATTGTACATTGTCACACTGACCAGTGGCGGGAAGATACATATCGGTAAGTGTTAGGGTTATCGAAGTGAGGTCTTGGCGAGTGACCTTCGGTCTCACTGACATTACACATGGAGTTTCACAAGCAGCTTTCGGCAGAACTTCTCCCTTGTTTCGGTGACAAAGGGTGATCCCTATCGGCAGGAGTTATACCATTGGTATAGGGTCACAGCAAGATTGTTATGTCTCACTGATCGAAGGATGAATGGGAACACATCAGCAAGAGTTGCGGCATCAATATAATGTCATAGCAAACCCTGTGGGTCTCACCAATGGAATACAAATGGACCTTGTCAGCATAGGCATTGAGTTGTCTCGGTGAACAGGAATGATCACGTGGGCTTTCGGTAAGACACAGGATGCTCTATGAGAAGTCACCCCGACTATGAATTGTCTCAGTGACATAGGATGAAAGGATGACTTTCGGTAAAACAGAGCATTATCTACGAAATGTCTCCCCGATAGTAGAATGTCATAGCGACAAACAAAGGCATGAGTGATAGCAATAAAGTTTCCTTCGGCATAACATTTCATTGATGGAAAAATGGATACTTCTTGGCAAGACATTGGACTTCAATAGGAATATAGGGTTGTCTCAGCAAATGATTAACGAAGACTCAAACACTATGGCTTCCATCATGAGTAGTTTAAGTTTTTTTCTCACAGCTATTTGTGACTGTTGTTGCTAGTTGTAACGATTTCATCAGTGGATTATGGAGGCTTTACTTGGTGTGTTTCTTACTGGAAGTTTTGTAAAAGCAAAAAGAATAATGAGCACAACCCAAAATGGTATTGGTTTGTTTTTTAATCTACATCTTCAAACGTTTTGCATGAAATAGATTAGTGGGTTAATGAAATATCTGTCAGAATATCATGCTATATCATAACGGCTTTAGTTTGAGTGTATTCGGAATGTAATGCCTACATTCTTTTGGACTTTCATTAGCTTCAGATTGTGGGTATTTGTGGTATTTGAGATTCTATCAGTTATACTTTGTATTCTCCTTAATCTTTGTAGATTTTGTTGTTTTCTGATCATGGGTTTTTAGAAATTCAAGTTTGAAATTTAGGGTTTTCTGGAACAATCGAATGGGCATTTGGGTTATCAAAAATCAGTTTCTAAATGATATTTGTGCTCATTAAAAGTTATTCTTCTACAGTGTTGAGGACGGCTCTTAGCAGGTGAAACGGCTCTTGTTTGTTCAGCCATTACTCTTGAAGACAGTTATTTATCTGGCATTTAAATCAAAAAGAGCTATCTTTACTCTATGCTCCTTTGACCACGAAATTCTTTGAAGTCTTGATACCTAAAAAGATGTATAAATAGAAGCAGAAAACTCTTTTCTATTCTATTGTGGTAATTCTGAGATTATCATTTCTTGACTGTATGAAAATGTATTGAAATACTCTGTATTAAAAATCTGAAAAAAAAAAGATGCAGAGATATATTGTAATATTCTTTTCTATGTAATATTTTAAGGATTCAATTTTTGAATTCTTAGGGTATTAGGTAGATGAGAAAAAATAGAGAGATCCTCTGAGATATTATTATTGTTCAAAAATATAATTTGAGGAGTTGGTACTCCTTGAGATAGATATCTCTAAATGAGGGGTTGGTGCTCCTTGAGTGGCTGCTCAAAAATCAGCCTATAAGGCATTGTGAACAATTGATTAAAAGATTAAGCTTGGAAGGAATTTTGGGAGTGGTTTTTATACCCCAAGAGGGTTTTCCACTTGATAAAATATTGTGTCTCTTTGTTCTTTTGAGTTCTCACTATTTTACTATGTTGTTGTTTCAATTCACTGTTGGGTTGTTACTTTTCTCAATTATGTTTATGAATTATTACATTCAATTCATGAATGCTTTAATCAGAGTAATATTGAGATCAAATCTAAGCTATGTTTTTGAATTTTTGAAAATTGGTCAAATTTGTTAAGACACTAATTCACCCCCCCCTCTCAGTGTCATTTTAACTCCAACAATTGGTATTAGAGCGTAGGGTCCTCTGATAGGTTTTAATCACCTTGGATTGATCTTGGTCTTGGAGTTTGTTTTAATGGCACATTCTCAAGATGGTGCCTCTGTAACCAGAGCTCCGTTATTTGATGGAATGGATTATGTGTTCTGGAAAATCAGAATGGAATCTTTTCTTATTTCTTTTGATGTTGATGTTTGGACCATTGTTATAAATGATTACAATGTACCAACCTTTATTCCCACTGATCCTACTAAAAAAAAGAGGTATGAAACAAATGCCAGAGCTAAGCATGCCATCTTGTGTGGGTTAACTAAAGATGTGTTCATTAAAGTCATGCATTGCAAATCTGGGAAAAACTTGAAACTATATATCAAGGGAATGAGAAAGTCAAACTGTCAAAAATCATTACACTCAAACATTAGTTTGAGGAGATGAAAATGAAGGATGATGAGAAAGTGGCTGAATATTTCCTAAGAGTTGATGAAGTTGTCAATGCAATGAAAGGTCTAGGTCAAAGGGTTAATGAATTTGATGTGGTCACAAAGGTTGTTAGAACCTTACCATCCAAATTTGAATCTAAGGTTTCAGCCCTAGAAGAAAAGAAACACTTTGATAAGCTTACCTTAGACAGCCTGCAAGGAATACTTACTGCCTATGAAATGAGAACTATCAAAAATAATTCAACAGGAAAAGAAACTGCCTTTAACACTGAAAAGAAAGAAAAAGTCAAAGTCAATGAATCAAAGTTGTCTAACTCTAAAGAATCCCATTTTGTTAGAAGACTTAAAAAGGGATCAGAAAAATATAAGGGAAAACTTCCCTTTAAATGTTTTAACTGTGGAAAAATAGGTCACTTTGCTGCAAAGTGTCCCTATGATGATCAAATTTGTGACAATGAGACAACTGAAAAATAGCCTAAGAAGAAGGTCTTCAAACCTAAACGAAACTTCAATTTTAAAAAGAAGAAAATTTTGTTTAGTAAGGATGAATCTGATATTGAGTCTGAAGATTCATCAATTGAAGAAGATGAAACTTTGTTCATGGCTGAAATTACTCAGCAAAATGATTCAAACACCATTGATATTGAAGAAGGTGAAGTAGATCTTGAAAGTGAGCTGAAATGTGCTTTACAAGAGGTCAGAAAACTCAAAAAACAAGTTCTTGCTCAAGAACATAAACCAGATCAAGAAATAGTCTCTCTAAAAACTCAACTTGAAGAAGCTAAAAGAGTTGAGGACTGTCTTCGAGTGACTGTAAGCTGCAAAGATCAAGAAATTCAAAAACTAGAACAAGAAGTTGTCTGTCTTAGGAAGGAAATTGAAAAATATGAAAGCACTCTAAAATTCAATGAGATGCTCAGCAAGCAGAAGATATATAAAGATAAAACTGGTGTTGGTTTTGAAAAGGGTGAATGCTCAATTGACAATGTAAAACAAAACCCCTCTTCTGAAGTCAAAGGTTCAAATTCAAATCACTCAAAATTTGGTAAGGATCATGTTCAATTTTTAAGAGGTAAAAGACCTTCATACAAAGTCAATCCTTCCTTCTATAGTTATTGTTTTTTCTGCAAAAAATTTGGCCATAAGGTGAGCACTTGCAGGCTTATGAATCCTAGAATACCCAAGTTTGGTCTTAGGCAACAATATGGTTTTGTTAGATAGATCAGATGTTTTAAATGCAATACTTTGGGACATTCTGTCAAACAGTGCCGAATTGATCTACAATCTAAACAGCAAAAAATTAAAAAGGTTTGGAAACCTAAGACTGTTAATAACATTGAGAAAACTATGTTGGTTTAAACTAATTTTCATTCCAAGAAAAAGGACTTATGGGTCCTAGACAGTGGATGTTCTAACCATATGACTAGCGACAAGGATAAGTTTATAAATCTTGAAGATTATGTAGGTGGTTATGCTAAGTTTGGTGATAACTCTGGTATTCAAATTAAAGGTAGAGGTTCACTTTTTCTGAATGAAGACACTCCTATCTATAATGTGTACTATGTGGAAGGTCTCAAGCACAATCTTCTA
>VDFB02056351.1:15534449-15654772 GCA_007258455.2 Sequoia sempervirens
CAATAACTTAACTCTTACGAAAGGTAAGGTAAACCTAGGGTTTTCCCATACGACACAATAAAACAATGAAAAGAATACCACAATAGTTTTAACGAATAATTCTCAAGAACACAGTCACATAAAAATGCCATAAAAAAAATATTTTCAATACCCAAAAATTTCACCAAACAAATAGCTCAACAACTTAAGAATATTCGATTCAAATCCAAAAACATATCGTTTATTTCAAATTCGCAAAATTTCACTATAACATTGCATCTTTTAATTTTAACTAATCGATTAAATCATAATCACAAAGCTTATATTCAATTTCCTCAATTAAACTTATAATGTAACAACTTGTAAGAATTATCATATTAAAACGTAATCACAATATATAAAACCTCTTTTATATATATATATATACAAAATAAAATAAATAAATAAATAACTATATTTTAAAATCATTCTATAAAATTAACATTTATACCATATTTTTTTTAAAAAAAAAATTATAATTTCAAATATATCCAAAACCCCATATATATATATATATATATATATCGAATAAACACATTAATAAAAATGAATTGAAACTATTAAAAATACGTTATAAAAAAAATAATAAATAAAATACAAACGAAAATGATAAATAAATAAAACAAAAGAAAACAATAAATTAAAGGCTCGGACCTCCACATAGGTGGAGGTACTACGTACCTCCCCCTGTGGGGAGGTCGCAGTCCCTACAGACTGCGCCCAGCAGCTTCGGCTGTTGTGCGCAACCATAGTGGCTGCGTACAGCCACAGCCGGGGCCGTGGGAGGGTACAGCATCGGCCGACCTCCCACCCCCAAAATTTTAAATTTTATTTATAATTTTTTTTTGTTTTAAAATTTTATTTTAAATAAAACTTCTCTTCTCTTTTAATTACTAGTTTTTTTTCGATTTCGATTTTCGAATCAAATTAAAAAAAATGAATATTAACTTATATACATAAATACATTTTATCTTAAATTTTCATTTTCTAGAAGCCACGAAATTCAAGAACACAAATTGTTAAACATAATTTGTTTTATAAATTTTATTTTATAAATATTTTATACTAATTTTCATTTAAATTTACATTGCACTTTTAATTTTATTTTTCTCATATATATATAATTCGTATTAAAACGACCTCGAAACTAGCAAATTCATAAATATTCTGTACAAGAAAATCCGTAAAACATATATATATAATTTATTATTTTTCAGAAAGAAATCAACCCAATACCCAATTTTAAAAAAATATACATCCAATAAAACTAATATAGATCTGACAAATAAATCCATCCTCAACCTAAATGACTTATTTTTCAAAACAAAAGTTTCACAACTAAATTATATTGAAGGAATATCAAAAAGATTTACTAATGTTTTCAATAGAAGAATCAAGGGTTTCATACGAATAAATCTTCAAATCACAGAACTTCTTTCTATAAATTTTTCAAAACACAGCCAACAGATATTGTTCAAAACACGACAGAATAATAATAAATAACAGAAGAAAACCTGAAGTCCTTCGTCTGGTGAATAATCCTTTTTGAAGCCTCCTCTCGATTTCCTTCTACAGCTCTCTTCCCGAATCCTTTCCTGTAACTCTTTTCTCGATCTTCTGCCTTCAATGTTCTTCTGAAATATCTTTTCTTTCCAAAACCACAATAATTTTACCCAGAAAAACACCAAACCCAAAAACTATCTTTCTTTTCCCAATCCAAAACAACAGAGCCAAAACCTCTGTCTGTGAATAATCTCCTCATAAAAAATAATAAATCAAAATAAAAGATTCAATAAAGCTCTTCCGCTTTCTTTTCTCAAAAATCCTCTTTCTTATTGGTCCTTTTCCCAGCTTTTAAAAGCACAACTTATCTACAATTTTAATTAAAATAATTTATTTAATTCAGATATTATCCTCACATGATTTTCTAATTTAATATTAATAAAAAGATAATATTTAATTATCCTCATCAATATTCATTTAATTTAATTATTATCAACAATATTAATTTAAAATAATTATTTACATTTTTAATTAACTAATTCACTTTTAAATTTACAAAATATTTAAATTTAATATTTTACCAACGCACAATTAAATCAAATAACAATGCAACATTAATTAATTATCTTATAAAATAAGATTAATTAATTAAACACTTACCATAAATTAAATAAATACTCGACAATCAAACTACATGATAACAAAGACAAAACTTCAGTCATGACACAATGACTCACTACAGACGACGGACTTGGGACAGGATACTTCCAAATCTACTCCCTTTTTCAACATTTACCCATTGGGTTAATTTATTGCTCGCCCTGTCCTGCCGAAGCAGGTGGAATCGAGACTTATTCCTGCAATCCTGCATCCAAATAAACGTCAAGTAGCACATGTATATATATAATCAAACATCCTATCGTGAGAAGGAATTGCAGTGTAGCAGGGCACTCGTGCACGAGTGATGCTACACTGTCCTCTCACCTAAACTATTCTAACAATTACAATATCCATGACGAACTAACATTTCTAACCAAATTGATCATAAGATAACATGATACTTAACTACTGCATCATAACTAATTATTAAACCATTGCATTATAAAATAATAATGAGTTCAAATAACATAATCACCATAGAATCATCACATCAACATATAAAACATTAATGAACAACTATTTGAATAAACAATAATCCAATCAACACACAGAGTAACACAAATCCTACTAATAATGTCATATCAAATGATCATGCCCACTAAAGGAATAACATCATCAAACTTCAAACCAACCAAATCAAACCATAATAGTATCATCATAGTATCAACGTATCAAGTTAAAGCATAGAAATTAATAAATCCAAACAGTAAGAGGAGGGGTATTACAGTCACCTTTGATAATGTAAGAATATGTTCATCTCTCCCTTAAGTGCTTGGGCCTAATCATACTTACTATTTGGAAATTTTATTACCATTTTTAGAAAATCAAGTTAAATTTGGGAATTAAATTTAATTAATTATTTAAAAAGTATTTAAAAACTAAAATAGACCTAGTTATGGTCACCCTCACACTTGAATACACTCTTTTGGCCTAAAGCTAAATATCTTATTGTTGAAATTAATATGTTTGCAAATTTAAAATCATTTTTTGTCATCTAAATAATTATTGTGATAAATATTGAATTGCATATCAATATAATTTTCACCATTTGAATATCTAATCAGTCTAGAAAGAAATTTGAGCATCCTAAAAATTAGTCAAGTCAATTCAAGTACAAAATAAGAAACACATTTACAAAACTTCCATTACTCAAGATTATGTTTGGAATTCATCATCATGTCCTTGCCAAATCATGACTAAGATTGTTTCAATTTTTATGTTCATTGTCAATGTGAGTACTAACACTTTCAGGATATACAATCAACTATCAAGTTATTGTTGGATGTGAAGTGAGAAGTTACATTAGACCATCAAGGAATAAATGTTTAAATTGTAAGTTGTAGCACTATAATGGTCATTTATTTAAATTATCCATTTTTATTTTCTCAACCAAGGGTAAGCACTATTTATCCAATATTATCATAGTAATTGTGGATGTGCAAACATGAGAATGAGGTTTGAATTAGGAAATATCCTATACAACACAACCCTTCCTCTCCTCTCTTCCTTTTAGGTTGCAAATCTAAAGTACAAATGGAGAATATGGAATACCTCAAATTAATATCAAGTAGACAAACACCTTCATCAAAATAAAGCAAGATAAATTATTCATTGGCAGAAAAAGTTTTGAGACTAATCTGAATAGAAAAGAACCTACATACTATAACACACATGCACATACAATAAGATTATATAAAACATTAATTTCAGTCAGGGGAACCCTTGGTCTTGTTCACTCAATTTGGATCTGAATCTGAATTCCAAGTTCCTCATTTCCTACTGTATTATTTTCTATATCTACTTTTTTGTTTATTAGTCTTGTGTTTCTCTTATGTATTGATATTTTTTTGTACTCGCATATTTGATCTATTTTGTAATCATAAATAACACACATCAAATCAATTCATATGACTATTTCAACCTAAAACAACCCAAAGTGGACCAACACCCTTATCATCCATTTTTGTTTTTCCTTCCACACACTATCCAAGTGATCTTTTGTGATCATTATTGTGTCCCTCAAATGTTAAAAAGTTTTAATTTTTTGATTTAAGTTAGTGTTAGGCCTATATTCATTTTTTAACATCATATTTTGTTGAACCTAATGTATCTTAAAATTGCAAGATTTGAATTTCCATATCTATTTTTCTCAAATATGAGTTAATAAGTGATTCTTTTAAGGTGTCAATCTATATCATCAAAAATTATCACCGTTGATAATATCACACTAGGTTTGGATCCCCTATTTGTTGTGACCTAATTAAATGTATTAATTTCCAATTTCATGAAAATTATTAGAAAAATAAAACATGAGAAATAAAACTATGCATTTAATATTTTTCCCTTGACACTCTTCATCCCCAAAAAGGGTGGATCTAACCTAGGGTGCACTACACACTGGACCACCTAATTTGGTCCCAAATTCAAATATGTTGATGTTGATAATTAATTATTTTAATTTCCAATTTCAAATGTTAGCTACTAGTATTTAATTTTTGACAAATTAGAAGAATTTAAAATAAATACCTAATCATTTTCATAGTTTTAATCCTAAGAAAGCTAGTGAATTCAACTGTGCAAGTGAAATCCTAAGAATTAGTCAAGAGTAGAGTTATCAAGACTATTGTAACATTAGACCATTCAAGAATTCAACCATTCATGTCAATTTTTGCGTGAGTTTGTGTTCATGTTTATATGTATTTTTTTAGGTTTACTAACACTTGTATGTGATGAAATCAAATAAAATCAAGCAACAATTTATCCTCGAAGGTGATGATTATTAATTTATTCCATCAAGGAGATTAGATCTAAGTGTTGAGTTGTAGAAAAGTTGTTAATTCAACACTTATTTAACAATTAGCCCCTATCCAACAAAGGATACACTCTCTTTTATCATAAATTTCCATTTTGGTGGTAGAAATACCAAACATAGGGTTTAACTTAGGTGACACCCTAAATGGAACAAAAATTCCTCTCCTTTTATGTGTACAAGTTACATATATGAAGTAACTTGGATGAATATTGAAGGCTACTTGATCATTCATGCACTCTAACCCTACAAGTTGTCAAGTCACAACAAATGGAATTTCTTATCAAAAAATGAAGTTCTGAAATGAATTCTTAGAAGAGAGAAGCTATAGACTAGGGACCTCAAGCCTAGTTATTCTATTCTCAAAAATAGGAAGAAAAACTAGGGTGTACTATGCCCTAGATTGGATAGATCTGCATGCAATTTTAATACCAAGTTCCTCTATTTCTACTCTCTACATTTATGGACCTGAATTTTGTCTATATGGACTAGTCTAATGCAATAGCATAGTTTTCATAATTAGATAATTTCATTTATAAATTAACCAATTCATAATCATTCAAGTCACAAAAATTCAAAATCCACAGCACAAAACAAAAATAAACATTATTGTTTAGTTGGAATTTAAGGAGATCCTAGGTCTAAAAACTAGATCAGTAAAATTAATTCATTTCCAAAAAAAATGGGTGAATCTAGATGAACAAGGATATTGGATAAAATAAAAACCTAAATGGTGAGTTAATAAACCCTAGATCTTGATTATTTTGAGAGTATATTTTTAATTTGGATTTTGATGTAATCAAAGGATGTATTTATCCAAACTATGAAAATGTAGTTTTTTGTTATAAATTATGTGAAACTAAAAACAAATAGAAAAAATTGGAATCTAGAACTATAAATGGAAGATATAGAAGAAATTAAAATTTCAATGTGGGATAAATTTAGAAAGTTTAGGGCACCCTCTTTCCTATATAGAACACTTTATTTTTGAAAAATTCTTTCACAAGCTTGAGGTCACTAGCATGTAGCTTCTATCTTTTGAGATTGGTTGCCAGAAATTTGTCCATTGCTCAAAAAATGTAGATTTCATGACTTGAAAAATTGTAGGTTTTAAGTTAAAGGATGAACAAATAGCCTTCAATATTCCTCAAATTAACTTTAGATCTGCTACCTACACAAATTTAAAGAGGGAAAGGGTTGTGCCATATAATGGCTTGCCCAAGTCAAAGACCGTGTTTGTATTCCTACCTCCACAATGGAAAAATTGATGACAAAAGTTAGATTATTCTTTTGAGCGATAGAAGATAAATGATAAACAAGCAAATAATTGACTATTCTTTGCAACTCACCATTTACATCAGATCTCCTTGATGTTCTAAAGTCATACTCATCACCTTCATGGATCAATTATTTCATGATTTGATTTTATGACCTACAAGTGCTAGTTATTAAAAATCAATTCATACAAAACATGAGTGTACCTCACATGCAACATGAAATGGTTCTTGAATGATAATTTTTTTAATAATCATCAAAATTCTTCTTTTGACTACACATGAATTGATTAAGTATAATAATTTCTCTTAAAAATTACTTGTTAATTCAAATGGTGAAAATACGATGTATTTATATAAAAAAATTCTAATTTCCTAAAAAGTAAATCCTAATAGCTAACAATCAAAATATGAATTTCAAATAATAAAGTCCTAACATCAACATATTTAAATTTAGATAAAAAATGGGAAATCTAGGGCACCATGTACCCTAGCCATGATTCCTTTTTAGGGATCCAAAGTGTCAGGGGAAATGTACTAAATACCTAATTTTATTTCCCATGTTTTGTTTTTTGATAAATGTTTTAACACTAGAAATTAAAAGCATAATTATGAAATTAGGTGCATAATTCACATGGGGGGAGCAAAACCTAGTAAAAAAAATTCAAGAGTAAAAATTTAGGATTCTACATTTAGCCTACACTTCAGTGAGAGTATTAACTTACACTTCTATTCACACTAAAATAATACATTAATAGGGTTTTTATTATCCAAATATTTGAGAGATAATATGTTATTAAATGTAGGGAAGTGCATAAGACCCTAGGATTCAAGATCCCATGGTAAGACAACATAAAGACAAGGGAACACATATGTATGAAATTTAATGCAGAATGACAACATGAAGCATACACAATGAAGACACACACAACTTAAATATAAAATAGATACAAAGAAACAAACAAATGATACAAGCACAATGAAAAAATAATGCAAATAATATGAAAACATGCAGAAAGGTAGGTGTGAAAATCATGGACTACCAAGCATCACATAAATCTTACTAAAATCCATACCCAAGATATTAATGACTCATGGGATAACAAATTCTAATAATTTCTATGTAGACCATGAACTAAGGCATCACAAGTAAGTGATGTCTGATATTCACTAGGTGAGCCTTCTAAAAGTTTAGAAAATGAGAAACACACAAGGGCTAGTAAGGACTAGTATTTAGTAGTTGTTTACCCATTTCAACCATAGAAATAATTATAGTTCCAATAATTCTAATGAGGAACTAAAAAATGATCAAAATTCCAAGCATGTGCATCACTAAGTCCAACATATGTGAACAAAGTGAATCACATAATGGAATGTATACCATCACCTTAAAGTAATTGCTAAACACCCATCTGCGAGCAAAGTTTTAAGGTAGAATAAAATGATAAATGAAATATTATAAGGTCATGAGATCTTATTTGGAAAGCCCCATGGAAATGATATGTTTCAAAATAAAGATAACCTGATATGGATTTATATTTGCAGTAGCAACTTGTTTGTCAAAGTTATTATAAGTTTAATTAGTATTTATATGAATGAAATTTTTTTGTTTTCTTTTAAATAACTAATAATTCTTTAGTGAAAGTTGTGTTTGATATTTTTCCTATCTATGTCGAAGGTTATCTAGGAGAAATGAGATTGCTCTATATTTATCTATAGTAGGTTTTCTTGCCTTGCAGATTTGGGAACATGCTTATATTTTTTGTATCCACCTTCCATTGATGTTTTTGTTGTTGAGTTGTTCCACAAGCCTAGAGTCATAAGTTGTGTTATATGGTAGTATTTCTTGTTGCATAGAATGATGTTCTTAGTTTAAAGTTGTTGTGGTAGAGTTTTAGAATATTCTAATGATGTTGGAATATTTTGAGGTACTATGTGGATGTTGTGAAGTGTTGGTGTGTGTTCAACATGTTGATTTCAGACTTGGAGAAGTGTGTATGTGGTTTCTTGTAGTGTTAGTTTAGGCTTGGATGAGTTGGAGTGCTAGAACTATTTGCATAGGTACCTCATTGATTATGGATGTGTTGAGTAGTGTGGTGATATATATTTGGGTCCTAGTTAACCCTTTGTGCGGTCTACCTTAACTTATTTCCACTATGGAAGTGTTTGATGTTGATCTATCTTAGTGATGCATGTTTGAGGTGCATACCTTTCATTAAGGCTGACCTAATTGAAATTTTTTAGGTCATTATGGACATAGAAAAAGTATCCCTTTTTGTTTCCTGATTTGGGAATAATTGATGACAGATTGCACTTAATGAGGCCTTAATTTAGTGTTGTGAGGTGTTTTACACATCCACATTAGGTCTTGGACTCTTGCAAACTAAATAAAACTCATCTAACAATATCTTGTAAAGGTGTTGTAAAGTGTTGTAAAATAATTTCACACTTCTCTAGACTTAATGGACCTATTTTCCCCTAATTCAATGTTATAAAATATATTTAATGGCATTATCACATCAATATAAAAGGATTTTAAAATAAACTTAGTGTTGATCTAGTCTTGTAATGTGTCTTACACATTTACATTGGATGTCGTGCCCTTCTAGGCTATGTGGACCTCATTTTAATGATGTAAAGTGTATTTAATCACACTTCCACATTGAAATTTATGTCCCTAGCCATAATTACCCTTTACATCATCATTAATAGGCCCCTATGGCCCCATATTGTGCTTCTCGAGGCATAATTTGATAAAAAAACTTGACTAGAACAACCTAGAATCTTAATTTATTGAATCCTCAACAATCTAGCTGGAAAAATACCCCCTATGGGACCAAGTCACCCATTTGTGTGACTTAGTCCCATCCAAGTGGGACTAAGTCACCCATCTTGCTGACTTAGTCTCATTTGGGCTATTTTTGATGTTCAGGCAGGAAAAGTTGGATTTTAGGTTTAATTTTCTTTCATGTTAGCCTTAGGGATTTAATTAATAGGAAAATTAGGTGAATTTCCTATAAATATAAGCCTATAAACCCTAATTTATAACTAATAATAATTCATTCATCATTCATCATGTCCTCAAGTCAAGCAAGCTAGGGTTTTAGCATTCTAAGTCATCAATATAGCTTCCAAGGACATTCAACAGTAGAATCTAAATCTATTTCTGCAAAAAATAAATATTCTTCATCTTGGAAAGTCTTTAAATCCATTATTTCATGCTTCATTACATTATTTCTTCATTTTGGTTTAATTACCTAAAAAGGGGTTTGACCAAGGAAAACCCCCATGCCCTAACATTCAACATTTCTATTTCTTTGTTTGTGTGTTTATATATTTAGGTGTCCTGGGGGTTTGAAAATCATTAAAGAATAGGTTGAAGATTGGTTGGAGTCATCTTCCTCTTTGGAAGGTCAAAATATCAACAATAAGTCACTTTGAGGCCATAATTTGACATTTTCAGAATCAAACAGCTTGAGGAACAAAAAGAATAGATCGAGGGCTTCCATTTCCACTTTTAGATTTTCAAAAAATTAGAAGTGGAATAAGTCATCAATAATGGAAAATTAGTCCCACTGCTAGGCCTATAAAGTGCATTCTATATATTTGGACACCCATTTGGCTAAAACGGCTCTGAAACAGTTTTTTTAGATTTGGGACTAAGTCACCCAAATTGGCACAAGTGTCCTAGTTGACTTCTACATCAGGTTTTATAGGATTTCAAACATTCATTTCATCCTCTTTCATCCTCTAGGTGCACACCTTCAATTTCATCAATTTTTGTTACAATTTACTTTCATTTCTAGGTGTTTTTGCATATCATAATGTGTTTTCAAACATCCCCTATTTCTTAGGTTTTTCATTGATAATTCATTTATTTTATCATTTTTTTGCAGTTAGACATTACATTTAGGAATATTACATCCATCCATGCATTGATTTTGAGTGTCTGACATTACCCATTTTGGCCCATCTTTCTCCTTTTAGGTGAAAAACCATAGAAGTGCAAGAAAGCCATTGGAAGCCAAAAAAAAATTTTATAGTTATGAATGGCAGAAATCCAAGGTGAATTATTGGAGAGGTGTGTGGATCTGTGTGGAAAGTGTGTTTATTCAAATGTGATCAAGTATGGTTATTTGGTTGTTAGATTGAGTTCCTATGACTTCAAATGCAGTGAGAAGAAGGTTTCTACCTTTATAGTGTACTTGAAGTTTCTTGAGGTAGTGAGATGAAGGTTGTGGATGGTGCAAAGTTGTACTAGTAGATTTTTCTATTTCTCTAATATAATAAATCTTTGTATATAGTAGTTTCTTCTATTCTTCTTTCTTCTTGGAAATGATCCTTTTCTTCTTTTTATAGGCAATGAGCCTTTCACAATGAGCCTTTGGTGTTGTTAGTCATATATATGTGAGGTAATACTCACGATGGATTTTTACTTCTTAGGGTTACCATGTAAATCTAGTTTTCTTATGTGTTTGGATGTGTTTGCATTGTAGTTTCATATGTTTACATTATTCTAATACATGATAAGCATTTAAAGGCTAACAAGCGTTTGAATTTTTATGAGGGATTAAATGTTTATAATGCACAACTACTTCACCCTCCTCCCTCTTAGTTTTCATATGCATCTAACACATGAAACAATAAATCCTGTATCCATTACCATAACATACTTCAGAAATAACATCATCAATCATTGTATCATAATTAATTACATCATCATATAGTCATCATATAAAAAATAAAATTATATTAAAAAAATCAAAGTCATATTATGCCACCATCTAATCTAAGCATCTTCATATCCATCCATCATATATCATCAAATAAAAAATAAATCGTTAGATGCATATATCAAATTATATAGAATTTCATCACATAAAGGCAACAAAATTATACTCACATTATAATTTCATATCACCTCATATATACATCAAAAAAATGTCAAGATATAGATTGCATATATATAAAAAAATTGTACGTGTTACCAAGAGCCATAAATATACATATACATATGCTTTATATGGACACCGAAAAAGTAACCCTCCTACTTTTTCTTTACCATTTGGGTCCTCCTTGTGACTTTGGCTTAGTTGTGCCTTGATTTAATGTTGCAATGTGGACAACACACTCACATTAGGTCTTGGGCCCTAGCAAATTAAAAGAATTCAAGTGTTGTAAAGTGTTGTAACACACTTTCATACTTTTCTAGGGTCCAATATATTTCACCTAAATAACCTCTTTTTATCACTTACCAAGCATTATTTCAAAGTATTGTAAAGTGTTGTAACAAAATTCCACACTTTTCCAGGCTTGCTACCAATAATTTGACCCTTATGATTAATTGGCCCCATTATAAACTTACAGGACCTATGTAAGTGTATTTTTGAGAATAATCCCGTTAAACATCATTTAATACACCTTAATTTTTGACACCCACTTAAAATGCCTAAGTGGGACCCATTCACCATGAAGTGCGAATTAGTCCCATTTGGCTCAAAAATCAAAATTATTTCAAAATTCTTGCAGGATATTATTTTCAAAGACTTGAGGTCAGCCTGTGATGTGGTATTTTCAGGAAATTTTACATAATTATGTATAAATATAAGGTTTTTCCTCTCATTTTCATCTCCTTAATCTCCTAAATTATCCTAATTTTCTAATCAAGTAATCAAGTGTTTTGTATTCAAGCACTCTGGGGCTTCTACTTGTATATCTTTAGATTTCTACTTCTAGGGTTTGGTGAGTTGTAGCATTGCATGTTAATTAATCATTCTCTTTTCATTTAATTTCATTTTCAAGGGCTTGATTACCAAATCGACGTTTGACCAAGGCAAACCACTATTCACTAACCCTCAACACTATTCCCCCTTTTTGCATGTGTTTTACAAGTCTTGTGTGGAGATTTGTCAAAGAGTAAGGTGTGAAAAGTTGTCAACAATTCATCAAAGTCATTCAAAGTGGTAAAAACCCTTGAAGAAGCTTGGAGAACACCTATAGGTCGGCTTCTATAGTTTCAGATCTGAAAAATTGTCAAGAGTTCAAGTATAGACCAAGAGCTATAGATTGCACTAATGAATATCCCAAAATTCGGAAGTTGAATAAATCACCATTAGTGGCATATTAGTCCCACTACTAGGCCCGAAAAATGATTTTTGCAATTCTGAGTACCCTTTTATTTGAAAACTGTTTTGACAAAATTTCCCTAAAACTAGACTAATTCGCCAAGCTTGACATATGAGTCCTTATGAGATTCAATAGTGATTTATGTAGGATTCTAGAGCTCCTCTCCATCACTTTCTAGTTTCTAGGTGCACCTCTTTAGTCTCATTAATTTCTGCTATAGTTTGTATATTTTTTTAGTTCATTTTGTATATCACACTATGTTTTCAAACATTTTGCATTTCCTTAGTTTCACATTAATAATTTATCTTCTTTATCCATTTCCAGCCTTAATAACATTCTCCTTTGACATATTTGAATCTCTATTACATTGGAGTCTCATGGAATTGTTCTTGAGTGTGAACTTTGCGAAATCAGATTCCTCTTCCTTCATTCCTATTTTAGGAGTGGATAAGGAAAGTAGTGAATCCATTTCCATAGTCCACATTTTAGTGAACTTGAATTTTGAACATCATATTTTTTATTTCAAGTGCATTTACATCCTAGGAATAGCTCACATCAACATTGCATTACATTTTGCATCGTTTAAATTGAATTCTAGGGTTTTAAAATTTGCATTAGTGCAAAGCTTATATAATTTGCATTTTTTATTCGCATTTCATTAAAAATCAACAAAAATTCTGCATATTCATATTATATCTACATCTCAAAAGATAGAAAGCATAAAATCCCGTTCAATTTTTTTGAAAATTTTCAAAAAAATCAATACCTAGACTCATTCACCACCCTGGGCGACTTAGTCCAGTTGCACATTTTGCTCTACATTTTCTATCATTTCCAATTCATTCTCTACATTTTTGTTTTATGTTATTACCTTTCTTTTACTATTTCTAGATTTTTTGTTTTATTCAATCTCTTTCATATAGTTTACTTTCATTAATTTGCATCATGGATATGTCTTTTAATAAACTTTGGATGTCATTGAAATCCTTCGTTGATATGTCAAGTTGTGCCTTTCGACTGATCCTCATGACATTGAACTTCCTTGTGCTCACTCAACTCCTAATGCATGTCCTCCTTGTGATGTTGAGATCATTGGACAAGATGATGATAGCATGAAAAAGTTCCTAAACACTTTCCTTGACAACCTCGAAGACAATGCATCCTTTTAACCCTCCATGAAACAATAAGACCTTCCTATAGTACCACCTCCTAAACTGTTTGGTTATTTACATCTCGAAACAAATGAAGAACCAAGTTCCCTACATAAGGTGAACCTAGTTCTTCTAAAAAAAACAACCACTCAACCATTTTATGATAACAAAGTCACCAATAATCCAATCAACATTGAAGAAACATATGGAAAAAGTTTTAGAATTTTAAGCAAACAAGGATGTGACACAACAACTAAACATGACATTCATCAATTGTTAGAGAAAAATACAAAAGATCAAAACAAAATGGGATTAGGGTATCTAGATCCCTCTCATAATAACAAGCCTCCTAGAAAATATCTAAGACTTCGTGACAATGGTACAATGATCTTTGATTCCCCTCCTGATCTAAATGTCCTTCCTCAAGAGCACCCCTTGCCCGATAAGAAGGACAAGGATGAGAGGATCACTTTGGGTCCTCCTTCTTCAATTTGAGAAAAGGGTGAATCTAGGAAATGCAAGAGACCTTACAAGTTACAAAAACTAAAGTTTCCTCCTTGTCCACCACTTGAATGTGAAAGGAAATTACAAATACTTTTAAACAAAGAACTCATACTATTACAACCTATGAACAAGTTGGTGATATATCCTAAAGATGCCAACGTTCCACATTGTGCATATCATCATGCTCTTGGAAATTGAAGTGATGAGTGTCATCAATTGAAAGAAATACTAAGCAAGTATCATTTCGATGGCAATAATTGCTACCCAGTGAACCCATAAAAACACCCTCCAACTCCTTGTCATGTAATAGTTGTCGAACATTCCCTTATCGCTATTACATGACTTTTCCCATCACCTACCTCATCTCATTCTTTCCTTGCACCCAGTGGGGGCAAGAATTTGTTAGCCTTGCCCTAGTAATGCATTTTTCATTGTCCCTTAGTTGTGTTATTCACCTTCTGCTTATACCAAGTGAGACTGGGAGGTGAATGACTTGCTCGATGCTTGACTTGCATTTTCCTTATTAGTTTTTTGCATTTTATTTTTCTTTTCTTTTGTGTGTTAGAATGTGTGTAATGTGATCCCCTGTTATGTTTTGTTTGATGTTCTCTCTCTTTGTGGAATTCCTCTATTTGTACCTTCATTCTTCTCTATGTCGTATATCACTTTTTCCTTTTTATTTTTTATTTTTCATGTGTTTTCCTTTTGGGGATGACACAAGGAATTGAGACATTCATGTCTCTTTCATGTTGACCCAAAAGGATTTTTATTTTTAGTTTCCTTTTTATTTTGTATTTTTCTTATGTTTTCCTTTTTGGGATGATGCAAGGCATTGATACATTCATGTCTCTTTTGTGTTGACCCAAAAGGCTTTTTCTTTTTCTTGGCCTTAAATTTTTTTTGTCTTTTTCTTGTGTTTTCCTTTTGGGAATGATGAAAGGCATTGAGACATTCATATCTCTTTCATGTTGACCCAAAAGGATTTTTCTTTTTTCCTTTTTTCTTTTGTCTTTTTCTTGTGTTTTCCTTTTGGGGATGATGCAAGGCATTAAGACATTCATGTCTCTTTCATGTTGACCCAAAAGGCTGATGCAGACCTAGGAGATCCAAAATCACTCAAAGTGTCAACTTGCCTTCAAGAGGCATCTAAAAAGATTAAAAGGGGCCTATTAGACCAATCCAAACAACTCCAAAAGTTTGACAACAAACATAAGTAGAATTTCCCACTTTCACCCTTGCAACCCTAGTAGCAGTGCAAACCGGGTTTTAGGTCCTTAACTCCAACACTTGCCAAAAAAATTATCAAAAAAATTGTGGATTAAGATAAAATTTTGCAAGTTATATAACATACATGAAAACCAATATCAACTCTTTTGGTCCAAGTCAGAGATTCAATAACTTGCCACTACCTAGGGCTAGTAAATTACCCCTCTTTTCTGAAGAAAGTACCTTTTAGATGTAGGATATCCTCTAAAACACCCAAAAAATTCATAAATCATGATGCAAATCCACAAATTCCATGATCATTTTTCCCATACAAGGTCATTACAATGTTTCCCCAAGAAACCCTCCTAAACCATGCAAAAACTAAGGGTTTTGTTGGAATTCACACTTCCAAAGCTTCCCAAATTAAACCACTGGTTGAAACACCTTTTAATACCCTTGCAAAAACATAATGAACACTCACAAGACCATTATCTTCATTGGTTTTGAAAATCGCTACTTAAGTTTCTCATTTTCATGATAAAATCATCACTGCCCAGCCTAGGGCATCACTCCATTGTCAATTTAACTACCATCCTTGCCTTCCAAATATTAGAAAAATCTACACTACCATATTGCACACCAATCCATTGAGTTACATTGCAAAAATAGTGGGTGGATTGGTGAGAATCATTATAATGTGACCTTCAAACCCTTAAGGCTGTGAAACAGGGCAGACCCTGTGTTCTTGAAGTTTCTTCTACAAAATGATAGATTAGTCTTCCAAAACAAAAAAAGGATGTGTAAACACATTTAATTTGAAAACATGAAAGTTTTTAGACCATACCACACATGTACGGGTCTATATCGGAGACCAAAAACTCAGGAAAAATCTAGAAAAACAAAGATTTGGTGTTGAACAGAGCATATACTCCTCAAAAAATGCATTCATTAATCCTTGATTCCAGATTGCAAGATGTTCTTATATATTTTCAACTTCAACTAACCCCTCCAATGTGCATAACTTCCCTTAACAACTTTTAAAGTATTAATGACTCCTCAAATCCCCAAAGTTGACAAGTTTATAACTTTACAATTAGTATGCAATTTTGCATTTTCAACAAGAATAACTTTCCAATCCCCTTATTACATTAAAAATGGTCTTGATGGACCTTATTAAATGAAAAACAACAAATACCAACACTATCCTACTTACTACCCTCCTTAAATGTCTTTCAAGACCTCAATTTCATCATTAAGGTGTAGGTGCTCCTGCACCAAAGGCTTTTTCTTTTTATTTGCCTTTTATTTTTTATTTTTATTGTGCTTTCCTTTTGGGGATGATGTAAGGAATTGAGAAATTCATGTCTCCTTCATGTTGACAAAAAAGCATTTTCCTTTTCCTTTGAACAACTTTCCTTTTTCATTTGGCTTGTGTTTTCCTTTTGGAGATGATGCAAAGCATTGAGACACCCTATGTCTCTTCCATGTTGACCCAAAAGGTTCTTTCTTTTTATTTGTCACTCTCTTTGTCTCATTCTTCTATTTCTATGTATTTGGGGGATGATGACTATTTCGAGCTCTCTAAACAATATTGCGGCAAAGAGCATACTGACCCCAAATCCATATATCCCTTATGTGTTTGGTGTTTTCTTTTTGGGGGAAACCTCTTCCTTTTATTTTTCCTTTCCTTTACATGACCTAACCTTACTCAAAAAATGACTTGGCATAGGGCTTTCCAAGTTTGCTCTCATTTCTTTCAAGTCTTCTTTGCATTTTTCATTTGCTACTTTAAAGTAATTGGTCATAGTATGGTGTGTAGGATTTTCTTTAAAGTTGGGGCATACATTGGAATTATCGTTTTGTATTTTTTCCTTCTCTTGGTTCTGAGTGAAGTCTTCTTACTTTATATGATGTTTTTTTTCACTCTATGGATGATATTGGGTATAATGTCCTTCATGAGCATTATCTATCTTAGCATATGACATTTCTCTTAGTGGCTTGATGCAACACATTGCATCCACTAAGTTGTGAATTTTTTGTTCTTTGATTGGTCCTCTCTTGGAGACCTTAGACATAATGTTCCCTAAGTTAAAGACCTCACATGAACTAAGCAAGAATCCTTTGGAAATTCTTTGCATGTTGAATTTTTTATATGGCCACCTTGCATAACACAACTTGCATGCCTGTGGAGCCATCATGTTTTTCCATGAGCTCCAACCATATGAAGTTTTTTTTTTCTCTTGAAACTTGAAAAGTCATTTTATTTTGTGATGCCCTATTAAAGTTATCAAGAGGTATAACTTTGGTATGGTTGAGCGAAAATCCCATTCTGAGGCATGAATTTCCCTATAGCCACCTGCGTGTGTGTGAGTGCATACCAGCCATGAGTGTATGTTTCTCACCTTTTAGGCCTTCTCACCTATTGGAAAACCATGAGTTTTGTCGCCTCAGAGTGAGTATGCAATTTTCTAGACAAACAACCTAGATCTAATCCACATCGTGTTGGATAAATGATCGAATCTTGATCCAATTCTTTCATTCATTCTTTCTTTATCCTTTTTCTCTCTTTCATATTTGGCATTGTGTCTGATGCCTTGTCATTATTCTTGATATCATGCATGTTCCCTTTATGCTTATGTTGATTTGTTATGAGATCTCTATCTTGGGGGCATGATCATCCCTCTTAATCATTGTTGTCCCATATTGCTAGCATTTGTTCTGTTAGCTCTCAAAAACATAGGTAAAGATACCTCAAGAGGCTTCCAATCTCTTGATATGTTTTAGGGTAACAGACAAGGTCAAGAGAACTCAACCTTCTACTCTTCAGGTACTGCTAAACCTAGGCGGATGTACCTATATGAATTGGGCAGACTTGATGTGCTTATCTTTCTTGAAATATTTTTCCCACAATGGCAAATGGGAGTGGACAAATGAATTCAAACTTGATATAAATAGCAATCCTCTAAATCTAAATCCTAAAATGCTAGATTAACAAATGTAAAGAAATTGAATGAATTTAAAATGATGAAGTGCAAAGACCAGTGCCTTATTGGGTATGCAGAGTTAAATGAAATAGAAGTGGGTAACCTATTCTGGCAGAAAATAAAATTGTTGGAATATGTTCTGTTTACAACTTGTATAAACATGCAGGATTATGACTACTAATCTATACTTTCATAATCTAGATGAATCTCCCTGACTATTGTGATAAACTAAAAGGATTTAATCTCTTCTTGAGAGAACCAATTAATTAACCACACAGATACAACAAATGTGCACTGATAAACTGAAAATAAGCTTGTTATATCAATTTAAACAACCAGAAAGAATCAACTTGGAGATAGCTTAGCAATAATTTTCAATAAATTCAACAAACAATTGAAACAAGGAATAAATTACCACACTATCTAAATTTCATTGAAATCGCCATTTGAAAACATGCAACATAGTCTCTAGAATGAGACTTTATTCTACTGTTTCAATTCCTAATTTACTGTATCTATTTTGATCTTAAATCCAATGATTCAATTACAATCAGGAGTGCCTATTTATACACCAGTACTAGGAAATATATAGCTTCAAATTCATGTTGGCCAACCTTAGTATTTGGGAAAATTTCATGTCAGCCTGCATTGGTATTTTAGAAATTCACATGTTGGCCACAGTATTTGAATCTTATTAATCATTAGTGAACCAGTCCCCAAGACAATCCAATAGTATGCCAAAGGAAATTCAATCATCAATCGTTAGTCATCCTGTGTTCCTCTGTTCATCGCCGTGACCCATCGCTCTCGGGGAGAAACCATGTAGACCACATTAAGTTTCACCGAAAATGTTCATCTGTCATGTATGTCACCATGAAATAAGCACACTCATGCCAAAATGCATCCTTCATTTTCCTTCGCCAAGACAACTCAAAATCGGGGAGAAGTCCCATAGAGTTCAACAAGTCATACCAAAAGCCTTTTACTAATCTTGTGTGTCGCTGTGACTTATTTTCTTTCTCATCAATGCACCATCAGTCCAAAATACTTCACTATGACCATCTGATATCAGGGAGACCTCATATAGAATGATCCTTTTTTTATCGAAAGCCCTGAGATCGTTCATGTTAGCCAAGAGAATGCAATTCTCACACTGAAAGCCATTTGAAAAGAACCTTTATGCTCTGCCGGTGAGACATATACACTTTTCCAAGACCCTTGACCGAAGACCCAATGTTTGGATGAAGCAAAGACTCAAACGAAGTGTCAGCGAGACCAAAGGTCACTTGCCGAGACCTCACGGCAATAGCCCCAACTTATACCAATATGCACATCCTTCTGCCACTGATCGGTGAGACAATGTGAAGTCGCTACGACCTCTCACCGAAGACTTTATGTTTGGCTGAAATGAAACCCCTGCATGTTATTCGGTGAGACCACAAGAGTTCACCATGACATTATATCAACATCGCAACTCACGCTGATATGTTATATCCTGTTCCTCCGGTTGGCGAGACATGATGAGTTCGGTAAGAGCATCCACCGAGGACTAAACTCATGCCGATATGAAACAAAAGATGAATTTTGGTCACCGTGATAGTAGAAACATCTTGCTGATAGGCAACTCAGACATTTACCAATATAAAGCACACAATGGATCGGGGAGACCCTGCTTTCTTCATGCCGATATGAACCCAGATGTGGATGTCAATCACTGTGACAATGAAAAAGTTTTGCGGACCACCTGTAGCAAACATATGTTAACACACAAGCAACATGGGTCGGGGAGACCAAGATAGACCAATGCCGATATGGACCACAACATGAAAAATCCATAACTCAATGGATTCAGAGGGAAAATAGGGAAAAATGCAAGCAAAATGTCATGAAGAGAGAAATTGTGCTCAAGGTAGGACCAATCTGGAAATTTATGAGTAAGATCAATATGTAAAATCATCATATTTTTACAGTTCTAACAGTGGCTCCATCTAGGGATGAATGATAGTAAGATCATTGCAAGGATCTAGAATCTTTGGGTGAGCAGACTAGACACAAAATGAGCAAAATGAAAATGGGAAAATAGCATGATGGAATGAATGCAAGATGGAGGTGAACCAAAAGCCTAAACTACTATGCATGGAAAAGAATTTTAAAGAGGACAAGCAAGAGTTGTCCATGCACTGGCAACCCTTAATCCTCTGTGATTCATCATCACCTATTCTAAGCTATTATAATCTAAAACTGCAACCATATTTTCCCCTGTCAAATACTTGGCTTTGTCTTGAGTTCATTAGATTCTTCTTGAAGATACTCATGCAAATTTTCTTGTCACTGTTATTGCAAGTTCTTAGAGTATCATCATGTTTAGCTTGGCCCAAATTCCCTACATCATTCTGTAGTTCAAATTCTCCATCATCATGAGACAAACCTCTGCTATTTTCAACATACAAAATGCATGCATATTCGATACTTCTTATATTATCTCTCTCACTGTTATGAATTATGAAACACTCTCCTAGCTGTATTAAAAATTCATCATCAAAGTGCTTCTCTTGAGGATCAAAAAATTATGTCATACAATGTTGTTTGAGGCAAACCAATCTGAAACCTTTTGCACCTCTTTGACACTACAATTTGGATACAACACTGGATCATGACTCACATCATCAATATCAAGCATATATGAATTACTCGAATCTAGACCTCTATCATACTTAGTATGAAAACAAATGTCTTCTCCACATGAGTTAGAAATTTCAAAATCACATACCTCTTCTTGAACAGGAATGTGCATTTGGTTAACTTCAAAAGTTTCACCATCAACTGGACACAGAGCTTCAAGATCACCCTTATGTATATATCTCTGATAATCAAGAGTTAATAAATCTGAAATTTGCTCACTACTGAGTAAACAAGTTTCCATATTTTCATTATTACAATCATACTCATCACTTTTTTCATCATCAAAAAGAGGCCCAAGATCATCAGAGAATGAAAAATTACCAGCACAGTCATTTGTTCCATAACCTGACACATCCCTTTGTTTATCCAAAAATACATTTTTCTCAACATAAAGTAGATCTGAAAATACCTGAAATTCATTCTTGGGAAAACCTTTGCAAAACATCATCCGATCCTCTTTTAAATCTACATCACGCAATGGGCCTGAATTTTTTTTGAAACTATTCTCAAATTTACAAACCTCCTCTTCATCAAATGTATCTTCGTAGCCTTCAACTGCAACTGGAAGTATTATATATTCACTATCAAATGAATCAACATTTCTCATTGCCTCTTCATCCTAATCTTCATAAGAGGTAAAAGAATCCCCTTGCTATAGATCAAAATCCATAGGTGCATCTTTACAATTTGAATATTCACTAGATTCCTCACAACATGTACAATATGTTATGCAAGAGGGATATCTTGTACCTTCATCTTCATTATGCAAGCAATCACAGGAATCATCTTGACTTGTACATGTTTCATCTTCTACTAGATGCATTGTTTGATCAATGTCACTATTCTTATCAGAAACACAACTATTTGATTCAACATACCTTATCCTCTCCATGGTATCGATAAATTTATTCACTTGATCAAAGGTATGTTTCCTCTCCTACCAATAAACTGATTCTATCTTCACTGCTTTTACAAACTGTTCAATAAACAGGGCCCTTGTTGGCCTATAATTAGAAGGTAATTGCATACAAATCTTTGTCATTCTATTGTATAGAGAAGTGAAAATTTCTCCTTCATACCTCCTCATGTCAAGAAAGGCACCCCAATATTGATAACTTTCCAATCTTTATCTAGGAAGGACTAGATAAACATTTACTTGCTCTGATGGTTGTGGATAATAAGTGCTATTTTGTGCATGATATGTACTGCCACCATTGTAGAAATTTCTAATTGTATTATTAGGCACTTGAGGGGCCCAATAACTTCCTGCATGTGTGTAATCATTCATTCCATACACAAATTCCATCCTTCATCAAAAAAATTTCTAGAGTCGCCACCTACTTTTCCAAAAGTAGGAAAATAATTATTTCTTATCTTTTCCCCAGCAGGATCACCAAAAACTTCTAAAATTACAAATCTTCTCTTCACTAACTCTATATGATGGTCTTCAACTAAATTTTCTGATGTAATCCCCAGTAGAGTCACCATTTTGTTAGCTCTCCAAAATGCAAGTAAAGATACCTCAAGAGGCTGCCAATCTCTTGATATGTTTCAGGGTAACAGACAAGGTAAAGAGAACTCAACCTTCTACTCTTCAGGCGCTGCTAAACCTAGGCGGGTGTACCTATATGAATTGGGAAGACTTGATGTGCTTATCTTTCTTGAAATATTTTTCCCACAATGGAAAATGGGAGTGGACAAATGAATTCAAACTTGATATAAATAGCAATCCTCTCAATCTAAATCCTAAAATTCTAGATTAACAAATGTAAATAAACTGAATGAATTCAAAATGATGAAGTGCAGAGACCAGTGCCTTATTGGGTATTCGGAGTCAAATGAAACATAAGTGGGTAACCTATTCTGGTAGAAAATCAAATTGTTGGCATATGCTCTATTTACAACTTGTATAAACATGCAGGATTATGACTACTAATCTCTACTTTAATAATCCAGATGAATCTCCCTGACTACTATGATCAACTAAAAGGATTTAATCTCTTCTTGAGAGAACCTATTAATTAACCACACAGATACAACAAATGTGCACTGATAAACTAAAAATAAGCTTGTTATATCAATTTAAACAACCAAAAAGAATCAACTTGGAGATAGGTTAGCAATACTTTTCAATAAATTCAACAAACAATTGACACCAGGAGTAAATTACCACACCAGCTGAATTTCATTGAAATCACCATTTGAAAACATGCAACATAGTCTCTAGAATGAGATTTTATTCTACTATGTCCATTCCTAATCTACTGTATCTATTTTAATCTTAAATCTGATGATTCAATTACAATCGGGAGTGCCTATTTATACACCAGCATCAAGAAATATATAGCTTCAAATTCATGTCGGCCAACCTTAGTATTCGGGAAAATTTCATGTCAACCTACAATAGTATTTTAGAAATTCACATATCAGCCACAGTATTTGAATTTTATTAATCATCAATGAACTAGTCACCAAGACAATCCAGCAGTATGCCGAAGGAAATTCAATCATCAATTGTTAGTCATCCCATGTTCCTCTGTTCATCACCATGACCCATCGCTCTCTAGGAGAAACCATGTAGACCACATTAAGTTTCACCAAAAATATTCATCTGTCATGTATGTCGCTGTGACATAAGCACACTCACGCTAAAATGCATCCTTCATTTGCCTTTGCCAAGACAACTCAAAATCAAGGAGAAGTCCCACATAGTTCATCAAGTCATATCGAAAGCCCATTACTAATCTTGTGTGTCACTGTGACTTATTTTCTTTCTCACCGATGCACCATCAGTCCAAAATACTTTGCTATGACCATTTGATATCGGGGAGACCTCATATAGAATGATCCTTGTTTTATCGAAAGCCTCAAGATCTTTCATGTTCGCCAAGGGAATGCAATTCTCACACTGAAAGCCATTTGAAAAGAACCTTTATGCTACGTCGGTGAGACATATACACTTCACCAAGACCCTTCACCGAAGACCCAATGTTTGGCCGAAGTGAAGACTCAAACAAAGTGTCAGCGAGACTTAAGGTCACTCGCTGAGACCTCACAGTGATAGCCCCAACTTATACTGATATGCACATCCTTCTGCCACTGATCGGTGAGACAATGTGAAGTCGCTATGACTTCTCACCAAAGACTTTATGTTTGGCCAAAATGAAACCCCTACATGTTGTTCGGTTAGACCACAAGAGTTTGCCATTACATTATATCAACGTCGTAACTCACGTTGATATGTTGTATCCTATTCCTCCAGTTGGCAAGACATGATGAGTTCGGTAAGAGCATCCACCAAGGACTAAACTCACACTGATATGAAACAATAGATGAATTCCGGTCGCCATGACAGCAACAACATCTTTCCGATAGGCAACTCAGACGTTTACCAATATAAAGCGCATAATGGATCAAGGAGACCCTACTTTCTTCATGCTGATATGAACCCAGATGTGGATGCCAATCACTGTGACAATGAAAAATTTCTGCTGACCACCTACAACAAACATATGTTAACACACAAGGAACATGGGTCAGCGAGACCATGATAGACCAATGCTGATATGGACCACGACATGAAAAATGCATAACTCAATGGATTCAAAGGGGCAATAGGGAAAACTGCAAGCAAAATGTCATGAAGAGAGAAAAATTGCGCTCAAGGTAGGACCAATCTGAAAATTTATGAGTAAGATCAATATGTAAAATCATTAGATTTTTACAGTTCTAATAGGTTCATGGGAACCCCTCTTGATTGCACTTTGGTCTACTTTAGTGTGAGTTTGAAGTAGGTTCATCCTCTCACTAAAGTGGGGGCTAAATGTAGAAACTAAAAAAGTAACCATTCTACTTTTTTTGTCTCATTTAGGTCCTCCTTGTGACTTTGGATTAGTTGTACCTTGATTTAATGTTGCAATGTGGACAACACATTCACATTAGTTCTTGGGCCCTATCAAATTAAAAGAATTCAAGTATTACCTTACTTAAGTGTTGAAACACACTTTCACACTTTTCTAGGGTCCTCTTAATATATTTCACGTAAATAACATCTTTTTATCACTTACCAAGCCTTATTTCAAAGTGTTGTAACAAACTTTCACACTTTTCTAGGATTTTCATTAATAATTTAACCCTTTCTTATGATTAATTGGCTCCATTATACACTTGCAAGCCCTAATTAAGTGTATCTTCGAGAATAATATCGTTCAACATCATTTAATACACCTTAATTTCTGACACCTACTTAAAATGCCTAAGTGGGACCCATTTGCCACTAGGGGTGAATTAGTCTCATTTGGCTCAAAAATGAAAATTGTTTCAAAATTCTGGTGGGATATTATTTTCTAAGACTTGAGATTAGCCTATGATGTGGTATTTTCAAGAAATTTTACATAATTGTGTATAAATATAGGGTTTTTCCTCTCAATTTCATCTCCTTAATCTCCTAAATTCTCCTAATTTTCCAATCAAGCAATCAAGTGTTTTGCATTCAAGCACTTTGGAGCTTCTACTTCCATATCTTTAGATTTCTACTTCAAGGGTTTGGTGAGTTCTAGAATTGCATATTGTTCATTCATCATTCTCTTCTCATTTCATTTCATTTTTAAGGGTTTAATTATGAAACCAAGGTTTGACCAAGGAAAACCCCTATTCACTAACCCTTAATACTTTTTCCCCTCTTTTAATGTGGTTTGTAGGTATTGTGTGCAGATTTGTCAAAAAGAAAGGTGTGAAAAGTTGTCAAAAATTCATAAAATTAATTCAAAGTGGTAAAAACCCTAAAATAATCTTGGAGAACACCTACAGGTTAGATTCTGCAATTTTGGATCTGAAAACCTATCAAGAGCTGAAGTACAGACCGAGAGCCACAAATTGCTCTTTTGAATTTCCCAAAATTTGGAAGTGGACTAAGTTGCCATCAGTGGCATATTAGTCCCACTACCAGGCCTGAAAAGTGATTTTTACAACTTTAAGTACCCTTTTGTGTGAAACCTATTCTAGTAGAATTTCCCCGAAACTAGACTAAGTCACCTAGCTTGGCGTATGAGTCCCAGTGGGCTTCAACAGTGATTTCTACAAGATTCCAGAGCTCCTCTCCATCAATTTGCAATTTCCAGGTGCACCTCTTTAGTCTCATTAATTTTTGTTACAGTTTGTTTGCATTTTTAGTTCATTTTGCATATCACACTATGTTTCCAAACAATTTGCATTTCCTTAGTTTTGCATTAATAATTCATCTTCTTTATCCATTTCTAGCCTTAAGAACAATATCCTTTGAAATATTTCAATCTCTATTGCATTGGAATCTCACGAAAATGTTCTTGAGTGTAACCTTTGTGAAATTATATTCCTCTTCCTTCATTCCCCTTTTAGGTGTGGATAAGGGAAGTTGTGACTCCATTTCCATAGTCCACACTCATAGGTATTTCAAAAAAATATGACTAAATATAGATAACATTTGTAGATAATATCTAAATAGAACACCCTCTCTCCTCCTCTCAAATAAAAGAGGTCGGATTTGGATGAACACCTTGATGACTTTCCTACTATGTTCTTGTGTCTTGTTCAACCAGTTTTAGTAGCTACACTATGGTTGGTTAAACTAGAGGATAATACCCTGCTAATGCTCAATCTAATTTTAAAATTTATCCTCCATATTTCCCTATCAAACTCATCATTTTGATTGTGTGATATTATGTGGCCTCCTAAATCAGTCTCCTCATATACTCCATGTATCTATCCATAGAGAAAACTACATGTGCTCCTACAACTACTCCTCTACCCCCTCATGTATGTACTTATCTTCCTCACGATGTGTTGTCTAATTTTTCCTCTTAGTATTTATTTGATCCAACTGTGTCTATGCCTTAGTCTCTTCTCTATCTACTAAACTAGTTGGACCAAGATGTTTTCCCTCTCCACTTGATATACATCCCTCTCCTTTGGGTCTTGGTCCCACTCTAAAAGTATCTAATCTACTCACCATTTCTTGAAGCTACAAATCTCCACTACCTATCATCCCATCTAATTCAAACCCCCACTTGATAAATTACATCCCCACTACAACAACTACCACTAGATACCTCTAAGAATTATTTAACTCTACATGCCCTAGATGGCTCAACCTCCTAACTAGATCTCCTCAACACCCAACTATTTAGATGTGTAAATCTCTAAGGTCTCCAAAATTCCCACCATATTTCATAGTCAGAAGTTGTCCCCACATTGTTAACAATTATTTTTGATATTGTAGTAGAATAAAATTGCACCCCATCTCAATTTCACACTTATACATTTAGCCCACCGCTTTTATGGCACCTAGTCACATTTATGACGAGAACCTTATGAGTCAAAATTTCATTTTTTTTACTCCATAAGGGCCAATGAAAATGTGATAGTAGTCCACTACCTCATTTATGGGAAGTTTTGAGTTGGACACCTATGCAACATGCAGATTTTTGTGTGGTGTCCTATTGTCACTGAAATTTTTGAGCTTAAATGGAGGAATCTTGTGACCTTTTTCCATGGCATGTTTCATTATTGAAGAAAAACTTAATGTATCTTCCCACCGATGGAACCTCACAAAACTCTCTATTTGAACTTCATTCTAATTCATTCTTACCATTTTTCTCTAAAAATTGCTCCTTGACTTCTTTCTCTTCTCTAAATGAAGCTCTATTAGATCCATGTCATGTAAATAGCCAAGGATCTCTAGCAAGCATTCAAGGTCACGTATATCAAGTGAAGAGGTAGCCTGAAACTATTGTTAAAGCTCTATTGTTGAAATTATCTTATCTATTTTCTAGCATATTGAATATCTTTTCTATTTATTTGTGATATGAGTTATCCTCCATAGTGGGGTTCTCTTTTACCGCATGTCTTGTCTACTTTACTTTAAAACTTCTATATTTTCTATCTATATAGATATCCATGGTGGTTGAAATGCCAAAATGGGGGTTTGACTAAGGAAATCCCTGAAACAACCCCAACACTATTCCTCATCCTCCTTTTGTGCAGGTCATTCATGTGGAGCTCTACATGAGGCTTCATAGTGCATGACCTTCAGTGAGTTAACACATCTTCCTTATTATTTCCTTTCTTTCTAGCTTTCTCTTAACTTATTAAAATATTTAGACTTTGGATTTTGGGTAGATAGTAGGTTTTGTGAGCTTCTATGTATAAGTTTAGCTCTTTGTACATATGAGGCACCAACTTTTCCCTGAGATAAAAGTGTGACATGTTGTCATTATTGTCCTATATTAGCATACCTTGGTTGAGAACTTGTTATATTTTCCTAGAGTCCCATATAATCTAATCTTTCTATCCATGAAGTACTTCATCAAAAAAAATATTAGAAAATCCCTTTTAAGTACACTTTTGCAATATCATTATTCTTGTAACCTTTGTCACTTGATCTTTTTCCATTGAGGTGACTAAGGGTAATTCACTCCCTTTAGAACTTAATTTTCTTGGGACTTGGGGTAGTGAATACCCTCCTTCATAGATATCCATTCAATGAGCACCAATCCAAAAAAAATCCATACTACAACCTTGGGGACGGCCATGGTCCCCGATCACCTATCTCTCTGTGGGTGTGCCAAACATGGCCATTTGTAGTGGGACACCCTGAGTCTCCCGAAATGGTCTAATGACTCTTTCTTGGAGATATATCTCTATAATATGAGGAGTCCATCTAATCAACCATCCATTATAGCTATATAATGGGAGATTCACATCATCATCATCACAACTCTCATGTAGTATCCATTGCATCCATATGAATGAATACATATCATCAATAAATCACCACCAATAGTCTACATCTCCTAAAAAATAGTGAGTCAAAATGGCCTCATAATTGTATACATACAAATTTCTATCTCAATGAGTAACCTCTCTCAATGATTGAGTAATGATAGGTTGGTGTTCTCATTGATATCAATAAGCTTGTGTTTTCTTCATTGTTGAGTAGAATACTGTTCCAAGAGTACATTGGTGTTATCCATGCTTTAATTAGTTCCATTATGTTTTCATTAGTAAGCTACTAATGTAAACCTGTAGTGTTGCTTTGATAAGGTTTTATCTATGGATAGGGTAGTGATGTGGATGATGAGGATGTGTTTTTGGCTCTTTCTTTCTAAGTGATTTTGAGAAAATTTGATAAAAAGAGGAAACAATGAGTTGCCGTGTTATTCTGGGTTGTAGCGTAGTGTTCTTCTATTGCTCCAAATTTCTTGTAGGCTCAACATTTTCCTATACATTTTGGATATGTTTATCAGAGGTGTTCAGAGGTAAGTACTACTTTCAAAATTTGGTGTGCTAGATCATTTTGTAGGAGAAATTGTGTTCACTAGTATGTGAATAGTGTATTACATAAGTGCCTCAGAGAAATGTCTTTTCTTTGTGTTTCTTTTTAGTTTGGTTTCAGGTCTTGCAGATCTGAAGATGTGTTTATGGTGTTGGTATCTTTCTTTAGTTGAAGAGGTTTGAGGTTTGGTGCTTCAGAAGTTGGTTTATATAGGTACAATGTATAGTAGAGTTGTGTGAGTGTACTGGGTGTGTACATTCTTTAGGTGGAAGATTTTGTGAAGGATTTTGTTGGAATTCAATGTGTTTTTGGAATATTCTAGATTTTGTTTAGCTGACATTTGTTTTCCATGAGTTGTTTTTGGATCAAGGGAAGCATTTACTTAAAACTTTAATGGTGTTTACATGGTTAACAACTAAATTTTGTATTTACACTAATTACAGTGGATGTTTAATGTTTTTAGAAGTGTGTTGAAGTGTGGTATTATATATTTAGGTCCCAAATAAGGATTGGTACGGTGCACTTTCATTTCTATCTACCACATAAGTGTTTTTGTGTTGGCCTAATTTGAATCTACATAGTTGATGTGCATATATGACCTTGGAAAATGAATTTATGGTTGCAAATGGTATAAATAAGAGTTGAATTTGAAAGGTGGAGTTTTCTATGATTCTATGCTTGGGAGATAGAACAAAAAACTTCAAATAGTTTCATTCAGTGATAAATCCTAGAGATCTCAATCTCAAGCATGGAAAGGGGAAATGGATCTTGTAATAGGGTTGTCCTAGGGTCTGATTGTAAACCAATTAGAGGTTCACCACCAAGCTAGGGATTGAAAATAAAAATGAAATGCAAGATGTAACTCTTAAACCTAATGCAACACAATCTTTCACTAAATGACTAAGAAAAGTGTGGAAAATAGAATGAAAAGTTGTGATATGAAAGGTGTGCACCACGACATCTAAAGAAGACTAGATGAAGGCTTGAAATTCTAAAAACATTGATTTTAAATCCTATTATGAATCATACACCAGTTTAGGTGATTTAGTACCAGATTAGGGTTTCTAGACAGAAACTAAAATCTAGCAAAAGAGTGTTTGGAAGTACAAAAATCTAGACAATGACCTATACTGGGACTCATACACTAGAACTGGAATATTAGTCCAACTAGGGTTTTCTGGAACTTCAAAGTATGAATATGATCTTCAATTTCTACTTTGTCCTTTCTAATAGATTTTTGGATCCAAAACCCTAATTTGCAACCAGTAGAAGTCTTCCAATGATATCTAATGTAAGGTGACAACTTTAAAAACTTTGAACACTATGAAAAAATTCTCCAAAATTTCTCTTCAATGTGTCTTCATCCAAGACCCAAAAATCACACACTAAAGAGAGGAAAAATGTTGTTTTATTAGTACAAAGGGGTTTACCTTGGTCAAACCCCATTTTTTTAATCAAACCTTGCAATGAAATGAATCCAATTGATGTAGATCTTGAATCTTTCTTGAATAGGATAAATCTTGAATTGAGTGCTATCCTGAATCATGAAACCCTACATCACAATTGTTAGCTCAAAAACAAAAATGATGCATGAAGACTTTGAAATGATGTTTGATGCTTAAATAATGTTTTAAATATTTTTCTAATCTACCCTTGAATGCTCTTGAATGCTTGTGAACACTCTTGTAAACACTTGAATGCTCTTGTGAACACCAATTTTCTATATGCATGAATACTTGAATGGTTGGAGTGAAAATGAGTTAAAGAACATTGTATTTATACTTGTTTATGCAAAAATTCTCAAAATTACAACACTACAAGATGACATAAGATATAGGAGGATAAAATCCTACCAAGAATTTTAATTAATTTTTATTTTGGGCCACATGAGACTCATATTCCCAAGGTGGTGTATGTTTCCAATTAGGCATAAATTATAGGACCATTTTAAAAAATGCTTAGAGAGGTGTAAAATCCAGATCAGGACCTAAAACCCTAGGTGAGACTCATACTCCCAAGGTGGTGTATGACTCCTAGACCACCAAATCTAGGCCACACAACCTAAAAAAACCTAAATTATGATTGGATGTTTATTTATGTCAATATTATCATAAAATGGATGCATTAAATGAGGCTTATGGATGTAAAATAAGGACAATTAATGCATAAAGAAGCCCAATTATTAGTCACAACCCTAGAAAATTATGAAAGTGTGTTACAACACTTTACAAAACCATAAAATAAGGTAAAATTAGGTTTATTTAGTTTACAAGGGCCCAAGACCTAATGTGAGTGTGTTCAACAAATTACAACACTAAGTTAAGGCAATATTAAGCTCAATTTTATAAGGAGGGCCCAAAAATGTTTATAAATATCATCGATGACATTTTTTGACACTACATTTAGCCCCCACCTTACTGAGAGGATGAACTTGCTTAAAAATCACACTAAAGTAGATGAAATAAAATCAAGAGGGGTCCAAATGCACCAATGCTAGTAAGATAGGATGACAATGATCAAAAGGGGTTGTCAAGACCCTAGGATTAAGATCCCATGGAAAGCCAACAGAGGCACACAAGAACACACATGAAAATAATGTAAAGAGCATCATGAAGGCACAAACATACATTTACAAAGACAAGGAGAAAAAATAACATAAAAGGTATGGATGGATGGATCAAGCTTCAACCATTTTTCCATCACAATGTGGATCAAATCTAAGCTATTTTTCTGAAAATGCATGCTCACTCTAAGGAAATGAAACTTAGGCTCTCTACTAGGTGAGGATTCAAAAGAGTTGAGACACATACACATGACCGATATGCACTAAAACACACATGCAAGTGGCTATGGTAATTTCATGCCATAGTTGGACATCTCAACAAACCATATCAAAGTTATACCTCCTAATAACTTTGATAAGGCACCACTCAAAAATAAACTTTGAGCTTCATGAGGCAAGCAAAGCTTCATATTCTTGAAACTCATGAACAAACAAGATGGCTCCAAAGGCACACAAGATTTATTATGCAAGGTGGCCATTTAACTAAAACCTATGAAAATATGTCATTTGTGATGATGATTCACACCCACTTTCAAAGAGACTCCACTCAAGGATAGCCCTAGAGACCTCAATGCAAAGGAGATTGAAATATTGCAATAGGGTTTTCCTAGAGACTAGATGATATAAAATGAGGGGTTCACCACCAAGTGTAAACTTGGAAAAGACAATGAAATGGAAAACACGGTGTGATATTCAAACTAACTCTAAATGACCTAAGCAAGTGAAAAAAATGCAACAAAAAGCTATGGAACTAAAAGTGTGCACCGGGAAGAATGATGAATATAGAATGGAGTTCTAGATCACTAAAAAATCTATTGTTGATGCTAACTACGACTCATTCACCAAGCTGGGTGAATCAATCTAGTTTCCGAGAAAATGTGCAGGAATAGATTTTAGCCAAAGGGGTATCCAGATCTGTAAAAATATTTGTCAAGTTGGGTATGTACAAGATCATGATGGGCCAAAAAGTGGCGATATGATGGGTTTTTGTAGGGTATGTGGCTGACGACTTTTTTTAACACAAAATTGACGAAATGAAAAGGGTTTTTAAAGGAGATTCTCAGGTTTCCACCAATATAAATTATGCTTTACTTTGAATTTAATAAATAATTATTATTTATTTTCTATTTTAATAACAACTAAAGTCCCGATTGATAGGCTGATTGGAAAACATCTATAGCTTTCAAACGGTACCACATTTTTTGAATCTAAAACATGCATCACATTCTATGCGTCACATACTATAGGATTAAAAAAGAAAGAAATGAATTTCATGAAGTTTTGACCAACTTAAGGTGGTTAGAAATACAAGTTTTTTAATTTTTTAAAAGTTGTAATAAAAAATCATAATTAATTATTTACTTGGAAAAAAATTACAAAAAAATATGCATCACATCGGGACATGAGTCCTCTACTTATATCTAAAATATTATAAAAAAATATTATCATTTTATTGTGGTTAGGGTGGTATGATAGACACCTAATTCTTATTTTTCCCTGAAATTTAAGTACTATTGCATTGAAATTTCAAATTTTCACCAAATAGATTTTTTATTTTTTTTAAATAAACCTAGTATTTTAGAAACTATATTCAATTTGCTACAAATTCTATTCTTACATATTTTTGAAATAATATAGATAACTTATTCAAATTTTTACATCAAGTTACCTAACTCTGATTTTTCTAAAAAAATTGCCACTTAAGGGCCTATTTTTTCCATGATGATTCTGTACATACCCTGCCTATACAGTGGGACTCATTCACCAATAGTGGTGAATAATTCCAGTTCTAATTTTTTGGAAGTATTGAATTGGATTCTATGTCTCTCGGTCTACTTTGTTCTTTTTGATTGGTTTCTAAATCTAAAACTAGAAAATGCCACCTATAGACTTTCTCCAAGCTTCTCCAAGGCTTGATGACAACTTTAGGTATTTTAAGGACTTGAAAACTATTTTCCACCTTTGCTTAACCTAGACTTAAAAATCACACACAAGAAGATGTAAAAATGTTGTGGGGTTTAGTGAATAGGGGCTTTCCTTGGTCAAACCCCTTTTTGGTAATTAAACCTTGAAATAAAAGAAAATATAAAAGGAGAATGATGAATGAAAAAAAGATAATGTTGTAACTCACAAAACCCTAGCAATAAGTTGTCGTGATGATGCTTGAAATGGATGCAATGGATGTGGTTCTTGAATCTAGCTTGAAGGAGATGGATCTTGCTTGAAAAACTTGCTTGGATCATGAACTATTCATCACATATGTTAGCACAATAACAAACATGAACAATGCAATCTTTGACTTGATGATTGAAACTTGAAGGATGCTCTTTAATGGTTGATAATATACCCTTGAAATTCCTTTAATGATCTTTTGAATGCTTAAATTCTGTTGTGAACTCTTGAATGCTTGTAAAAATTTCTAGGTGAGAATATGAGTGAAAGAACCTTGTATTTATACCCAATTATGAAAGAATTCCTGAAATTATAACACTACAAGCCAACATCAGATGTAGGAGAATAAAATACCATTCGAAATTTGAATTAAATTTGAATTTGTCACATGGGACTCATTCACCCAAGGTTGTGAACGAGTCCTATCACACATAATGTATGGGAGTAAAAATAAAAAATGCCTAGAAATGTGTTAAACCTACATCAGGTCCAAAAAGACCTAGGTGGGACTCATTCACCCAAGGTGGAAAATGAGTCCCAAACACTAAATCTAAACCAAAAAATCCAAGAACACCTGAATAATGATTTTCACTAATTGGTGTCGGTATTATCCTTGAAAAGATGTAACAAATGAGGCTTGTGGATGTAAAAATAGGGCCAATTAAAGCATAAGAAAGCCAAATTATTAATGACAAGCCTATAGGAATGTGATAGTTTGTTACAAAACCTTACAACACTCCAAATAAGTCAATATTAAAGTTGATTGTGATTAAAATGCTTAACTTATTTGATAAAACCCTAGAAAAGTGTGAAAGTGTGTTACAACACTCCACAACACTTTTGTAGGCCACAATTAAAATCCTATTAGTTCACAAGGGCCCAAGACCTAAATTATGAATATGTTATCCACATTGAAACAATAAATGAAGGAAACATTGAAACAAAATCACAAGGAGGGCCCAAACAAGTCAGAAAAAGTAGAAAGGTTACCTTTTTAGTGACTCCATTTAGACCCCACTTTAGTGAGAAGATGAACTTGCTTCAAACTCACACTAAAGTATACAATCATGCATCAAAAGGGGTTCCAATTTACCAATGCTAGCAAGACGAGATGACAATGATCAAGAGGGGTGATCAAGCCCCCAAGATCAAGATCCCAGAATAAAATAACACAAGCATAAAGGAACACACATGAGAATGATATACAGAGAAACGACAAGGAAAATCATACATTGCCAAAGATGAAAAAGAGAAAAGAGGGAGATAAAGAGAATTGGATAAAGATTCAACCATTTTTCCATCCCAATGTGGATCAAATCTAGGTTGTTTTTCCAGAAAACACATACTCACTCTGAGGCAATCAAACTTCTAGCTATCTGCTAGGTGACAAGTCCTCAAAGGTGAGAAACATACACTCATGGGTGGTATGCACTGACACACACAAAAATGTGGCTATGGGGAAAGTCATGTCTCAAATTAGACTTCCTACTCAACCATACCAAAGTTATACTTCCTGATAACTTTAATAAGGTGCAACAAAAAAATGATTTTCATGCTTCATGAGGCAAGAAAAACCTCGTATGCTTGGAGCTCATGAAAAAATAGGATGGAACAACAGGCATGTAAATTGTTTTATGCAAGGTGGCCATATAACAAAAAATGCAAAATGCAACATGCCAAGAATATTCAGAGGAGTCTTGCTTAGTTCATTCAAGGTCTTTATCTTAGGGAACATTGTACCTAATGTCTCCAAGAGAGGACAAATCAAAGAATAGAGAATTCACAACTTAGAGGATGTAGTGTGTCACATCAAGACACTAAGAGGAATGCAATATGCTAAGAAAGATCATTCTCCTAAAGGAAATTACACCCAATGTCATCAAAAAAGTGAAAAACACATCATATGAAGTAAGAATGCTACAATAAAAACTGAGAAAAAGGAAAATGCAAAAGAATAATTCCAATGTATTCCCCCACTTTAAAGCAATTGCTAAATACCATACCATGAGAAATTACTTTGAAGTAGCACATGAAAAATGCTAACTAAAAGACATGAGAGCCAACTTGGAAAGCCCTATGCCAAGTCATATATTTTCAAGTAAAGCTATGTCATGTGAAAGAAAAAAAAAGAATGGGGTTTCCCTAAAAATGAAAACACTAAACATATAAGGTATCTATGGATTTGGGGTTAGTATGTTATTTGCTACAATGTTTTTAGAGATCTTGGAACTCTCATCATCCCAAAAATACACATAGAACTGGAAGAATGACATAATGAGAGTGAAAAAAAAGAAAAAACTTTTGGGTCAACATGGAAGAAACACGAATGTCTTGACGCCTTGCATCATCCCCAAAAGGAAAACACAAGACAAAAAATAAAATTAAAAGGGAAAAGAAAAAGAAAGGATTTTGGGTCAACATGGAAGAGACATAGGGTGTCTTGAAGCCTTCTATCATCCCCAAAAGGAAAAAAAAGATAAACCAAAAGGTGAAAGAAACGAAAAAGCCTTTTGAGTCAACATGGATGAGACATAGGGTGTCTCAACACCTTGTGTCATCCCCAAAAGGAAAAATAGGATAGCAAGTAAAAGAGATGCATGAAATAGAGAAGAATGAAGATACAAATAGTGGAATGTCACAAAGAGAGAGAACATCAAATAAAAATTCACTGGGGATCACATTACGCACATGCAATCACACAAAAAAGAAATTAAGAAATTAAGCAAAAGGCTAGTGTACCATATAAAAATGGATCTTGGATATTTTCATGGTCATTTAGGTATTTCTCCTATGATGCTTAGCTTATTTTTCTTATATTTAATGTTGCAATGTAACTTATAAATTCACATTAGGTCCTCAATATTGAAATTATGATGCCTTGCAAAAGTGTTATGAAGTGTTGTAACACACTTTCACACTTTTCTAGGATCTTATTATTATAATTAACTTAAATAACCTTTTTTTCTTATCATTTACCAAGCCTTATTTTAAAGTGTTGTAAAGTTTTGTAACAAAATTTCATGCTAGATATAATCATTATCCCACTCTCCCCATCCCTTGTCCACATTTGAAATTCTTGCAGGCATGATGGATTCTACCCTGGGGGTACCATATGGCTCCCCTCTACCCATTCCTAACCCGAGCCTTGTCTTGTCTCTTGCATACTTGTGTCCCTCAAAAGACACTCCTAGTAGGACAAGTCTTTTGACTATGGATATTCCAATGCCGCCTGTGTCTTTGGTTGAAGTGTCGGTGATTGAGATTCCTTCTAAATCCCTTGGGTGGAAAGATGTTCTAACCAATAGTAAACTGGTCCCTCTCCCTCCTCCTTCTCATGGGGTTGAGGTCTTAGTGTTTGGAACGGACTTCGCTATTTTTGATTCGGTTACCGATAGGATTCTCTCATCTATGGAGAATGCAGTAGTCGGTAGGATTCTCTCTTTCTTCCCTACTATGGATATGGTCAAGAAATGGGCTGCTATTAAGTGGTGACTCAAGGGAATTGTGGAAATTTGCACTATGTTTGGTGGGATTTTCCTCTTCAAGTTCACGGTGCCAGAAGATTTGTTATCGGTTCTGTCTTGAGGACCTTGGGTGTATGGTAAGCATAGTTTGGATTTATGCCATTGGAAACCAAGGTTTAACACTGAGGTGGACCTGAATAAGTTGGCTCTGGTATGGATTCACCTTCCCAGGTTGCCACTAGAATACTGGGATGAATCAATATTCAAGAGCATTGGTAATTCCTTGGGAAACTTCATCACTTCCGACTCCATTACCAAATCAAAGTATAGGTTAGTTTTTTCCCGCTTCTATGTGAATATTTGTGTGATCAAATCCTTGCCTAACTATATTAAGATCAGCTCTAAATTTAGGTCATGGGTTCAACCTGTGTGCTATGAAAATGTTGTAACTTTCTATCAGAAGTGTGCCAAACCCTGGAACCTAATTCTGACTACAAGTCAACCTTTAACAAGGATCCTATCAAGGGAGACTCTACTGCTCCTTCTAGTTCTCCCCTTGGTATTGAAGATCCAACCAAAGATGATTCTACATCTTTGACAGCTTTCTATGACATTCCTATCTCTAAGACTCCTCTACACGAGTTAGTGTCCAGCAAAGAATTTCCTAATCCTAGTGCTCCTATTCCTGAGTCTGTGACTAGGATTGATCTGGTTGAGGGCCTAGCTAACCTATCCATAGCTGAGAATATGGCTAGTGTTAATGTGTTGGAAGTAGATATTCTTGCTTCTAGCATTGCTTTTGGGGATGAGGTCCCTACTAGTGGTGTGATGCTAGAGGTGGCCTTAGTTGGAACTAGTGAGACTGTTGGTGAAAAGGGTGAAATATGGGATGATCTAAGCATGGGCGAGGCATCTTATTTTATCTCAGAAGATCTGAAACAAGATTTTATTACTGATGAGGAGAACTAGATTACTCCAAATAAAAAAGGGAGGAAGAAAAATGTGGATGTGGGAGGTGAATCCAACCAAGGCAGCACAACCCAAAGATCCATGAGATTAAGGGAAACCAAAAATGAGATTGCCTTGGGAATGCAGAGGACATTGGAAGTGTCTTCTAAGTAAGGTCAAAAATGAAGGTCATATCTTGGAATATGTGTGGGCCATAAGCAACTTTCCTTAAAGAATTATATTATGGAATATAAGATAGATGTCTTACTCCTACAAGAAACTAAAATGAAGAAAGATAGTTTTGATAATATTTCCAAGTACTTATAGCCTGGTGCCTCTTACTTTTACAATGATACTGAAGGGGCCTCTGAAGGTCTAGCGGTGCTCTAGAACCCTTCTAGATTAAATGGCACTAAGCTATTCAACTGCTGGAATAGTGTCAATGTCTCTTTTACCTTCCTTGGCGGCTCTTGGTTGCTTATCAATGTGTATGCACCCAACCAAAGGAATACTAGTCTAGCCCTATGGATGTCTCTTGCTGACTGGATAAAAACAACAACAGTTCTCACTGGCTAGTAGTTGGGGACTTCAACTTGCCCCTTTTTCCTTCAGAGAAAAGTAGTGGTCTAATTGACTACTCTAACAACATGGTTGATCTGGCACACTTTTTGAGTTCTATAGGCCTTATTGATATTGATTTTTCAGGCCAAGCTTTTACCTAGTCCAACAGATGTATGGGTGAAGATTTAATCCAAGTTAGATTAGATCGCTTCCTATGTTCTTGCAACTAGTCTAGCCTACTTAGTGCCACTCTGCAGGCTGTACCTAGGATTATTTCTAATCAAAATCCTTTGTTGTTAACTTTGTGTGCTCAGTCTTTTATTGGACCTTATCCCTTCCACTTTGAAATCATGTGGAATTCCCACCTTGATTATAAAATGAAAATTGTTGAATGGTGGAATATCCCTATGCGTGGTTGCCCCATATTCAAAATCTTTTTTAAGCTAAAACACATTAAATGTATGGTTAAAGGCTTGAACAAAAGGGTCTTTGGGGATGTTTTCTAGGAGAAAAAAATCATTGGGGAAAAGTTGAAAATGTTTCAAAAGAGAATGGAGGAGGGCGATATCAGTCTGTCCACTCGCAACCAAGAGAAGGAGAACTGGTGGGAGTGGGAGAAAATTCTTAAGAAAGAGGAGATTTTATGGAAACATAAATCCAAGGTGCAATGGTTGAAAGAAGGAGATAGGAACACCTCCTTCTTTCATATTTCTGATAAAAAAAATAAGAGGAGGAACCAGATAAACAAGTTACGCAATGCTGAGGGTGAGGTTATTTTTTCCCCCTCTCTCATTGGTTTAGAGGTTGTGGACTATTTCTAGAAGGCTTATGTGACCCCTATTGATGTTCCTAACTAGGCTCTTAACAGTTTGCTAGTTGACTCACTTCCAAATTTAATTTCCCAGAATGACAATATGGGGATCCTCAGTGGTGTCACTCCTGAGAAGGTTAAGCTGGCCACATTCAATATGGGGGTCTTCAAAGCTCTTGGCCTTGATGGTTTCCCTCTGGCTTTCTTCTAGACCTTATGGGAGATCATTGGTGAGGACCTTGTTCTATCTACTTGAGATTTCTTCAAATATGGTAAGATTCTTAACTAACTAAATCACACTTTCATTGCTCTTATTACCAAGGTGGTGGATCCTCAACATATGGAAAAATTTTGTCCTATGATCCTTTGCAATACTTTTTATAAAATCCTCTCAAAAATTTTGGTCAACCGCATCAAACCTCTTCTTGATAAAATTATCAGCCCTACTCAAAAAGGGTTTGTGCCTAGGAGGCATATCCTTGATACTACCATTACAAAACATGAACTAATTCACTCAATGGATAGGTGTAACTATGCTGGAATGGCCCTTAAAATGGACATATCTTTAGAAGGCCTATGACAAGGTGATCTATAATTTTATCCCTAAAATTCTTGCTTAGTTTGGTTTCAATCAATTAGTGATCAATCTTATTATGGAAGGTATTACTATTGTTATGTACTCTATTTTGGTTAATGGCTCCCCTTTTTTGTTTTTTCATGCTGGGAGAGGAATCAGACATGAAGACCCCCTATCTCCCTATTTGTTTATAATGGTGGAGGATGTGCTAAGCAGAAACTTCTCTAACATGCTGTCGGAGGGGTCCATAAAAGGAATTTAGGCTACTTCCACCCTTGAGCCAATTGTGATTCAACAACTTGTGGATGATACTTTTCTATTTGGGAAAACCTCGGTGATGGAAGCTAAGAAATGGAAAAATTGTCTCAACAATTATGTTGCTTGCTTTGGACAATGCATTAACTACATTAAAAGCATGGTTTACTTCTTCAATAACACTCCTAACTTGAAAATTTGGGTAACTATTATTTTGGGCTATCAGAGTGGTTCTCTCCCCTCAATTTATCTTGGGCTACCCCTAAATATCAAATATGTCACTCTTGAGTTTTTGAATTCTATCCTTGAAAGGATTCAAAGGAAGCTTGTTGGCTGGAAAGGCTCTCTTCTTAGCCATGCTAGTAAGCTTCAACTTCTTTTTGTTTTTCTTCAAGATATCCCTATCTATTTCCTATCCATATTTAAGATACCTAGATATATTGCTAAAAAATTTGAGAAAATCTAGAGGTCTTTCCTCTGGTTGGGCATTGAGGAAAAAAATAAACTTTCCTTGGTTAAATGGGATAAGGTTTCTCAACTAAAAAGTTGTGGTGGTCTTGGGATAAGGACCATTTCTAATTATAATAAATCTCTTATGAACAAAGTGGGTTGGGATCATCTGAGGGATAGGAAGGACTAGTGTGAAATAATGAATGTCAAATACCTTTTGAACTAGTCATTGATTGTCTGCCTTTCAGAGGCCCACCCTACATGATCCTTGGTTTGGAAGGGTATATGTAGTCTTCAGGACCTTATGAGGAATGGGATCAAATGGAAGATAGGTAATGGTAATAAAATTAGATTCTAGGAGGATTCTTGGTTACTTGACTCTCTATTGGATTCTTCTGAGTTCAGGTTCCTTAAGGGTCAGTCTCAACATGTGTTGGGTATATATATTAGTGATTATCTTCTTGGAATGTTGAGAGCTAGGAAATGGAATGGCATTAGCCTTTGCTGTCTTTTATCCCATAATATGTGTCTTTTAGCCAATAATTTGCAGGAGTTACTATCTCTCACTAGGATACCCCCTTCTCACCGTGGGGATGATTTCTTCTTGATCCATGATAATTAGGGTGATCTTACTGTTAAATCTACTTACAGACAACTGACTAATCAAGGTGTGGTTAATAATTTATGGAAAAAGGTTTGGAATAGATACATGATACAAAAGGTTAACTTCTTTTGGTGGACTGTATATCATAACTGAATGCTTAGGATAATCTAAGGAAAAGGGGATTCAAGATCCCCAATACATGCCTTTTGTGTAATTGCAATGAAGAATCGATTGATCATCTGCTATTACACTACCCCTTTGCTACTGAGGTGTGGGAGCTAGCTTTTGGAAGATTAGGAATATAGTGGATTATGTGCAAGGACATCACATCCTTTATTTTGAGTTGGTCTAGCCCCTTTACCCATCTGCTAATTGGTGAAATATGGAACCAAGTTCCTCCCATTATATGTTGGTGCTTATGGAAAGAGAGGAACAATAGAATCTTTAGAAACACTAAGATGAACAAATCCCTTGCTTGACTCATGATGGAAATACAACATGTGCTTAACTGGATTCTTGGGGGATCCACAAGCTTGTTCATTGGGCTTTGTGGTCTTATTGTTTTGATGAGATGGATGATTAGTTGTATCGATGGGATGGATACCAAGTGGATTTTTTCAAATTATAGAATGGAGTCTGTTTGGAATAAGGAAATGATGTTTTGTTGTGACAAGTACAAGTTGATTAACTCTAAGCTAGACCATACTTGGTATAATCTCCTTATGGGGATTTTCTTAAGATCATGAAGTTTCAAATTCTATGTTTTTGAATTTGATGTGACTTGTAATTATGAGACAAAGATCCTTTTTGTCTTTTCTTTATCCGCTATTTTGATTTCATGCCTTATAGCTTCTATTTGTGGTATAACTAAAATTGACCAACCTCTAATTGCTATCAATTTAGAGATTTCTAAATATTGCCCTATGGCTATCCTACCTAGATCCCTGTATTTTTGCTACATGGGAGGCAATTCTTCCTTGCCGATCATGTCCTTTTTTCTTAGCCATTTATGCAAATAAATCCTCATTAATGCCTATGCTAAGATTGTTACAGGGAAATTATTAACTCATGTGTGTGACCTATCCTTAGGCTTGATTCCCAAAGATTGATGATGATGGCTTAAATGCCTTATTGTGCGAGTGATTTTTCACCTTGCAATTATCTCTAATATTCTATTTTTTAGGGTTCCTAGTTATACTGTGCACAGTGCAGAATCATGGGGGGGATAGGGTGCGGATGAAGCTATATAATTGCAACAAATTTTGCAAAGACCCACTAGTCTGGCACATATGTGTCAAAGGTGACATTGCTCCTCTGATGGAGAGACTAGTGGGCCATGACCCTAATTTGTCGACCTAGTTCATCAACTCTTGGAAGAATCGACATGTGTCTATGGGAGGAATCTCCTTAATGGTGGATGAGGAAGTGATTGGGTAAAATGGGCCTCCAAAGCTCTGGCATGAAGCATCCTAAACATTCGAACACCTAGGAAAATGTTAGTATGGAAAAATTATTTGTGGAAGATGAGAAGTCAGTGTGTAACAAATCTGGGTTTGAATGGGAGGCTCTTCCTCAGCCGTGGAACTAGCTGTGTCTTGCACTAATGAAATATGTCACGGTAGAAGGAAGGTACAAGGCCTATTACTTCTACCATTTTCCCTTGTTAAATCACCTTACACATAAAGTTTTACTAAGCTTTCCCTTTTTTCTTCTCATGGACCATGAAAACTTGGTCAAAAAATGTGTGGAGTCTGCTGCTTTAAACCCCAATGAACCCACTCCTCTGCCACTCCATCAGGGTCTTATCCTAAGACTCTACCACTTTCACCTAGCTTTATGCCCTCCAAAAACCATTTCGGCCATCCGAATTCAGGAAATTGAGCGACCCACCAAGACCAACTTATCTCCAACTGAATTGAAAGGACCTATTAGGAAAAGTCACATGATCCTCATTGATTCTCAGAAACCCAAACCTACTACCAAAAAACTTAAGGGTATTGAGGGAGCTACCAAAACTAGTGCGGCGATGAGCCTTTGTGACCTCAAGTCTTACCTTGCTAAGACTCCCAGTAAGCCTACCCCAAAAAAGAAAGGTAAGGAGGAGAAGGAGCCCTCGAATAAAGGGAAAATTTTTGTAACAAAGGACTCATTGGGTGATACGATGGTGGCAAAGACTGTGATGATTGGATGTGATGCCATTATTCAATGTTCTAGAAAGTTGGAAAAGAAAAGGAAAAACGTGCAGGTAAGGGATTTGGACACTGAAGAGTATTTGTCAGACAACAAAGACAATAGAGTTGAAGAGGTGTCAAATGGAGAAGAAGGTGAGAAAGATAGAGGTCCCTCTTCCATTCCTGACAATGGTAAAGCTCAGAAGGAGGTTTTGACCTCTCACTCTTTATAATCAATAGATATTGAGAAAAATGATCCTAACTACACTATGGGCAGAGGGGAGGAGCTCAGTGTGTTGAAAGAAAAATTGGACAAAATGGACAAAAAATTCAATGGTTTGACCTGTTTCACGGTCAAATTAGTTCATTGTGTCACTAGTACCCTGTCGACTATCATGAATAAAGAGATGGAGATGAAGAAGGCTGAAGACCACCAAGAGTGGATTGGTGATGATTTGGTTCAACTTCTGTCAAAGAAATGGGAGAATACCAGCTAGTCTACTATTGGTTTCTTGTTGGTCTAAGTGTTGTTAGTTCGTGTCTACTTTTTATTTAGTATTTTCTTTTGATGCTTTTTGATCTTGAACTCTATTGGCCCTTGTGGCTCTCTGTGAAGGGTATAACACCCTGAAAATGCTACTTAATTTATCAAAAATAATATTTCACCCTATTCTAGGTTTGTCATTAATAATTATACCTTTCTTATGATTTAATTGGCCCCATTTTACGTCTACAAGCCTTACTTAAGTATATTTTTGAGAATAAACCTAACAAACATCATTAAAAGAAAATTAATTTCCAACACCCACTTGCAAGCCTACAGTGGGACCCATTCACCATGGGTGGCGAATGAGTCCCTCTTGGCACAAAATTTAAAATAATTTCAATTTTCCTTTAGGTTTTTATTCATTAAGACCTTATGTCGGCCTGTGATGTTGTATTTTCAAGTAATTAGTGCATAAGTGTGTATAAATAAGTTTTCCTCCATCCATTTTAATCACCATTCATTCACCAATTCATCTCATTCACTCATTCATCATCAATTAGCATTCTTGCATTCAATCCATCATAACATCATTAAAACAAGCAATTATCAAACATCTTGGAGCAAACATTAACATATCTTCAGACTTCAAGAACAAGGATTTGGTGAGTTTATGACACTTAAATGTTGTTTATTCATCATTCCTTGCTTATTTCATTTCATTTCTTTATCAAGGGTTTGATTACAAAAGTGGGATTTGACCAAAGAGAATCCCTATACTCTAACCCTTAACCATTTTCCCCTTCTTTGCATGTGTGTTTGTAGGTCTTGTAGGCATATTTTTAAAAGAAATAGGAGTTGAAAAGTGGTCAACAAGTCATCAAATCTATTTTAGTCAACTAAACCCTAATTCAATCTTGGAGACAACATTCAGCTCAGTCTCTGCTGATTTGGTTTTGTCAACCCAACAAGAAGACAAGTGTAGATCTCAACCTACATAGTTGACCCTTGAATTTGTAGATTTTTGGAGGATTGATTTTCCATCAATGGTGAATGAGTCCCACTCCCAGGATGGAAATGTTGTTTTGTGTACAATTCAGTTCTCGACAGTTAGAAACTAGTTTTAAAAAAGTTTACGAGAAGTAGGACTAATTCTCCTTCAGTGGAAAATGAGTCCCATTGGTCATCAACAATGATTTCTGTCATATTCCAAAACCATTCAACATCAACATTCCATTTTTAGGTGCACTCTATTCAGTTTCATTAATTTATGTTTTCATTTGTGCATGTTTTTAGTTCATTCCTGCATATCACATTGTGTGTTCAAACACTTCATATTCCTTAGGTTTTGCATAAATAATCAATCTATTTTATGATTTTTCTGCATCTAGATCATTACATTTAGACTTAATTCCATCATACATACATTAATTTGAGTGAACCACCACAATTTTTTTCCTATCTCTCTCCTTTTAGGTGAAAATCCCTAAGAGAGCAAGAGAAGTACATAGCCCCCCCAAAAATTGATGGTTCATTTTGGTGAACCTACATATTGAACATCATCTTTCTGATTTGCATTGCATTTAAATCCTAAGACTCATAGTATTAGCTTTTGCATTAGCCTTTGCATTATTTTTGCATCCTAGGATTTACAACTTGGCATTAGTGAATGTTTCGTATAGATTTCATTTTTGCACCTCAAAACATTACAAAAACTAAAATATTGCATCTACATCAGACAAGCAGAAAAATCACTTTAAATTTTCTAAAAAGAACACAAAAACATCCACCCTGGGACTCATTTGGAACCCTAGGCGAATCAGTCCAGTTGCACTTTTTGCACAATAATTTCTATCATTTTTAGAGTAATTTTTGCATTTTTGTTTTCTAGTATTGTATTCCTATTTCAGTTTACAAAATTTCTATTATTTTCATTTTATTATTCCTAGATTGCATTTCATTTGCATCCACCCTACCTTTTGTGGTATTTATATGAGTGTTTGGTGCCCTATTGATAATACTTTAGTGAGAAGAAGTTCTTGACTCATGGAATCCCACCATAACATACTCATTGTGGACCTTGAGTTGTCTCGAGCTCCTACTCCTGGTATGGACTATGGGACATTAGGCATGGACACTACCACTAGTACACCTTTACCTTCACATACAATGCATGTTGACACACAAACCAATCAAATTCCGTAAGTTAAAGTCACTATTATTCATGAGGATTTGTACATTTGTGACAATAATTATGTCTTGAAAAAAATTCCAACACTGTAATACCTACTATAGACAACCTTCATTGCTTGATTGAAAGTGACGATGGCTTTAAAGTAATGAAAAAAATTGTTGAGATATACAATAGACATGTTCCTTCCAGTTCCCAACCAGCAAACACTATGGTTAGCCAAGGAGGATCCCACATTCCTCCTCCTTCAACCATAGCATCCATACCCACATATACCACTCCTCAAGTTACAACAACCATGCAACAGGTTAGTCATGTGACTCCTTTCACTATTCCAACTAGCATTGCTAGTTCTTTTGTGGCATCAAATGTTCCATCCTCCACCACCTTCACCCCTCTTAGTGTCCCCTTCACTTCTCCTATCATTACACACAATCCATCACCATTATCTCTTCCACCTCATACCACTTACACTAACCCTCTCATTACAAAAATGTTTCTCACTGTTTCTTCCATGCAACAACAAATATCCACCATAAATGAAAATCAAACTGCACCACCCACATACTATGTCCATAGTATCCCATTATCTTTAGAGATCTTAAGAACATCGATGCCAAAAGGAATTGAGATGCCTAGGTTTGAGATGTATGAAGGTAAAAGAGACCCTACTAATCATGTCAATGTTTATACAACCTTGTGTAGTGATTTTGTCGTTGATGATAAAATGTTCGGAAAAGTATTTCCTAGGACCCTAAAGGACACTGTGTTGGAGTGGTTTTCAAACTTACCCAATCATTCAATTCGATCATTTAATGAACTTGTTGATGCCTTTATAAGTCATTTCCAAGTGCATATGACTTCCAAAAAGACAAGGGTTGATTTAATGCGATGTAAATAAAACATGGATGAAAAAGTAACTGATTTCATTTCACATTATCATTAATTGTATGCTCCAATAGATGACAAGGTTCTTGATTCACATCTCCAAAAGATGTTTATTGAAAACTTGCAAACTCACATCCAGGATAATTTGACCATGATTAAATTTCCTTCTTTCATATATTTATGCACAACCCTTTGTGACTACCACAACTCAGTTACTAGTAACGATGTAAATAACTGAGTTGAGAAGTCTAAACAAAGCAACCAAAACAACTCACAAAACTTTAGAAAACCAAATAGAGGCTTCTTGCAGTTCAACCCCCCTCCTCCACAACCAACTCAACATGTTCATAATCAAGTGGAAGTTGTTAAAGAAGCGGTGCCCTTTACCTATGGGGACCCAAAGAGACAGTTTACCCCCTTACGCAACACTCTCCATAACATAATGAATCAACTACTACAACAATAGATGATCAATTTTCCTATAGTTAAACCACTTGATACTACCAATCCTTTACCCCCCACCTTTAAACTTAATGCTTATTGCCATTTTCATTGCCAAAATGGACATGACACAAAACAATGTAAGTGCCTCAAACAGTTAGTGCAAGACCTCATTGATTTTGGTTGTCTATCCATTGTAGGTGTCAATGATCAGGGCAATAAGTCTATTGTACCCCCAATCAGAACTTACAAATCTTTAGCAACCCCATGCCTAAACACAATATATCTTTTGTCAAAGCAGGTGAACCTTCAAACATTGATGTGATGAATGTTGATAGAAATACTAAACAACATGATCTTACTCCAAATGTTACCCATGTTAATTCTATGGAAGAACTCATGGGTATGATAGAAGTTATCCCTCATAAGGGCGCAACGAACAAATCTCTCAATATTACTTTTTATTCTCACGATATACTTAAAAAATGTCCCAATGGTCCTCTTACATAGCTGGCCACATCTATGATATTCCCACCAATGGGATATTAATAGATCCCACCTATGGCGAGAATGTGATCATAGAATAATTTTTAGTATTACATGATCTTTATCAAGATGATTATGACAAACCAACAACATGGATTAAAACACCTACTTGTTTTGCATGCCCTACAATTGGATAGATCATACTCCTATTATAGATAGGACCTAAAATATTGGATGTAACATTCTCTATCATTCCACAGTAGGATTAGTTTCGTCTGAAAATAGGTTATCCTTGGCTTCACTCAATGAAAGTTGTTGTTCAAAAATGTTTGAAGTTTCCACTTGAAAATGAGATATTTACTATACACCATAGTGGCTTTAATTCATTGTCTTCTATAGGTAATTTTTCCTTAGAAGCCTTTTGGCCTAAACCTATGGAACCCATCACCCCTCACAAGGACTTCTTTTTCATTGCCTATCAAAAGATCAAATCCAAACAAATAGTTGAACTGTCTCTTTGCCACATGTCCCCGTCCACTTCTACTATTCCTACCCTAGATGAGAGAATGCTTCAACATAAATATGAACCTAAAAAAACAATGCAATCCCTTGAGCTACCAACAATACACACTTCACCTTCATTTTCTAAATGTCCAAGAGATAATGAAACCAACCCCATCACACCTCCTCACATTAAAGAAGTTTATAAAGCCAAAGAGAAATTGATTGACCCATCCTGTTTGGTTCCTTCAGTTTCTCCTCCCTAGGAAGAAAAGGAGCCTATGGTGGATCAACTTGCTTTTACACCTACATACCTTCAAAATAGAGTCAAACGAAACAACAGTGCTAGGGAGCGTAGGCGTCATCATTTTCTCCTTGCTTGTTAGTTATAAACAAAAGAAAACAAAGAAAATAAACCTCCACCTTTGACAGAAGCAATACCTAATCACACTCCTCCTCTTGACCTACCACAAGATAGTATGTTACAACCATCACAACAAAACGATTTGATACAACAGCCACAACTCTTGATACATCCTTCATTGGAGATTACCATCCATCCTCCTATCGCGATTAATCATTATGATGATTATGATGAGGATATCTCTAAAATAGATGAAGAGGTGCATAATGATCTAAATTCTTTATTTTCCTCTTCCATGAGCTTAAATGATAAATCTCTTACACCAAGTGAGGAAATTGGTACCTCCCCTAGTTTGGCACTCGCAATCACCCATTTGGGCAATCAACCGCCCTCATAATACACTTAACATGATTGGGAGGAGGATGACTTGTTAGATGGTTGACATGCATTTTCCTTAACTAATCTTTTTTACATTTTTCCCTTTTCTTTTTCCTTTTCTTTGGTGCGATTGTATGTGTGTATCGTGCTCCCCCATAATGTGCATTTTATGTTCTCTCTCTCTATGTGCACTTCCGCTATTTGTACCTCTATTATTCTATATGCTATACTTTTTCTTTTCCTTTTCACTCTTGTTTTGTGTTTTCCTTTTGGAGATGACAGAATGTGTTGAGACAACCTATGTCTCTTCCATGTTGACCCAATTGGTCCCTTTTCCTATTTATTTTGTATTTTCTTGTGTTTTTATTTTGGGGATGACACAAAACATTGAGACAACCTATGTCTCTTGCATGTTGACCCAAATGTTCCCATATTCCTTTTTACTTTGTATTTTCTTATGTTTTCCTTTTGGGGATGATGCAAGGTAATTAGACCAAAATCTCTCCTTCATGTTGACCCAAAAGCTTTTCCTTTTATTTTTCCTTTTCATTTTCTTTTTTTTTGTGTTTCTCCTTTCGAGGATGATGCAAAGCATCAAGACTGCAATGTATCTTCCATGTTGACTGAAAATGGACTTTCTTTTTCTTTTATTTTCACTCTCTTTGTGTCATTCTTCTAGTTTTATGTATTTAAAGAATGATGATAGTTCTGAGCTCTTTAATCAAAAAATTGCAGCAAAAAACATACTAACTCCAAATCCATAGATCCCTTATGTGTTTGGTGTCTTCCTTTTTGGGGGAAACCCCTCTTTCTTTTGTTCCTTTTTATTTGCATGACAGAGCCTTACTCAGAAACGTATGACTTGGCATAGGGTCTTTCCAAGTTGGCTCTCATGTCTTGTTTTTTTTTGTTTTTTTTTTTTGCTACTTTAAAGTAATTGCTCATAGAACGTTGTGTAGCAATTCCTTTATAGTGGGGGCATACATTGGCATTAGTCATGTTGCATTTTTCTATTCTTAGTGTAGCCATGGTACTTTATACAATGTGTTTGTCACTTTATGGATGACATTGGGTGTTATTTCCTTCATAAGCGTGATCTATCTTAGCATATTATATTCCTCTTGGTGGCCTGATGCAATGCACTACATCTCCTAAGTTTTTAATATTATATTCTTTGATTTATCCTCTCATGGAGACATTAGACACAATTTTCCCTAAGTTATAGACCTCACATGAACTTAACAAGACTCATTTGAACATTTCTTTTACACTTTACATTTTTACATTCACATAGTCACCTTGCATAACACAACTTGTATGCCTATGGTTCCATCATATTTTTTCATGAGTTCTAAGCATATGAAGCTTTGTTTGTTTCATGAAGCACAAAACTGGCATTTTCCTTTGTGGCACTTTATTAAAGTTATTAGGAGGTATAACTTTGATATGGTTCAGTGGGAATCTCATTCTATGGCATGACTTTCCCCATAGCCACCTATGTGTTTGTGAGTGCATACTAGTCAAGTGTATATTTCTCACCTAGTAGAAAACCATGAGTTTTGTCACCCCACAGTGAGTATGCATTTTTTTTTTTGGAAAAATTTCCTGGATCTGATTCACAACTAGCTGGACAAATGATCGAAGCTTGATCTGACCTTTTCCTTTTTCTCTTTCACATGTTTGTTCCTTTGTTATTACGTTTAGCTTGCAATGGGATCTTTCATCATGGGGGCTTGATCTTCCCTCTTGATCATTTTCATTCCATCTTGCTAGCATAATTTCATTTGTATCCCTCTCCATGTGCATGGCTACTTTAGTGTGAGTTTGAAGAAAGTTCATCCTCTCACTAAAGTGGGGGATAAATGTACCATAGAAAAATGAATCTTGGAAACTTTCATGGTCATTTACATCTTTTTCTTGTGATGTTTGGCTTATTTTTCTTGTATTTAATGTTGCAATGTAACTTATACATTCACATTACATCCCAAATATTCAAATTATGATGCCTTGCAAAAGTGTTGTGAAGTGTTGTAACACACTTTGACACTTTTCTAGGATCTTATTATTATAATTCACTTAAATAACCTCTTTTTATCATTTACCAAGCCTTATTTTGAAGTGTTGTAAAGTTTTGTAACAAAATTTCATGTTGTTCTAGTCTTTTCATCAATAATTATACCTTTCTTATGCTTTAATTGGCCACATTTTACGTCTGGAGGCCTTACTTAAGTGTATTTTTGAGAATAAACCCAACAAACATCATTAAAAGTAACTTAATTCCTCACACCCACTTGCAAACCTAGAGTGGGATCCATTCACCATGGGTAGCGAATGAGTCCCTCCTGGCACAAAATTTAAAATAATTTCAAATTTCCTTTAGGATTTTATTCATTAAGACCTTATGTCGGCATGTGATGTTGTAGTTTCAGGTAATTAGGGCATAATTGTGTATAAATAAGTTTTTTTCCATCCATTTTAAAGCCCATTCATTCACCCATTCATCTCATTCACTCATTCATCATAAATTAGCATTCTTGCATTCAATCCATCATAGTGTCATTAAATCAAGCAATTATCAAACATCTTGGAGTAGACATTGACATATCTTTAGAGTTCAACAACAAGGATTTGGTGAGTTTATGACACTTTCATGCTGTTTATTCATCATTCTTTACTTATTTCATTTCATTTCTTTATCAAGGGTTTGATTATCAAAGTTGTATTTGACCAAGGAAAATCCCTATACTCTAACCCTTAACCATTTTTCTCCTCTTTGCATGTGTGTTTGCAGGTCTTGTAGGTAGATTTGTAAAAGAAATAGGTGTTGGAAAGTGGTCAACAATTCATGAAAGCTATTCAAGTCAACTAAACCCTAATTCAATCTTGGAGACAACATTCATCCTATTTTCTATAGATTTGGTTGCATCAACCTGACAAGAAGACAAGTGCAGATCTAGACCTACAGAGTTGACCCCTAAATTTGTAGATTTTTTGAGGAATGATTCACTATCAGTGGTGAATGAGTCCCACTGCTAGGTTGGAAAAGTTTTTTGTTCATAATTTAGTTCCCAACATTTAGAAACTAGTTCCAGTAAAGTTTACGAGAAGCATGATTGATTCGCCATCAGTGGTGAATGAGTCCCACTGGTCATCAACAGTCATTTTTGTTAGATTCTAGAACCTTTCAGCATCAACATTTCATCTCTAGGTACACTCTTTTTAGTTTCATTAAGTTATTTTTTCATTTGTGCATGTTTTTAGTTCATTCCTGCATAGTACACCATGTTTTCAAAAACTTCATATTCCTTAGGTTTTTCATAAATAATCAATCTATTTTAACATTTTTCTACATCTAGATCATTTTATTTTGACTTAATTCCATCATACATACATTAATTTGAGTGTTCCTACCACATTTTTTTCCCTATCTCTTTCCTTTCAGGTGAAAAACCCTAAGAGAACAAGAGAAGTACATAGCCCCCCCCAAAAAAAATTGATGGTTCAACTAGTAAGGCATAGTTGAGTCAACCTACAAGTAGTTCATCTACCTCACAATCATGTTCTGTGTATACCAAAGGTAGGAAACTAGCCTGATGGACAAGATCAAGTGTCAAACTAGGATAAGCACCTGGTTCAACACTCTTTATGAGAGATTTGTTGCTTAAGCTCATGGAAGAGGAAAATAATGTATTAAGTTCATTGTGCACCTCTTCATTGATTTTAGCAACCTCATCATCATCATCTAAGTTGATCACAATAGGAGGTTGAAAAATAATGTCCATGGAAGAGTGCAACTCTTTTTGTGGAGGTTGCATTGAATTCTCTTGCTTCAGCTAGGGAGAAGGGTCATCATGCATTCCTTCAATCAAGTTTGGATCTTTATTTTATTTCTTTAATTCTTCATGTAACTTGTGAGAAATGGCATGATGTCAACACCTACGCTCTCTAGCATCTCTGTTTCTTTTGGTTCTATTCTCAAGTTACATTTATGTAGGAGTGGGTGGAACAACCTTAGGTTTCTTTTCTTCCCTAAGGGGAGTAATGGAAGAAACCAAAAGAGGTTGTTCAACCACTTTCTCTTTGACTTTGTATTTTTTTTTATTCTAGGAGGTGTTACAGGGATGATTTCATTGTCTCTTGGTCATTTGTAGGATGTAGGTGAAGTTCTTGTTTTCGATTGCTCTTGGTTTTTTATTTCTTGTTTAGGTTCAAGCATGGTTTTGTCAAGGATGGCAGGTTGAGAGGTTGATAGGGACATGTTTCAGAGAGATATTTCAGCTATATTATTTTCCTTGAACATTTGATAGGACAAGAAAAATATTTTTTCTCAAGGTTTTACAGATTCCATGGGTTTGGTCCAAAAGGAATCTAGGGAAAAGTTTCCTTTGAAAGGAAAGGGGCTAAAGTAGCTATGGTGGATAGTGAATATTTCATTGTCAAAGGGAAAATTTAAACATTTATGCACAACCCAAGGGATGAATTTCATGGAGCAAAGCCATGGGTGGCCTAGCATCTCACAAAATTTGTCTAACTATGAGATGATGGAGAATGTGACATATAATGTTTTGGTCCTATTTGCAATGGTTAGGCAATCAATCCTATCGTAGGGAAAGAAAAAACATTGTGTTTCTTGATCGATGCTTTCAGTTTATCATATTCATCTTGATAGAGTTCATGCAAAAGTAAAAAATCCTCGGTGATCACGTTCTGCCTATAGGTGGGATCTATTAATATCCTATTAGTGAGCTTGGGATAGATACAATTGACTATGTAAAGAGGATCATCAAGAAAATATTTAAGTATATCCTTAGAGGAGAAAGAAATTTCAAGATAACTCTTAGGTTGGCCCTTACGAGGGATGACGTCTATCATACCTACTAGTTAATATATAGGATTGACATTGATAGCATAATTTAGAATATAATAATTGTTTCCATCATCTATATCAACAATCAACACGTCATTCTTTTTAGTTTCACTTACTTTGACAAATGAAATATTATGTTTGTGCATTGGGTCGGTGAAAATTTGTATATTTTGGTTAGGAGGGGAAACAAACTTATTTCCTTGATAACCAACACCTCCAATGGATAGATGACCAAAATTAATGAGGTATTACACAAGATGTTTAAGATGCTTGTAATGTTCTATGTCATGTCCATCTTTTTGAAGATAGTGGAAATAAGCATTTGATTTAATGCTTGGGGGTAAAGGCTTATTAGGGTCAAGTGTTTTGACGGGAGGTAAGGCAATCATTTGTTGGTTGAGAAGTTGGGACATGGTATTATGAAGGGTATTGGGGAGGGGAATGAATTTTATTTTTGGATCTCCATAATTAAAGGGTACCATGGCTTTGATAGTAGCTACTTGGTCATTGACATTTTGAGTTTTATGTTGAGGCGGAACCATTTATTTTTTCTTCTAAAAGGTTGGGAATTTTTTTGGTTTGTGGGCTTGAATCTCTTGATTTAGCTAGAAGTGGACCTTGTATCTTGAATGCTAACTAAATTTTGATAATCATAGAGGGAAATGCACAAGTGCATGAAGGTTGGGAATTTCATAATAGTCAACTTGTCTCAAAATTTAGTTTGCAAATTTTCTATGAACATCTTTTGGAGGTGTGATTCTGGGAACTTGCAATCGATTTGGGAATAAAGCGATTCATAGTGTGAGATAAAATTAGTTATCTTTTCTTCCTCCTTTTCCTTGCATCTCATCAAACTAGCCAAGGTCATCTTGGGAGTCATATGCACTTGAAAATGGTTTAAAAATGCATCAAAAAGTTCATTGAATGAACAAATTGAGTTGTTCAGTAAAGAAGAGAACCATTCCAAGGTAGTATCTTTCAAAGAACTATGAAAAAGTTCTTCCAATAGTTTATCGCCAAGGAAAAAATCACTACATAAGGTTGTGTAGCAATTAGAATGGTTAGAAGGATCTCCATTCCCTCCATATTTCTCAAATCTAAGCACCTCTACACCTTGTGGCATCAGTGTTTGCAATATCTTGAAGGACAATGGATGGCTTTTAAGTTAATATATAGGTGGACCATTTTGATTTTGGTTTATGGTGGAAATTTACTTTTGAAGGGATGAAATAATTTGGAAAAGTTGTGTTATGAGAGGGTCATTGCTTATGTTGTGAGATGGAAGTGAAAGTGGTGATGGAGTGTATGTGATTTTAGAAAAAAGTGAGTGAAATACTTAAAGGTGGTAAGATATGAGATATAACTTGTGGTGCCACAAAGGAACTAGGGATGCTAGCAGGAATACCCAAGGAAGGAATAACATTACTAACTTGTTGCATTGTTGTTGTGACTTGAGGGTAGGTGTATTTAGGTATTGAGAAAATTATTGTGGGAGAAGGAATTTGAGTTCCACCTTGGCTTGTAACATTTCTTGTGGGAAAAGGAAAACTAGTGGTTAAGGGAAGATGTTTTCCAAAGATTTTAACTATGTTTTGCATAAGGACAAGGCCATCTTCACTTTCAAGCATGCAGTGAATTTTTTCTATGGTAGGAATTACAGTGGTTGAAATGTTTTCAAGGATTATTTATTGTTGTAAGTTTGTTAGGTCCTCATGAATTTGAACTATGTTTACTTGTGGGATGTTTCCATTCCTTAGTTTGATGCACATTCTACTTGAAGGAAAGGAGTTACATAGGGTGTTATCCATGCCTAGTGTACTAGTGTTAATACTAGGAGTGGAAGCTCTAGATAACCCAAGATCCACAATGATTGTGCTATTGTGGGATGACGTGAGTCTCAAACTTATTCTCACTATGGTATTAGCAATAGGACACTAAACACTCATGTAAAGGCTACTAAATGTAGGGTGAATGTAAATGAATTGTAAGCTAAGAACAATGAAATGCTTATAAATGAAATTCTGGAAAGTGAATCAGAAATGCAAAAACAACAAACAAAACCTCAAAAAATGAACTGTAAATGCCAAAAAAAGTAGTTAAAATTATGCAAAGGGACTGAGTCTCCCAAGCTGGTGAATGAGTCTAGGTACTAATTTTTATTAAAATTTTCTAAATTTTTGAATTGAATTTTATGCATTTTATGTTTTTTGATGCAAATCGAGATGCAACTGCAAAATTTTATTATGTTTTTATGAAATTAGATACAACAATGCAAGCTATATGAGCTTTCACTAATGCATGAATTCAAACCCTAAAATGCAAATTAACCTGTGCAAAACCTAATGTGATGTTAATGCAAGCTAAATCTAGGATGTAAATGCACTCTAAATCAAAATAATGATGTCCTAAATACAAGTTCATGAAAATGGAACCTATGAAAATATATGGTTTGTGATGATGATTCACACCCACTTTTAAAGAGACTCTACTCAAGGAGAGCCCTAGATACCTCAATGTAAAGGAGATTGAAATCTTGTAATAGGTTTGTCCTAGAGATTGAATGATAGATAATGAGGGGTTCACCACTAGGTGTAAACTTGGAAAAGACAATGAAATGGAAAACATAGTGTGATATGCAAACTAAATCTAAATGACCTAAGAAAGTGAAAAAATGAAACATAAAGATATGAAATTAAAAGTGTGCACCTTGAAGACTGAAGAAGATAGAATGGAGGTTTGGATCACTGAAAAATCTACTGTTGATGCTGACTTGGACTCATTCACCAAGTTGGGTGAATCAGTCCAATTTTTGAGAAAATGTGCAAGAATATTTTCAGCAAAAATGGTATCCAAAATTGTAAAAATCTATGTCAGGCTTGTATAGTTGGAATCATTTCCCAATAGTGGTGAATTAGTCCACTTCTTATTTTCTAGAAGTTCTAAACTAGATTCTGTGTCTCTTACTGTTCTCTATTTTTTTTGATTGGTTTCTGTATCTAAAACTACAAAATGCCACTTGTATACCTTCTCCAAGCTTCTCCAAGGCTTCATGACAACTTTAGGGATTTTGAGGACTTCACAACTTTTATCCACCTTTTCTTCTTGACAAATTTACAACCTATCCCTACAAATCACACAGAAGAAGAGGGATAAATATTGTGGGGGTTAGTGAATAGGGGTTTTCCTTGGTCAAACCCTTGTTTGTAATTAAACCTTGAAATGAAAGAAAATATAAAAGGATAATGTTGTAACTCACCAAACACTAGCAATAAGGTGCTATAATGATGCTTGAAAATGACTGCAATGGATTTAGTTCTTGACTCTAGCTTGAAAGAGCTGGATCTTAGTCGAAACACTTGCTTGGATCATGAACTCTACATCACAAATGTTAATATAGTAACAAACAGGAAGAATGAAATCTTTGACCTAATGATTGACACTTGAAGAATTCTCTTGGATGGTTGATAATATTCCCTTGAAATGCATTGAATTCTCTTGTGAACTATTGAATGCTTGTAAAATTTTCTAGGTGAGAATATGAGTCAAAGAACCTTGTATTTATACTCAATTATGCAAGAATTCTTGAAATTACAACACTACAAGCTAACATCAGATCTAGGAGAATAAAATCCTACCAAAAATTGGACTTAAATTTGAATTTTGGTCACACAAGACTCTTTCGGCCAAGGTGATGAATGATTCTGATAAGACATAATGTATGGGACCAAAAATGAAAAATTCCTAGAAATGTGTGAAACTTGCATCGGGGCCAAAAATACCTAGGTGGGAATCATTCACCCAAGGTGATGAATGATTCCTAGACACTAAATATGGGCCACACAAGCCATGAACACCTAAATGATGATTGGTCATTGATTGGTGTCAAGATTATCATTGAAAAGATGCAATAAATGAGGCTTGTGGATGCCAAAATAGGTCCAATTAGAGCATAAGAAAGCCAAATTATTAATGAAAATCCTAGATGAATGTTAAATTGTGTTATAACACTTTACAACACTCCAAATAAAGCAAGATTAAAGTTGTTTATGATTAAAATTCTTAACTTATTTGATAAACCCTAGAAAAGTGTGAAAGTGTGTTACAACACTTCACAACACTTTTGCAAGGCACCATTAAAATCCTATTTTCTCACAAGGGACCAAGACCCAATTAAATGTGTTATCAACATTTCAACACTAAATCAAGGCAACATTAAGCCAAAATAACAATGAAGGAACAAACAAGTCATAAAAAGTAGAAGGGTTATTTTTTCGATGACTCCAATAATCAAAATTTTGTAAAAGGAGTCTTACTTAGTTCATGTAAGGTATTAACATAGGGAACATTGTGCCTAATGTCTCCAAGAGAGGACCAATCAAAGAATAGAAGATTCACAACTTAGGGGATGTATTGTGTCACATTAAGCCATTAAGAGGATTATAATATCCTAAGAGAGATCACACTTTTGAACGACATGGCACCCAATGCCATCCACAAAGTGAAAGACACATTGCATGAAGTAAGAAGACTACACAATGAAAGAAGAAAAATACAAAAGAATAATGCCAATGTATGCTCCCACTTTAAAGAAATTGCTAAACACCATGCTATGAGCAATTACTTTAAAGTAGCAAATGATAAATGCTAACAATAAATAATACATGAGAGATAACTTGAAAATACCTATGCCAAGCCATATGTTTCCTAGGAAAGCTACATCATGCAAAATACAAGAGAGGTGTTGCCCCAAAAAATGAAACTCCAAACACATAAGGGATCTATGGATTTGGGGTCAGTATGTTCTTGATAAAATGTTTTTAGAGAGCTCAAAACTATCATGATTCCCAAAATACTGATAGAGGTAGAGAAATGACATAAAGAGAGTGGAAAAAATAAGAAAATACTTTCAGGCCAATATGGAAGAGACATGAATGTCTCAACACCTTGTGTCATCACCAAAAGGAAAACACAAGAAAAATGAAAAAGATAAAAGGAAAAGAAAAAAATGACATAGAGAAGAATGAAGGTACAAATAGAGGAATTCCACAAAGAGACACACAGAGAGAGAGAGATCAAATAGAACATCATGGGGGATCACATCACACACATGCAAGTACACCAAAGAAAAATGAAAAAGAAATAATGCAAAATACTAGTAAGGCACATGAGAGTGAACCTAGCTAAAGGAAAAATGACAAATGCACTACTAGGAAAAGGCTATCTAATTCTTTCCCTCAACTAATGTAAGACATTATGAGTCGAGGTAGGTGATGAGAAGGAGCTCCTTGCAAATTGAGATGATTTGTAATAAATGTATAACATGCAATAGTGGGAATGAACTATTATTCTACAACTATTACATGGCAAGCAGTGAAGGTACAACTATTACATGGCAAGGAGTGAAGGGTCCCACTTTGAGGAATTATTTCTATGATATGAAACTTCTTAAACATATGTTTTAAATCATGTAAATCATTAGTACTATGTCCAAGAACTCTATGATATAAAAAATGTGTAACATTTGTGTCTTTAGGATATAGTTTTAGCTTCTTTCTCATGGGTGGTAATGTTATAAGTCCTTGGTTTAGATGTATTTGTAAGGTTCTTTTAGTGGTAGATGATGGATAAGATAATTTTAGTTTCTTTAGTTTGTAAGGCCTTGGTTGCTTGCTAGATTCACTGACTTCTTGCGTTGAATGTGGAGGAGGACCTAAGAAAATCCTATCTTTTATATCCTTGTTATGAGGTATGGGTTGTTCTTGAGGAAGAAGGATTTCATATTAGGAGGAGGGTCTTGATATCCTAACCCTTTTGTGTCTTCTGTTGGGATGTGCTCTAAGAATTGATGAATTTTATGTTCACTTGTTGTATAGCATCCATGTTTAATTAAGATTCTGAATCCTTTTCCATATGTCTCTTCTAGGTTGATGGGATTTTCTATCACTTTCTTAACATAGAATGGTTGAGTGTTTGCTTGCTTAGAGGAAGTAGGTTCACATATTGTACATAACTTAGGTTCAATTCTTGTCTCAGTTTCAGGATGTAAGTAACCAAACATCTTAGGTGGTGGTATTATAGGGGGTGTTGGTTGTTTAATTTATGAATAAAAGGATGCATTAACTTTAAGGTTGTTTTAAGTCAATCATTTAATAATTTATTCATGTTGTCATCGTCTTCTCCAATGATGTCAACATCATGAGGTGGAAATGCATTAGGAGTTGAGTGAGGATGAGTAAGTTCAATTTCATTAGGGTCATGTCTAAAATCACAACTTGATGCATCCACTAAGGACTTCAAGGACATCCAAAGCTTACCAAAACACATATTGATGATGCAAATTTTAGATTCTAAACAAGGAAATTACACTATTCCATAATATGAAATTAAATGTTCAAGATGCAATTTTGAATTTAAGCAATGCATAAGATGAACCAATGTAAAGTAGATGCAATGAATTGAATGAAATAGAAATTCTATAAACTAAAACAAAAAATTATCAATAGAAAACAAGAGCACAAAAATGAAGTTTTAAATTTTGGAAAATGCAGTTTAAAATTAGCACTAGGACTAAATCACCCAAAGTGGTGTATGAGTCCCAGTGAGGGTTTTCTTCAAAAATTTCAAATAAAATATAAGTTATTTTTTGTGCTTTTTATGTTGTATGATCTGTAACCTAAGTGAAAATTCAGATTTTGTCTTTCAATGATTTGACCTGCAAAAATGCAACCCATGTTCACTTTCACTAATGCAAAATTATAAACCCTAGAATGCCAATTAACTAATGCAAACCCTAATGCAATGTTAATGCAAGAAAAATATAGGATGATGATACACCCCAAATCATAATTATGATGTTCTAAATGTAGTTTCACCAAAATGAAAGGAGGAGTTTGGTATGATTCTATGCTTGGGAGATAGAACAACAAATTTCATACACTTTCATTCAAGGACAAATCCTAGAGATGGGTATGTGCAGGATCATGATGGGCCAAAATGTGGTGATATGATGGGTATGTGTAGGGTATGTGGCTAACAACTTCTTTTTACCCAAAATTGATTAAACGAAAAAGGGTTTTTAAAGGAGATTCTCAACTTTCCACCAATATAAATTATGCTTTACTTTGAATTTAATAAATAATTATTATACATTTTCTATTTGAACTACGACTAAAGTCCTGATTGATAGGTTGATTGAAAAAAATCTATAGCTTTCAAATAGTATCACATTTTTTGAATCCAAAAATGGTCACATTCTATGCTTCACATACTATAGGATTAAGAAAAATAAAATTGAATTTCATGAAGTTTTGACCAAGTTAAGGTGGTTAGACATACAAGTTTTTATATTTTTAAAAATTTGTAATAAAAAATTCATAATTTATTATTCACTTAAAAAAAACTAGAAAAAAATTATGCATCACATCTAGACATGAGTCCTCTACTTATATCTAAAATCTTATTAAAAAATATTATCATTTAATTGTAGTTAGGGTGGTCAGATAGACACCTACTTATTTTTTCCCTGAAATTTAAGTACTACTGCATTGAAATTTCAAATTTTCACCAAAATATATTTTTTTTATAATTAAACCTATTATTTTAGAAACTAAATTCAATTTTCTATAGATTCTATTCTTACATGTTTTTGAAATAATATAGATAACTTATTCAATTTTTATGTCAAGTTTCCTAACTCTGATTTTTCTAATTTTTTTGCCACTTAAGGGCCTATTTTTTCTATGACGATCTTGCACATACCCAATCTCAAGCTCAAGTATGCAAAGGAAAAGAGATCTTGGAATAGGTTTTTCCTAGTGTCTAATTTTTAAACTAGTTGTAATACCCCCATATTTCTGATACTATTTGCTACTATTGGTTTCTCTTGTGTGTTAGCATGATACTAGTTTGTGTTGGCGATTCATTCACCGACTTGGTGTGTGCAGATGCGTAGTTTATTTGTTTGCTTTTTGTGACATTATTAGTATGATTTATGGTACTCTATGTGTTGATTGGATTATTGTTTATTCAAATAGTTTTTCATTAATGTTTTATATGTCGATGTGATGATTCTATGGTGATCATGTTATTTGGATTCAGTATTATTTTATAATACAATGGTTTAATAATTAGTTATGATGCAATAGTTAAGTAATCATGTTATCTTATGATCAATTTGGTTAGAAATGTTAGTTCGTCATTGATATTATAATTGCTAGAATAGATTAGGTGAGAGGACAGTGTAGCATCACTCATTCACGAGTGCCCTACTACACTGCAATTCCTTCTCATAATAGGATGTTTTGATTATATATATATACATGTGCTACTTGACGGTTATTTGGATGCAGGATTGTAGGAATAAGTCTCAATTCCACCTGCTTCGGCAGGATAGGCCGAGCATTAAACTAACTCAATGGGTAAAAATGTTGAAAAAGGGAGTAGGTTTGGAAGTGTCCCTGTCCCAAGTCCGTCGTATATTGTAAGTTGTTGTGTCATGACTGAAGTTTTGTCTTTGTTATTGTGTAGTTTGATTGTTGAGTATTTATTTAATTTATGGTTAGTGTTTAATTAATTAATCTTATTTGATAAGATAATTAATTAATGTTGCATTGTTATTTGATTTAATTGCGAGTTAGAAAAATGTTAAATTTAAATATATTGTAATTTAAAAAGTGATTTAATTAATTGAAACTGTAAATAATTATTTAAAATTAATATTGATGAGAATAATTAAATATTATCTTTTTAGTAATATTAAATTAGTAAATCTTGTGTAGATAATATCTTAAGGAAAATAAATTATTTTAATTAAAATTGTAGATAAGTTATGCTTTGAAAAGCTTGAAAAAGGACCAATAAGGGAAGAGGATTTTTGAGAAAAGAAAGCGGAAGAGCTTTATTGATTTTTTATTTATTTCTTATGTTTATGAGTCATTCACACACAGAAGTTTTCTCTTTGTTTTGGATCTGGAAAAGAAAAGAAAAGAAAATATAGTTTTTTGTTTTTTCACTTACGGGAAAAATAATTGGTTGAAGAAAAGATAGATTGGAAAAGAGAACTGTAGGAGGAATTCGAGAGGAGGCTACATAAGGGATTCTTCTTCAGACAAAGGACTCCAGGTTCTTTTAAATTATTATCTCTTTTAGTTTATTGTTTTGTAAGCAAAACTTGTGTTTTTATTTGAAAATTAATTAGTCAATGTTTGAGAAAGAGGATTCCGTAGTTGGAAATTGGTTGCTATAGACTTTTGAAAATTGTCTGTTGAAAACTGTAGCAAAATCCTTTGAAATTAATCAATAAAATTTAGTTATGAAACCATTATTTTGAAAGAGAAAATCCTTTTTGTTATTGTTTGATTTTATATACCCATAACTATATTGAATTTGTAGGGAAAACAATTTATTTATATGGATTGTTTTGAATTCCTTTATATGTATATATTTTTATTTATTGGAATCTTTTAAAATTCATATATATATATATATATATATATATATATATATATATATATAAATAAATAAATTTTTATTTAGTTCGAATTTCAAACAAAATATGTATTGAATATATAACTGTGCATTTTAATGGCATTTATTTTGAGTTTTTCCATAAGAGAAATATTTGTGAAAATAATGTTAAAAATATAAATTTAATTTTGAAAAAAAAACTATATATATATTTATTAAATTTTGTGGGGGTGGGGGTCAGCCGAGGCCGTACCACCCACGGCCCCACCGTGGTTAGCTGCGGCCACCACAGATTGTGGTACATAGTACGACAGCCTGTGGGGGCTGCGGCCACCACAGGGTGGTACACAGTACCACCACCTGTGGGGCTGTGGCCTCCCAGGCAGTGGTACGTAAAAGTTAGTTTTTTTTTTATGTTTTGTTTTTGTTTATTAGTAATTTTAATTCGAATTTTATTTAATTCAAATTTTGGTTTATTAAATAATTTTATAATTTGATTTCTATTTTATTCATATTCGATTTATTATATATATATATATATAAAGATATATATATATTTATGTATACAATATTTTCTGAAGATACTTTATAAATTTTAACATATATGTTTTTTAATAAAATAATGTTTTATATAAAAATATTTTACTCTTAAATATTTTTACATAAAAACCTTGTGATTCTTTGAATAAGAATTTAATATGTGAGATTTTGAGTTAATGAGATAATAGTTTACAAATATGCAATGATATAGGTTAATTGAGAAAATTAGAAATAAACGAAGTGTTTTGATTTGAATCGTATATTCTCAAGTTGTTGATGAATCTTGTTGTTCATTGTAGATAACTTTTATGGTGTTGTTTATATATATCAAGTACTCTTGAGTTTATTCATCTTATTTAATTCAATTTCTTTTAGTTGGGCTATGTTTTGTGGGAAAACCCTAGAGTTAACTTGTCTGGTTTTAGGAACCTAGGTTGTATTTAGGACTTCCAGAGGTGGGAATACTGGTATCTATATTCAATCTTGTAATTTGATGGTTGTTCTTTTATTTTGGTTTTGGTGGTGAGATTAAAGTACATGGAGATTGTACCATTTGTAAATGTTAAACGTATGATTTTGGGCGAGAGGGTTAATCCTCGCAGTTGATCCAATATTGGTTCATTTTTTCCTTGTTGATACAATCTTGTTGTTTGGATATTTATGTGTTGAGTGTTTAGAGAGAGTGGTTCTAGTGGGGGCCGGTGCACAAAGGGGCTGTCAGGGTAACCCACATAGAGATAGAGTAATCAATGATAACCTAAGTAATAAACCACGGGTGGGGATTAAACATTAACAAGATAATTGTGATGCCTCGTCTACCTGTTAGTGCTATCACAGACTAAAGGGGACCCAGAAGGCCGTGGTTGGCAAGATCATTGTCTTGTCTTCATGAAAGGTTAATGATTCTGCATGAGTAACCCTATGGAGTGGCACCTGGAGATAGGTTGTCAGGAGAACCATAGATGGAGGTGGCACCTTAACTTGGTTGTCTAGAGAATCCATGTGGAGATGGAGGTGGCACCTTGTGATAAGATGTCTGGATAATTCATGTTAAGCCATGCAATGACACTCTCCTCTAACATTCTATTTGTGTTGATTTACTGAAGTCCTCTGGAAGTGATTTATTGATTTGTCTTTGGTTATTTTTGGAAGTAGTCTTTGATATTATGTCTTGAGTTTCATTGATGTTGTTTTTGCGACTAGTTGTAATTTTGGAAAGTGGTTTATTGCTTTGTTTAGAAGTGGTTTGTTGTTATGCCTTTTGGTTTTATCGTTGCTTGGTTTCTATGTGGTCTTTGATGTTAAGTTGTCTATTTGGAGTTAGTCTTTGTTATTGTTAGACGTGTTTGGTTGGGGATCCTTCCTTGTCTACTCCCAGCACGGGGGTGGTTGGGTGGAACGTGCTTTGCACCCCATTGGGTTCCCTTTTTAGTTGCAGATGTATCTTTGTTGCAGGGTTCTGGCGGATGTTGTTGATCCAATGTTCTTATCTTCCAGATGGATGTTTACACTTCAGATGTAATTCATTATTGATGTATCGTCTCCTATGTGAGTTAGGATGACCTTGATGTAATTTCTATATGTGGTTATTGTGATGTATTTTTAGACAATTGTATTGTACTGTCTTATGGATGTAATGTATATTCAGGCCATGTATTTATTCAGGAACTGTCACTTGTAATAGTTGGTTATGTTATGTTGTATCCATCGAAATATGTAACACTTTACATCTTTATAATTTCATTTGTTGTCATATGTACTTATGGTATTGATATGGTTATTATTAATGGATATTTAAATGATGATATGAGAATGAATGGATTTATATAACTGTTTAATTATTGTTTAATCTATTATCGTTGTTATGGGTTAGTATAGTAATGTCACCTCGTGTACCCCAATGGAATTAGTCGTGCAACTTAATACATTGTTATATTGGAATACTTAAATACAATCTTATGTTCTTTTAAAAAAAAAAAATTGTTCCGTTGTTATTAGTTCCTTTGGGGTTTGCACGGCGGGGCGTTACACTAGTGAGGGGTTCACTAGCAAGCTAATGCTTCAAAAGGAAAATGAAATGGAAGATGTAACTCGTAAACCTAATGCAATGCAATCTTTCACTAAAAGACCTAGAAAAGTGTGTAAAATAGAATGAAGAGTTGAGAGATGAAAGGTGTACAATTGGAATTCTAAAGAAGAATGGATGAAGGCCTAAAATGTTGAAAATAGTGATTTTAAAGCGTGTTGAGACTCATATGCCAATCTGGGAAATTTAGTCCTAGATTAGGGTTTTTGGGTAGAAACTAAAATCTTCCAAAAGGGTGTCTAGAACTACAAAAATCTAGAAAATGACCTATATTTGGACTCATGCGCTAGAATTGGTGTATCAATCAAGTTTGGGTTTTCTAGAATTTCAAAGTCTGAATCTAGTCTTCAATGTCTCGTCTATCCTTTCCAATAGATTTCTGGATCTAAAACCTTGATTTGCAACCTGTAGAAGTCTTCCACTGATATCCAATGGAAGGTGATAACTTTGAAAACTTTCTCCAAACTTTCTCTTCAATGTATTTTCAACCTAGACCTAAAAATAAAAGACTAAAGAGAGGGAAAAAAATTTGTTAGTAGAAAGGGGTGTGTCTTGGTCAAACTCTATTTTGGTAATCAAACCTTGAAATGTAATGAAATATGAATGGAGAATGATGAATGAAAAAAATATGATGTTGCAACTCACCAAACCTTAGTAACAAGAGGTTGCAAACATGTATGAGATAAATCCAATGGATATGGATCTTGAAACTTGCTTGAATAGGATAGATCTTGAATTGAGTGCTAGGTTGAATCATGAAACCCTACGTCATAATTGCTAGGTCAATTTAACAAACATGATACATGAAGACTTTGACATGATGCTTGATGCTTGAATAGTGCTCTCAATCACTTGATAATTTTTCCTTGAATGCTCTTGTGAATGCCAAATGGCCATATGCATGAATACTTGAATTCTTGGGGTGAAAATGAGTGAAATAACTTTGTATTTATAATTGTTTATGCAAAAAAATCCTGAAATTACAACACAACAAGATGAAATCAGATCTAGGAGGATAAAATCCTACGAAGAATTTGAATTAATTATGAGTTTGGGCCACACAAGACTCATACGCTCAAGGTTTTGCATTAGTACCATTAGACATAAATTATGGGACCATTTTAAAAAATGCTAAGACAGGTGTAAAATCTAGACCGGGACCCAAAACCATAGGTGGGAATCATACGACCAAGGTGGCATATGTTTCTCAAACCACCAAATCAGGTCCACACAACCTAAAAGCACTTGAATTATGATTGGATGTTGATTTATGCCAGGATTATCCATGAAAAGATGCATTAAATGAGGCTTGTGGATGTAAAATTAGGCCAATTAAAGCATAAAGCAGCCCAATTATTAGTGACAACCATAGAAAAGTGTGAAATTGTGTTACAACACTTTACAACACCCTAAAACAAGGTATGATTAGGTTTATTTAGTTTACAAGGGCCCAATACCTAATATGAGTGTGTTAAACACATTACAACACTAAGTCAATGCAACATTAAGCTCAATTTTATAAGGAAGGCCCAAAAAAGTGTGAAAATGTCATCGAAAACATTTTTCAATACTATAGAATTGTTAAAAGATGAAAAGATAGACAAGAGAGATGTGAATTATTTGAATTGCAAAGTGGTAGAGTACAAATTTAAGAAGTGTAGTGTGAAATTTCATGTGTTAGTTTACTGGATGTAGTGAGCAAAAAGCAACTATAGTTTTGCAGTCAAGCTATGAAGGTGTTGGAGGCATTATGGTAGATTTCTTGATTGAATTGAGGTAGGTTTGTTTGTGTAACATTCTTATCTATCTTCTCTATTCTAGAAGTGAGCCTTTCCTTCTTTGGGTAGTGAGCCCTATTGTATTCAAGGTTGAAGTTACTTTATATTGTGAGCTAATCCTCACCACGATTTTTCCCATATTTTTCTTTCCACATAAATGTAGTGTTATCTTGTGTGTGGTGTTGATTTGATTCAATTTCTATTATTCATTTTTCATGAAAAATAATTATAACAAATTAAGGTTTAATTGAATAATTTTGGATTTGAATGTTTGTGAGGGTTTTGATGTTTTAAGGTACAACTGATTCACTCCCCATCTTATTTGTCTTGTGCATTCAAAAAAAATTATTCGAGCAAGTTTCCTTGAAAGAAAGCTTTTTTGCTTGAGATAGATCAAGGATGGTGCACATGAAAGAGATTCCTATGTTTGATGGAATGAATTATGCATTGTAGAAGACAAGAATGGAAGGATTTTTGTTTTATCTTTGATATGATGTGTGGAATTTTATTAAGACTTCATATAATGAACCTATAAATGGTCCAAGTACTAATGGTGAAATAAATTACTATGAAAGATATGCTAAATCAAAGTATTATCTCTTTTAATAGTCTTACACATTCTAAATTAGTGAATGTTACAAGTATAAAAACTGCTAATTTTTTTTGGGAAAAGTTACAAAGCATTTATGAAGGAGATGATAAGGTGAAAGAATTTAAGATGTAGAATCTAAAGATCATGTTTTAGAACTTGATGATATATAGAGAAGAAAATGTTACAACCTATATGCATAGGGTAGATGAAGTTGTTAGCTCTATCAAAGGTCTTGGTATCAAACTCAATGAACTAGAATTGGTAAAGAGTATTTTTGGAATTCTTTATAAATTTTATAGTCATAAAGGTTTTTCTATTGAGGAATTTGTAAATCTAAATCACTATACTAGAGATTAGTTGTATGGTTCTCTAATTTCTTTTGAGATGAGAGAATTTGGTAAAAATATGGCACAAAAGTTGAGAGTACTTTTAAGTATAGAAAATCAAAATAGATCAAGGAATCAAATTAGGAGGATTTTGATGATATAGAAGATAAATTTGTAAGAATGAAGAATGGTACTATTAAGTACAGTGGTAAGTTTCCTTTCCAATGTTTTAGCTATGGAAAGATAGGTCACTATGCTTCAAGATGTTCAAACAATGTTTTGAATAACAATAATAAGGAGAACTTAGGTAAGATGACTAGGAAAATTTATTATGTTTGAGAAGATAAAAGTATTTATGATGATGAGTCTAATTATGGAGATGATTATGATGAATCCTTGTTCATGGCTTTAAAATGTGAATCTATTTCTACTAACTTTGAGAGATTTGTGAATGATACCCCTTTGGAGATAAAGGATAAGACTGAAGGTACTTTAATATCTACTATTCATGCTAGACAAGAGAAGAACTACTAGATCATTTATAGTGGATGCTCTAATAATATGACTAGTGAGAAGAATAATTTCATTAAATTTAAAAATATGATGGAGGATGTGTTAGATTTGGTGATGATACATCTACTAAGATATGCGAAAAAATTTCTATCACTTTGGATGGAAAGAATAATACTGATGGTGTTTCCTATGTAAGGGTGTAAGGCATAACCTCTTGAGAGTTGGAAAAATGTGTAGTAAATGATACAATCTTATGTTTTAGGATGATGGATTTGAGATCAAAAAAGGATCTAGAGCCGTGGTTTTTGTTTGAAGAAGGATAAATGGAAATGTTTATCAACTCAAGGGTGTTGATGGTCATTGATTTATGACTTAGATTAATGAAATTTAACTATAGAATAGAAGAATGTGTCACATCAATTTTGACAACCTAATAAGGATCAATCTAGTTCAAGCTATAAGAGATCTACCAAAGATTACAAAACCTGTCAATTTTTTCTACATAGAATGTTAAATCAGAAAGAAAGAAAGAAGAAGCTTCAAAGCCAAAAAAGAATCCAATACCAAAATGTTGGAGTTGATACATATAGATCTTTGTGGCCCTACAAGAGTAAGGATTTTTCAATGTGATAGGAATTTCATGCTATTAATTGATGATTATTCTAGAATGACATGAGTTACTTTTATCAACAAAAAATCAATATCCCTAGACAAGTTTAAAGCATTCAAAGTTATGGATGAAAATGAAATGGATATGAAAATCAAATGTTTGAGGTATAATAGAGGTGGAGAGTTTACCTCCAATGAGTTTGGCATATTTTGTGAGAATCATGGCATAAATAGGCACTTGTATACTCCTAGGACTCTTCCACAAAATGAAGTGGTTGAAAGAAAGAATAGGATTTTTCAAGAAGCTACAAGGAAAATGATGAAAGAAACAAATATACTTGAAGTTTACTAGAGAGAATAAATTCATACTAATGTTTATATACTTAATAGAGTTCAAACAAGATAAAATAGTACAAAGACTCCCCATAAGCTATGGTATAGAAGGACTCATATTGTTAAGTACTTCAAAGTGTTTGGAAGAAAATGTTATATCAGAGGAGATGAAGATAACTTAGGAAAGTTTGATGCAATATTTGATGAAGATATATTTCTTGGATATTCTACTAGAAGAAAAGTTTAATGATGCTACAACAAGAGATTGAGAAATATTATTGAGAGTGAAAGTGTCAAGGTTGATGAAGAACTGTAGAAGAATTCAATGATGATAGATGGATACACATTAGATGAGTCTTATTATAGAGAAGAAGAAAAATCTTAACAAAGAGAAGTGTAGATTGAAGAGGAAGGAGCTCTAGAAAGGACTCCTAAAACTCTTAAGTATGTGAAGAAGAATCATTTTGAAGATTAGATCATTGGATAAGAACAAAGTCATACTGATAAGAAGGAAATCTATTGAAGAACAAATAAATCTATGTTTACTTTCTGAATTTTCACCTAAAAAAATTGATTGAGGCTAGCAAATATGAATATTGGATCAAGGATATGAAAGAAAAACTATTAAAATTTGAGAAGAATTATACATGGGAACTTGTCCTGAGACCTACACATAAAAATGTGATTGGAACTAAGTGGTTATTCATAAACAAACTAAATGAGAATGGAGAAGTGGTAAGGAACAAGGAAAGGCTTGTGTGTATAGCCTACTCACAAGTTGGCGGAAGAAATTTTGAGGAGAAATTTTCTCCAATGGAAATAATAGAAGCTATTGGGATGTTTTTGGCTTTTGAAACACATAAGGATTTCAAAGTTTATCAAAAGGATGTGAAGTTTGGGATGTTTTTGGCTTTTGAAACACATAAGGATTTCAAAGTTTATCAAAAGGATGTGAAGTTTTCTTTCTTGAATGGAGAATCGAAAGAAGAGTTATATATAGAACAACCAAAAGGATTTTAGTTATTAGAAAAAACTAGATATGGTTTATAGATTGAAGAAAGCATTATATGGATTGAAGCAGGCTCCAAGATCTTGGTACATAAGGTTGGATAAGTATTTGATACAATAGGGATTCAATAAAGGTACTACAAAAAGTAATTTTTACTTTAAAGTTGAAAAAGATCAACTATTGATCATGGTTGTATATGTTGATGACATAATCTTTGGAGGCAATGAATCTATAAGCAAGAAGTTTATAGAAGAAATGTAGAAAGATTTCAAAATGTCTATATTCAGGGAGATGAATTTCTTCCTTGGACTACAAATCAATCAGAGCAATAAAGATATTTTCATTTCACAATCAAAGTATGTAAAAGCGATGTTGAAGATGTTTGGAATGAAATATTTTAAACCAGTGTGTACCGCTATGGTTACTTATTGCATGATAAGAAAAAGGGATGAATCACCTATGGATGATTAGAGCAAGTATAGATTAATTCTTGGTGGACTGCAATATCTAACTGCTCCTAGATCAGATATCATGTATGCAGTTTGTCTTGTGGCTAGATTTAAAGGAGACCCTAAAGAGTCACATGCAGTATAAAAGTGGATATTTCAGATACTTAAAAGGTATTACAGATCATGGCTTGTGGCTCTAAAAGATGGTTATTTTACTCTAAGTTCCTACACATATGTAAATTGCGTTGGTTTTGTAGATTACATGAAAATCACAAGTTGTGATGCTTTCTTTTTAGGATGTCGATTAGTTTCATGGCTATGCAAGAAAGGAAATTTAGTATCTTTATCTACTACATAGGTAGAATAAAATACAACATCTTGCTACACACGGGTATGTGGAAGATCATGATGGGCCAAAAAGTGGCAATATGATAGGTATGTGGCTGGTGACTATTTTTTTACCCAAAATTGATGAAACCAAAAGGGTTTTTAAAGGATATTCTCAACTTTCCACCAATATAAATTATGCTTTACTTTGAATTTAATAAGTAATTATTATTCATTTTCTATTTGAATTACGAGTAAAGTCTTGATTGATAGGAAGATTGAAAAACATCTATAACTTTCAAATGGTATCACATTTTTTGAGTCCAAAACATGTGTCACATTCTATGTTTCGCATACTATAGGATTAAAAAAATAAAAATTGAATTTCATGAAGTTTTGACCAAGTTAAGGTGGTCAGACATACGATTTTTTATATTTTTTAAAATTTGTACTAAAATTTTCATAATTAATTATTTACTTGGAAAAAAATTACAAAAAAATATGAATCACATTGGGGCATGAGTCCTCTACTTATTTCTAAAATATTATAAAAAAATATTATCATTTTATTGTGATTAGGGTGGTTAAACAGACACCCACTTCTTATTTTTTCCCTAAAATTTAAGTACTACTGCATTGAAATTTCAAATTTTCACCAAATAGATTTTTTTTTTAGAAGAAACCTAGTAGTTAAGTTATCTACATTGAATTTGCTACAAATTCTATTCTTTCATATTTTTGAAATAATATAGATAACTTATTCAAATTTTTATGTCAAGTTTCCTAACTCTGATTTTTTAGAATATTTTGCCACTTAAGGGCATGTTTTATCTATGATGATCCTGCACATACCCACACAAGTGTTTTGGATGAGATAAATATTAAAATAAATTAGGGTAGTATATTATGAATCAATTTATATCTTCTCTTACAATATAAACACTTTCAATATTTCAAAGAATTTGGTAACATATTCAATAAAAATCATATCTAAATCAAATACTACTTTTTGAGAGTGAAGGTTCTAAAAAATTAAGTTAATCTTGAATATGTATCTACAAAGTATTAGGTTGGTGGTATATTAAATAAGGCTCTTCCTAAAGATACATTTGACAACACGTACTCCCTTGAGGGGAGTATGCAGATCAGTAAAGGAAAGGAAGTTCCAAAGAAGTGGGAAAAGTATTATTAATGTCCAAGGAAGAATAAATGATGCAAATAATTTTTCCTTTTCCATTGATGGAAAAGGGGGAGAATGATACATGAAAAAGATAAGTTATCAAAGGGAGAGAGTGTAATGATTTATTTGTGCAAGGGGGAGAAAAGAGAAGAGGAAATAGGAATGAGGAAACGTTGTTGTGTCCTTGATGTTTTTTCACATCATGTATTGCCACTAATGACAAATGTGAATATTTTTGCAAGTATGAGCAAGTTGGTTTTTTCATTCATATCAAAAAGCTTGTGTTATTTTAATTGATGAGTAGAAGGTTGTTGCAATAATATGTTGGTGTTATCCATGCTTTGATTAGTTGCAATATGTTGTCATTACTTTGATATTGATGCCAAACTCTAGTGTTTCTTTGATAAGATTCTATCTATGGTTTAGGTAGTGATGGAGATGATGAGGATGTGTTTATGGTGCTTGGTTTCCAAGTTCTTTAGAGAAAATTTGAGAAAAAGAGGAAACAGTGAGCTGTAGTGTTGTTATAGGTTGCAAAATATTTTTCTAGTGTTTCTCTGCATTTCTTTTAGGTTGAAGATCTAACTATTCATTTTAGATATGTTGATGAGAGGTGTTCAGAAGTGTTGTATTAATGATTTGGTGTGTTGGATCATTGTGCAAAAGAATTTGTGTTCACCAGTATGTGAACTTTGTATTATAGAGATGTTTAGGAGAAATATCTTTTCTCCTTATTGCTCTACAATTTTGTTTCAAGTCTTGTGGATTTGAAGGTATGGTGATGGTGTTCGTATATTTCCTCGGTGAGGAGGTTTGAATTTTAGTGCTTCAAAAGTTTGTTTCTTGAGTTACAATGTATTAAAGAGATATTTGAGTGTACTAGATGTGTACATTCTTCAAGTTGAGGTTGTTGTGAACGGGTTTTTAGGAATTTAGGGTATTTTTAAAATATTCTAGATTGTGTTCAGGTGAAATTTGTTATCTATAAGTTGTTCTTGGATCAAAGGAAGTGTGTACTTAAATATTTAATGGTGTTTACATAGGTAATGTTTGACCTTGGTGTTTACACTAATTGTAGTGGATGTTTATTATTTTTAGAAGTATTTTTGAAGTGCACGATGTTATATAAATATTTGGGTCCCAGATAAGGTGTGGTGTGATCCACCTTTACTTTTATCTACTACAAAAGTGTTTTGGTGCTAACCTAATTTGAACTCACATGGTTGATGTGCATAGACAACCTTGGAAAATGGTTTCGAGGTTGAAGAAGATATAAATAAGAGTTGAGTCATTGAAATATGGAAAAATAGAAAAGAGATATGTTAATTATGTGAATTTTAGAGTGGTAGAGTGGGAATTTCAGAAGTGCAATGTGAGCATTCATGTGTTAGATTACTAGATGCAATGAGAAAAAGTTATCTACAATTATTCATCATGTTGCAAAGGTGTTGGAGATATTGTAGTGGATTTCTCTATTGAATTGAGATAGATTTATTTGAGTAACATTCTTCTCAATCTTCTTATATGTTCTAGTAGTGATCCTTTCTTTCATTAGGTAGTGAGCCCTCCAACAATGAGCCCTATTGTATTCGGTGTTGATGTTACTTTATATTGTAATCCTCACCATGGTTTTTCCCATCTTTGGTTTCCATGTAAGTCTAGTATTCTGTTATGTACATCATGTTTATTTGAATTAGTTTTTTTTATTTTCATTTCATGCTAAATCATTATAATAGATTAAGGTTTAATTGAATGAATGTGGATCTAAATGTTTGTGAGTCTTTTGAAGTTTTAAGGTATAAATCAGTCACCCCTTGGGTATGTGTAGGATCATGATGGGCCAAAAAGTGGCGATATGATGGGTATGTGTAGGGTATGTGGCTGACTACTTTTTTTAATCCAAAATTGATGAAATGAAGAGGTTTTTTAAAGGAGATTCTCAAATTTCCACCAATATAAATTATGCTTTACTCAAACGAATTTAATAAATAATTATTATTCATTTGTTCTTCGAATTATGACTAAAGTCCTGATTGATAGGTTGATTGAAAAACATCTATAGCTTACAAATGGTATCACATTTTTTGAATCTGAAACATGCGTCACATTTTATGCTTCACATACTATAGGATTAAAAAAAAAATCATGAAGTTTTGACCAAGTTAAGGTGGTCAGACATACGCGTATTTTATAGTTTTTAAAAGTTGTAATAAAAAATTCACAATTAATTATTTACTTGGAAACAAATTACAAAAAATATGCATCACATTGGGACATGATTCCTCTAATAATATCTAAAATATTATAAAAGTAATTATAATTTTATTATGGTTAGGGTGGTCAGACAGACACCTACTTCTTATATTTTCCCTGAAATTTAAGTACTACTGCATTGAAATTTCAAAGTTTCACCAAATAGTTTCTTTTTTTTAATAAACCTAGTAGTTTAGAAACTACATTCAATTTTCTACAAATTCTATTCTTAGATATTTTTGAAATAATATAGATAACTTATTCAAATTTTTACCTCAAGTTTCCTAACTCTCTTTTTTCTAAAATTTTCACCACTTAAGGGCTTGTTTTTTCAATGATGATCATGCACATACCCCCTTCTCAATTGTCTTGTGCATTCAACACCCCCTACATCCTCAAGGGTGAGCATAACCTCCCCAATTAGAATAATGAAATAATACTACTCACTATAATACCTCTCTACTAGGAAGGCCATGAAATCCCTATGTTCTCTAATCTCCAACATCAAAGTGATTTGATACAATCCTACTACACTCAGGTACTCAATATATACGTCATTGGGTATGTGTAGGATCACGATGGGGCAAAAAATGGTGATATGATGGTTATGTGGCTGACGAATTTTTTTAACCCAAAATTGATGAAACGAAAAGGGTTTTTAAAGGAGATTCTCAGCTTTCGATCAATATAAATTATGCTTTACTTTGAATTTAATAAATAATTATTATTCATTTTCTCTTTGAATTACAACTAAAGTCCTGATTGATAGGTTGATTGAAAAACATCTATAGCTTACAAACAGTATCACATTTTTTGAATCTAAAACATGCATCACATTTTATGCTTTGCATACTATAGGATTAAAAAAAAATCATGAAGTTTTGACCAAGTTAAGGTGGCCAGACATACACATATTTTATATTTTTTAAACATTGTAGTAAAAAATTTCATAATTAATTATTTACTTGGAAACAAATTAAAAAAAAAATGCATCACATTGGGACATGAGTCCTCTAATTATATCTAAAATATTATAAAAGTAATTATAATTTTATTATGGTTAGGGTGGTCAAAAGACACCTACTTCTTATATTTTCCTTGAAATTTAAGTACTACTACATTGAAATTTCAAATTTTCACCAAATAGTTTTTTTTTTAATAAACCTAGTAGTTTAGAAATTACATTCAATTTTCTACAAATTCTATTCTTAGATATTTTTAAAATAATATAGATAACTTATTCAAATTTTTATGTCAAGTTGCCTAACTCTGATTTTTTTTAAATTTTCACCACTTAAGGGCCTGTTTTTTCCATGATGATCATGCACATACCCCCTTCTCAATTTTATTTTGCATTCAACACCCCCTACATCCTCAAGGGTGAGCATAACCTCCCCAATTAGAATAATGAAATAATACTACTCACTATAATACTTCTCTACAAGAAAGGCCATTAAATCCCTATGTTCTCTAATCTCCAACATCATAAGTGATTTGATACAATCTTACTACACTCAAGTACTCAATATATACATCATTAGGTATGTCAAGGATTATGATGGGCCAAAAAGTGGTGATATGATGGGTATGTGGCTGATGACTTTTTTTTACCCCAAATTGATGAAACAAAAAGGGTTTTTAAAGGAGATTCTCAACTTTTCATCAATATAAATTATGCTTTACTTTGAATTTAATCAATAATTATTATTCATTTTCTATTGGAATTATGACTAAAGTGATGATTGATAGGCTGATTGAAAAAAATCTATAGCTTACAAACGGTATCACATTTTTTGAATCAGAAACATGCGTCACATTTTATGCTTCACATACTATAGGATTAAAAAAAAATCATGAAGTTTTGACCAAGTTAAGGTGGTCAGACATACACGTATTCTATATTTTTTAAACGTTCTAATAAAAAATTCATAATTAATTATTTACTTGGAAACGAATTACAAAAAAATATGTATCACATTGGGACATGATTCCTCTAATTATATCTAAAATATTATAAAAGTAATTATAATTTTATTATGGTTAGGGTGGTCAGACAGACACCCACTTCTTATATTTTCCCTGAAATTTAAGTACTACTCCATTGAAATTTCAAATTTTCACCAAATAGTTTCTTTTTTTAATAAACCTAGTAGTTTAGAAACTACATATTCAATTTTCTACAAATTCTATTCTTAGATATTTTTGAAATAATATACATCATAACTTATCCAAATTTTTACGTCAAGTTTCCTAACTCTGATTTTTCTAAATTTTTCACCACTTAAGGGCCTATTTTTTCAATGATGATCATGCACATACCCCCTTCTAAATTGTCTTGTGCATTCAACACCCCCTACATCCTCAAGGGTGAACATAAAATCCCCAATTAGAATAATGAAACAATACTACTCACTATAATAACTCTCTATAAGGAAGGCCATGAAATCCCTATGTTCTCTAATCTCCAACATCAAAGTGATTTGATACAATCCTACTACACTTAGGTACTCAATATATACGTCATTGGGTATGTACAGAATCATGATGGGCCAAAAAGTTGTGATATGATGGGTATGTGGCTGACGACTTTTTTTTTACCCAAAATTGATGAAACGAAAAGGGTTTTTAAAGGACGTTCTTAGCTTTCCATCAATATAAATTATGCTTTACTTTGAATTTAATAAATAATTATTATTGATTTTCTATTTGAATTATGACTAAAGTCTTGATTGATAGGATGATTGAAAAAAATCTATAGCTTTCAAATGGTATCACATTTTTTGAATCCAAAACATGTGTCACATTCTATGCTTCACATACTATAGGATTTTAAAAAAAAGAATTTCATGAAGTTCTAACCAAGTTAAGGTGGTTAGACATACAATTTTTTATATTTTTTAAAAGTTGTAATAAAAAAATCATTATTAATTATGTACTTTGAAAAAACTTATAAAAAAATATGCATCACATTCAGACACGAGTCCTCTACTTATATCTAAAATATTATAAAAAAATATTATCATTTTATAATGGTTAAGGTGGTCAGACAGACACCTACTTCTTATTTTTTTCCTGAAATTTAAGTACTACTACATTGTAATTTCAAACTTTCACTGACTAGATTTTTTTTTTTTAAATAAACCTAGTAGTTTAGAAACTACATTCAATTTGCTACAGATTCTATTCTTACATATTTTTGAAATAATATAGATAAATTATTCAAATTTTTACATCAAGGTTCCTAACTCTAATTTTCTTGATTTTTTTGCCACTTAAGGGCATGGTTTTTCCATGATGATCCTACACATACCCCATTGTGATAGTCAACCCTTTGGAAAATTGTAGGTGTACCATAGAAAAAAGGAAACTTTCTTGATTTGGGGAATGATTGATGATAAATTGTACTTAATAAGGCATTGATTTAGTGTTGTGAGAAGTTTTACACATCCACATTAGATCTTGGACCCTTGCAAACTAAAATAAAATGCATTTAACGATGTCTTGTAAATAAGTTGTAAAGTGTTGTAAAAGAATTTAATGCCTCTCTAGACTTAATGAACCTATTTTCCCTTAATTCAACATTATAAAATGTATTTAATAGAGTTATTACACTAATCTAGAAGGCTTGTAAATTAAACTTAATGATAATCTAGTGTTGTAATGTGTCTTACACATTCACATTGGATGTTGTGCCTTTCTAGGCTGTATGGACCTTATTTTAATGATGAAAATTGTATTTAATCACACTTTCACATTGAACTTTGTGTCCTTGGCCTTATCCACCATTTACATCATCACTAATAGGCCCCTATTACCCCATATTGTGCATCTGGAGGCATAATTTGATGAAATACCTAAAAAAGTCACCATATAAACCTAATTTTCTCATTCCCCAACAACCTAGATGGAAAATGGGCCCCTATGGGACTAATTCACCATCTGTGGCAAATGAGTCCCTACTAGGTGGGATTGATTCGCCCAAGGTGGAAAATTAGTCCCATTTTGGTCATTTTTGAGATTTGAGCTAGAAAACATGGAATTTAAGTTTATTATTCTTTCATGTCAACCTCAACGATCAAATTTAGAGGTGAATAAAGTGAATTTCCTATAAAATTAAGTCTCTAAACCCTAAATCATAACCATTCTTCATTATTCATCTATCATTGTTCCATCTCAAGTCAAGCAAGCTAGGGTTTCATCATTTCAAGTTATCAAGATAGCTCCCTAAGACATTCAAGGGCAGATTCTTCATGTTTTGCTGTAGAAAATCAAGACCAATCATCATGGAAAGGTATTAACTTCATTTCTTCATGCCTCATTGTCTCATTTCTTCATTTTTTTTAATTAACTAAAAAAGGGGTTTGACCAAGGTGAACCCCCATACCCTAACATCCAACATTTCTCCTTCTCTTCTTGTGTGTTTGCATATTTAAGAATCTTGGAGCCTTGGAAATCATTGAAGATCAAGTTTCAAATTTGTTGAAAACATCTTGTTCAACAAGTCAAAGTATCAACAAAAAGTTACTTTCAGTTTCAGAAATCAGACTTTTGGAGGAGAACACCTGTTAGGAACTGAAGTGCAGATTGAGGGCTCCTGTTTCCTCTTTTGGATTTTCAAAAATTTAAAAACATTGCATTAGTGAAAGCATTCCTTAGTTTACATCATTGAATTTCATTCAATCATTCCAAATCTCTACATCTGCATTCTGTATTTGCATTTTATAGAGTTGAAATTTTACAGAAAATACAAAAAAAAAAGAAAAAAATTAAAAAATTCATCTCCATGGACTCATTTGCCACCTAGGGTGAATCAATCCCTTTATAGTTTTTCATTAGAATTTCTAGATTTTAATTTCCTGCATTGCATCTTTCTGTATTTTGTCATTATAGTTTTGTTTTCTTAGCATAAAGTTCATCTCTTTTCATGGCATTTATGGATAGTCTTCGACTTTTTCAAGTTCCATTTTTAGTCATATTTTGTAGTCCTTTTAGATCACCCTACATTGAGGAAACTCTAGCAAATATCCATAAGCAATCACACAACACATCAAATGATCCAATTAAACACATGATTCAAATTCAAAACAATATATCATCCACGCCACTTAGTAGTGATGATGTTGATAAGTTAGATGAATCGCTTAAGGGCATCCTCTCACTCACTTCATCTTGTAATGCTTGCAATGAGAAACCTAAACCCCTTAATGATAAACTCCCCCTGAAACCTTTTGATTGTGATGACTTTGATTTGTCGGATGAAGCCCTCCAATACTTCATCTCACATAAGTCATCCACTGAGGTTTGTGGTAACCAACTCGCTATAACAAACGTTCATAACTCTAATGCTTATCTTGAACATCCTCAACCAGTTGATGATCATTTACCCCTAAAACCTTTTAGTAATAATTTTCATTTTCTAGATGAGTCTCTTCAAGAATTCATCTCATCCAACTCATCCACTTTTTTTTATTATGACACCTCTAAAATCAAGGATGTTAATGTAATTCAACCTAAACTTATCCTTTACCCACCCTCACATCCACTTCACCCCTCTAACCAACCCTGATAAACCCTATACCCACTTAACAACAATGTATCACATAAATCTAGTAATGATACTGTTGCTCATACATATAACACATGAAATAACCCACAACTACCACAACCAACTCCACCTTCATTACCTTTACCTAATTCGCCTAGTTCTCCTCATTATAACCCACACACAAAGGAGTATGATCTTGTTGAACAATTAAGGAATACTCCTGCCAAAATTTCTCTTGGGGATTTTCTTCAAACTTCACCAAATTATAACAACATTATTCAAACCACTCTAAAAAAAATCACAATTCCTCCTAGAACCACTCCAAATGATGTGGCAACTCTCATCCAAAAACATAGTCTTAATATTACCTTTCATCAACATGAGCTCCCTCTTTTGGAGTTGCAAAAACAACATGATGCCTTTATTATATTTTCTCAATTCCATCACATAGGTATCAAATGCACTCTCATAGATAATGATTATACCCTTAATGTTTGTAGTGTGAGTCTCCTTGATCGATTAAAAGTTGACAGATCACAAATAATACCTAATTCAATTTCTATTCAAGGATTTGATAATACAACAAAGAAACCGCTTGGGATAATTACTTTACCTATTATAGTTGGGGTGGCTACTTTCTAGACTCCTATCCATGTCATTCCTTACGATCTTTCATATAATCTCCTTTTAGACTAACCATGGATTCATGAGATGAATGCAGTGGCTTCAACCCTTCACCGTATCATGAAGTATGTCTATAACAATCACATATATCAAATTGAAATAGATCCTGAGCCTGAAAGTTCCTTATAGCTTTAAAAAAGGGTTACAAGTCCTTTAAAAAAATTGATTCCAACTTCTAACATTGACCATCTTAAAATTGAACACAACGATACAGAATCAGTCTCTAAATTATTTGTTGATGATTGGGGATCCTTAGAATTCACACCCTCGTTTATGGGAGAATACATACTTACACAAAATAAAGATGAGAAACAAGAACAACCAACAATTATGTGCACTCAAAATTCTTAACAATTGTCTCAAACATCTATCTCCTACAGTATGGATGAAAATGCAACATTTAACCAATTTTAATGAGATAGATTATCAATCCCCTCCTACCCCATGCGAAATGGAAATAATTTATGGAAAAGGCTATAAATTTATAAAACAAATAGGCTATACTGGAAAAAGGTGTGGAAAACATGAACAAGGTATTTGTGTCCCTATTGAACCTAATACACAAGAAATGAAAATGGGATTGGGATATTCTTTTTCTAAAATAACCAAAGCTACTCAACAACTATCTTTAAACATTAACATGATAACATGTCAACCATAACACAAGCTCACAATTAGCCATCCTAATTTGCTGATCCAACCCTACCACCTTCATGGTTGTATTTCGATAGTGATGAGGCTTTGAAACACATATTAGGTGTTTATGATACCCCATCCTTGCTTAATTACATGAAACACATTAATCATGCTATGAACGTTAACAAGAAAGAAGCAAGTGATATCACTGAAGATTTTTTTGAATCTGAAAGTCCTAAATCCAATGCACTCCCTTTAGGAGATACAATTTATGTGCTTTTGGAAATTAATGATAAAGATAAATTTATTAAAATTGGGAAGTGCCTTGATTATGAGGAACACGAAGATACAACCACTTTACTTCATGATTTTCCTAAAAAATTTGCTTGGAAATATTATGATATGCCAGGTATTCACCCAAAAATTGTGATGCATAACATTGTCCTCATTGCTAATGCTAAACTTGTTCGTCAAAAGATCTGTAAAATGCATCCTAATGTGGCATTGCATGTTAAATAAGAACTCAAAAAAATTCTTAAAGCAGGCTTTATTTGACCTATTAATTATTCTTCTTCGATCTCAAACATTGTCACAATTGCAAAACCTAATAATCATATTAGGATATGCACATTTTTTCAGACTTGAAAAAAGCCTCTTTACAAGTTGATTTTCTACTTCCTAATATAGACATGATCACGGATTCAATTGCTAGACATGCTTTTTTGTCATTCATGGATGGATTTTCTGGTTATAATCACATCATTATTAATCCTCACGATGAATACAAAACTTCCTTTACAACTATTTGAGGAACATTTTGTTGGCTTGTGATGCCCTTTGGTTTAAAGAATGTCGACACAACTTATCAACATGTACTGAAATTAATATTTCATGATTATATTCACAAAAAATTTTGAAGACTATGTCGATGATATCCTCACTAAATTGTTAACTAGACAAGACAATGTAAATGTCCTTCATAAAATATTTGAATGCATCAAACAATATAACAAGCAATTGAATCCAAAAAAGTGTCTTTGGTGTAGATAGTGGTAAAATTTTAGGGTTTTTCATATCTCACTGAGGCATTGAGGTGGACACAAAGAAAATCGATGCAATTGTTAACATGCCACCTCCTAAGAATATTTCTCAGTTACGCATGTTACAAGCTCGAATTCAAGCTATTCATCATTTTGTAGCATCTTTAGCCGATCACACATTACCTTTCACACATATCCTTAAAAAGAGTGTCCCTTTTGATTGGGATGAGGATTGTAAATAGGCTTTTGATATTCTAAAGTAATATTTAGCTACTCCACCTATTTTGCAACTAACTATGCCACGTAGACTATTTATCTTGTACATCACCACATTTTCCCATGCTCTTGCAGTATTGTTGGATCAACACGATGATAATGGTAAAGAGCACCCTATTTATTACATTAGTCGCACCTTAATTGCTTATGAGACATGATATTCACCAATTGAAAAAAAAATTGGCTCTTGTATATGCTACTAGTAAGTTGTGACATTATTTACTAAATGTTGAAGCACAAGTTGTCACAAAATTTGATCCTCTTAAATATATTTTCAACAAAACCGCTCTTCAAACACTTAGCTAAGTGGGTTATGTTGTTAACCAAGTTTGATCTTAGATTTGTTTCACAAAAAGCAATCAAAGGTAAGCCTTAATCAATCACTTAGTTGATGCTCCTTCTCCTTTTGCATTACCTACTCTCGATTCCTTTCCTCATGATCATGTCTTAACCACTGATATTAAACCATGGGAATTATTTTTTTATGGATCTAAGTGTCGAACAGGTTCTGGTGCTGGAGTGGCACTAGTTCCACTAGATGGAAAACCTATTCCCTTATCCTACCATTTAAATTTCCTATGCATAAATAATACAACTCAGTATGAGGCATTGATTGCAAGTTTGCAAGCTACTTTATCTCTACACACTAAACATATTAAGATTTTTGGCAATTCACAATTACTCATCAGACAAATTAATGGTACATGCCAAACTAAACATGACAAATTATTAAAATACAAGGATCTTATAATGAGACTATTGGAAAAATTTGACTCATTCACCATTGATAACATCCCATGCAAAGATAGGCGACATGTGGATGCAATGGCGAGTGCAACTTCTCTCATCCCCACATGATCCTTCAATAGATTTCACCTTCATTATTCATCCCATCATGAAACCTTTGATTGATACTCCATTAAAAGACATTTTGGCTTTAAATCAAGAAGCTTCATGTGAATGGTATAATACAATATAAAACTACTTTAAAGATGGTACCATTCCCAAACCTACCACAAGGAATACTCGAACGCACTTACATAAACTTGAAACTAAATATTGGATCCTTGCAGAGGTGTTGTATAGAAGATCTTTCAATGGTCTCCTATTACGTTGTCTTAAAGATTCTAAAATCCCTTTAGCGCTCAAATAGGCTCATGCTAGTGCCTATGGAGGTAATTTTGGAGGACGTTCGTTAGTGAAAAAGATTATTCATATGGGTTATTATTGGAGACATATGGAAAAGTATTACTTCACCTATGTTAAACGATGTCACAAATGCTAAGAGAATAGCAATTTGATCCACGCTCCTGCTATTGAGCTCCATGCCAATGTTCCCATTTGGCAATTTTTAGTATGGGGGTTAGATCTTATTGGAAATATTTCACCTCCTTCTACTAGACATACGTTTATTATAACCACAATAGATTATTTCACAAAATGGGTGGAAGATCTTCCCCTTCGTTCAACAACTGCTGAAGTAATTTGTCATTTCATCTTGGACCACATAATTGCTTGCTTTGGACTTCCTCCCATAATCATTTCATGCAAAGGAATTTCATTTAAGAATAATGAAGTTCAACAATTTCTTCAACTCTTCAACATTCAACATTGCTTTTCTATACTATATTATCTGCAATCTAATGGACAAGCTAAAAATACTAATAAACTTCTCGAACAAATCCTTAAGAAAACTATCAGTAATAATCATAAAGACTTGCATACACAACTATATTATACGTTTTGGGCTTATAGAACTAATGTTCGATCATCCACTCGAAATACCCCTTATAGCCTTGTTTATGGTACTGATGCACTTATGCCCTTGGAGTAAGAAATTCCTACTTTGCGAGTTGCTCTCCAAGATCTTTTTGATGATGACACTTATAAATCTCAATGATTACATCAACTTGAGATGCTCGATGGACAATGCATTAACGCTCTCAAACATCTCCAAGCTCACATCAAACAATTACAATGAAAACACAACATTCATGTTATCCCTCGATCATTTACTAAGGGAGATTTTGTTCTTATTGAGAATCAACAAAATGTTAGCACTGAGAACAAAGATAAAGATAATATTATCCCTAATTGGTTGGGATCATATATAGTTGATACCAATTATGGGTCTGGTGCTTATCTCTTAACTCAGCTTGATGGAACACCCCTTAGGGAACCCATTAATTCCACACATTTGCATTGATATTATCTCTAATCCCCTTTCCATAGTATGATTGGTATAGTAGTATTGATTAAAATTATTTGATTCTATTCTAAATAACTTTCACATTACTTTGTTCTTGATAACTAAACTTGTATTTTTCTTCAACACTAAGGTAATTATTTAAGCTCATTATAATTGCTTTCGGCTTCATACTATTCCACTTTTCTCTTGTGTTAAGTTAAATCCTTCTTAGTGTATTTAATTTAACATATCCTTTTTCTCATATCCAATGTTGTATCTATGCTAAAACTGAAATACGTTTTACATTAGATCCCATCAATTCTATTAAAACATGTATCCATTCATTAAATACTTTTACCCAAAGTCATTTAATTAATCACATAGCATTTAACATTCACATAAAAGAGATACATCATCATAATATCAAAGGTGCATGTCTATATATATATCAAAGTTTTATACACATCTCATAATCATATACAATATCATAATGGTTTTTGAGAGCTAGACCCCTCAGGATCTGGCACTTGCGATCCAGTCCTTGGATGTCCTAAGATGGTCGTGTGTGACTGTGATCATGAACTGCCAAGTCTAAATGCATACTCCAGACCCTATGCTCGCCCAACAACTATAAATCGCTCATTTATGATCTGGTCCCTCTCCACTCATGCCTGTACTAGCTCTACATGTAGTCTCTCTACCTCTTCCGAGGTTTGTACTAACTATAGTGCACTCTCAGCCTCATGGAGTCACCTCCTCACACTCTCATATGTTGCCCATAGCTTCGTGAATGGTCTGAGTGATTTTGGATCCTCCTCCATGATTGGTGGGGGCACGTAGTCAGGATCTATCTCATTCTCCTTGAGGGATGCCAACACTATCTATGTGGCTACTTAAGGATATAACTCTCACTAGTCTCTCGCCACTCCTACATGATAGATCATGTACACAATAAAGCATAAATCACTAAAGGACATGCATAAAATCAAACCTCATCACCTATGTCTGTCGATATATGAGGAATCTCAACCTCCTCATCTCTAGGGGGATGGAGGATGTGCTAGCCACTCTCTAACTCTGTGTGTTGATTTCTACTATAGTTGTTGCTTTTTCTCTGGTCCTGTAAGTATGTGAGGACTCTCCATGCTTGTATCGATCCTCAATAGCTACCTCATCACCCTCCTCCAAGGGTGGCTCCTCCTCGTAATAATAATTCTCTTCATAGTCCTCCTCCTCATCATCCTCTCCTCCATCTTGGTCCTCATAATCAGTATCAGTAGAAGACTGGTACTCCTCATCGATCACATCTGTAAAAATATTTGTTGGCCTACACTGTACATCCTCTGCTCTATCCTCTAGCTCATCACTCTCATCTATTGCTATCTCCAAATCACCTCGAGGGAAATCCATGGGGAACATAGGAGCTAGTCATGCATATTCCCACCACTCCTCGTACTCTTTTGTGCTACTGACATCATCAACGTCAGAAGCTAGTGGCTGCTCGTGATCTGAATCATCAAAATCACTCTCATGAACATGATCTATAGTCAGCCGAATAGTATCACCTGGCCTCCAAGCACTCTGCACTGATCATCTAATGAAGGGGCATACCCTGAGTGGTTTCTAAACCTATCCAAACTGTCACATGACTCGCCCATAATAGAATAGTCGTATGACGTAGTCATGCCTCCTTGCTTGATATCTATCCATCTGCATCCTTTGTAACTGCCTAGTGGGATCTGGCCACTATAGAGTGAGTAGATAAGGTTTCCATAGGATCTCGTCTTCCTCCAACCAATCGAATATCACCCTCCAAAAATGTAAATCCCAAGACTACCATAGTCATCATAAATGGTAGCCGAATCTCATGGGTATTCTACCATTATAGTACATGGATATTCGATAGGCCTGGTACATGTGATATGCTCAAGGAACCACACCTGTAGAAGTGTATAGTGGACCATACTGTTAATCTCACATTATACAAATCTTCCAAGATCATAATAAAAATGTGCTATAATGCAGTGACCCCATGCATAGACTTTCCTCTGCTCATACACCCCTCGTATGAGGTGTACCAGTACTCCATCCAAGTGTGGTGCTCATCCATCTAGATTAAGAGCTAGTACCACTGTATGCATCATAATCCATCTCACCATAGGATCTTGTGAGTATAATAGCATAGGCAGCTCAATCCACGCTTTCACTCTCTCATCATGTACCGGTCCCCCTAAAAAATATTACATATCTCTCTTCTTCCCCCGGAATGACCAATCCCCTCAAAAATACACTCGCGCTCCTCAAATAGGAACTTGGAGAATGCAGTGTATGTCCTCAAGAGTGATAGTCATTTCCCCAATGGGAAGATTAAAGGGACATGTATTTGCATCACAACGATTGCACATAGCCATTAGCATGGCGTCATGGTATCTCATGGGTGGCATCATGTATGTCTGATAGATACCCACTAACTGTAGATGCTTTGGCTCTGCCATTGATAGTGCTAGTGATAGATCACTCAAAAATGACAATTGTCTTCCAACTAGCCGCTATCGCGACTAGGTGAGTACCTATCAAAATCATCACAAAATGCTCTAAATTTCATCCAATATCTTCAATTTTCATATTATTCATCGCACAAGTGTGCTAAAGTTAATCTAGTGTTCTTTTCTAATGGTCCTAGAAACTTTAGAACCCTTATTGGACATTTCACAAAGAAACAGGGACACTTCGCACAGAAATGAGACACTTTGTAAAGAAACAAGACACTTTGCGAACAAAAGGGACACTCTGTGAACAAATGGGACACTTCCCAAACTTTTTTTTGAGAACTCTAAATTAACTTATCCATGCATACAAATCATTAAATTATCATCAAATCACATGGAAAAAGTTGTAGAATTGACTTACCTCATGATACCACTCACCACATGCCACCTACTCATGAAGCTCATCCAGTCGCGAAGGTGTGTAATCCCATCTGCTCGGCATGTTCTTCTCCTATTCGTCACTCTCAAGGTACAACGAAGGTAAAATGAATAGTAAGTGACAAATTACTTTCATCCACTTCTTTTAATCACTTTTCACTTTTACATATTAACCTAATTCTATCATCTTTTCAATAACTTATAATGTAGCCATTCTTCAAATCAACATAATGGGAGCTAGGGTAATCCATTTTCAATGTCATTTGATGCATTGGAATTATGATTCTGTACCCAACATCATCATTATCCTATCATTATGTGGCATGGTACTTGGAAATTCCCTACGATATGATGCTTCTTCTTTTGTGTGGCTAGATTGCTACCTTGATTGCACCTTCGTAAAGCAAGTGGAATAAAGGGGGCGCATACATCTACCCTCAAATTGGATTCCTAGGACTTAGATAACATGATTTTTGGAAAATTAATGAATGTGTGTTGCAGGATGTGGTTCGTAATGTTGTGGTTGTGCAGATAACTACAATGGGGGCTTCATTCTCCTATCTTTTGAATGAGTATCATTTTATGTAGTGAAGTGCATCCTTTAGAGTCGTTTAGCTTACATATGCACATAGAGTGACATGGGTGCTAAAGTGGGGGCTAAATGTGTCATAGAAAATTTGACCCTCTTGAGAAAAGAGACAATTTCACATATAATTGGACCCACTTTTGAGTCCCTTTACATCATTTCCCCTTCAAAACAATATTTATAGGCCCCTTAGATGCATTAATTTTGATCTAGAGGCCCGTTTTACATGAGGAAACACATTAAACTCGACAAACAACATTTAATTACATCATATCCTCAAAACCCACCTTCAAATAGTAGTAGTGGGACCCATTCACCAAGGGTGGCGAATGAGTCCCCTTTGAGGGAAAATTCAAAATTAAGCGAGAATTTAATGAATTTAACTTTTATTTCCAGTGAAGGTTAGCCACCTAGGTCCAATTAATGGGAAGATATGGTGTTGTTGCTTATAAATACTAATTTTAAGTCATTTTACACAATATTTTCATCTCTTATCATCTTCTTATCATTCTTCAAGAGTAATTTCTAAAGAAAAGTCTTCCACAACAAGTTTCATTAGTAAAAGTTAAAGTTTTAGGACATCAAACTAGGGTTTTTACAGGTTTTGAAGCTCACTTCTCTTGTCAAGATCCAACATTGCAAAGGGTTGATGATGGATGCCTAGGGTGAATCGTGAAGGAATCTAGGGTGAGGAGGCACAACTAGCCAACAAATCATTCCTAAGGACTTGGTTTCCTATTGATTCCATCTTCCATTTTCACTCTTTCTTTAGATTAAGGTTTTTATTGTGTTTGTTTAGCATTTTCATGTCATTCTATTCCTATTTTTTATGTGTTGTAAGGTTTCTAGGGTCGGGATCTTGCATCATATTAATCACTCTTACATGTCTTGTTCTAGAGCAATAGAATAGGACCCTTCTTACATTTTAACTTTTCCTTTTCTTTAACACATCTAAGGATAGGGTTTATGCAGATTTTTCTCTATTCAAGGTTTAATTACCTATCTAGGGATTTGAATAAGGAAAGCCTCCCATTAGATCAACTCTTTTAAGTTGTTTTATAGGAATTTCCTAAGATTTGGATTTGGGTTTCCATCAGAATTTGTTGTGCAGGTGTCAAGGTACAGAACAGAGTTTTGAGATTGCAAAAATTAGAAAGTGGACTAATTCGCCATGCATGGAAAATGAGTCCCTCATATGGTGTAAATTTCAGTCAGATGTAGTTTCAGATCCCTGATTGCCTTAAAATAGATTATGTTTAGAAAATTCCTGATCTAGGACTAATTCGTCCAAGGTGAGGAATGAGTCGTAGTCAGCCCAAGTTCAGATTTCATTAGTTTTCTATATTGTTCTTTAGTCTCTACAACTTTCCAAGTGCACACATTATGAGAAATAGCTCTCTATCTAGTTAAAATTGCATTTTTGTTCATTGTTTCAATCTTTTAGCACACAACTCTGTGTTTTCAAACAAGGCATAAATCTTAGTTTTGCATTCATTTTCATTCATTTAGATTAGTCAATTGAATTTAGTCATCTTCATTCAGATTAGATAAAATTGCATACATCTTGATTTGAGTGAATCATAAATTTTTTTGTCCCTATCTCTCTCCTTTTAGGTGAAAAACCCTAGAAGTGCAAGAGAAGCCTTTAGGGTCCCAAAAATCTATGGTTCACACTGAGCAAAGGAAGAGATGCTGCCGAGAAGGATGAATCATAGAAGAATAGAGTAGATAATGGAGGAATTTAGAAATGGGATGAGGAATGAGGTCCAAAATGTCTTGGGTGGTTTGAAGAGGAATCATGAACCATAGGATGAATATGAAGAGGCTGCAGAAGAACTTGCGGCTAAAGAGGCTGAAGGACCGATATATGAGAGAGAAGAGAGATTGTTGAGAGCAATGGCGCAAGTAAGTAAAAGTCACAAGGTGGATGTTTCTAACTTCTCTGGTACATTGAATCCAGAAGACTTGATAGACTGGATAGGAGAGTTGGAAGACTATTTTGAGCTTGAGGATATTAGAGACCCACTAAGGGTTAGGATGGAACAAACTAAGTTGAAAGGGCATGCCCCTTTATGGTGGAAGGAGTTGCAGAAGGACAAAATGGAAAATGGTGAAACAAGAATCACTTAGTGGAGGTAGATGGTTGCAAGGCTAAATGATAAGTTTATTCCAGAAGACTATGAGTTGGAACTGTTCAAGAAGTTGCAGAACTTTAAGTAGAAGGACATGAGTGTGAAAGAGTATACCAAGGAATTTTACAAGATGACAATCGGATTTGGGAATTAAGAGATAACTAGGGATAAAGTGGCAAGGTATATAAATAGCCTTAAATTTAACATTCAAGATGAGATGAGTATGTTGAAGATTTTCACAGTTAAGGATGCCTTCCAATATGCTCTTAAGGTTGAAGATAAAGTGAAGAGAAGATAGCAGAATAACCCCAGAGGGAAGGAGAAGTAGATGACAAGTAGCAAGGAGAAGTAGATGACAAGTAGCAAGGAGAAGTAGACAAGTGAAGAAGAATCAAGATGTAAGTGGAGTAAAGAACTGGATCATAGGGCACAACAGAGAGGAAATGGTAGAAAGGAATTCTTGGGTAAATGTTTCAATTGTGGAGAAACTAGACATTATCTTTTGAGTGCTCTAAGGGATCAAGTAAAGGAACTGGTAAAAATAATTTCATGGCACATGAAGAGAAGGTAACTAAAGCACTAGATGAGATAGAACCGGAGCAGGGAGAATATCTTATGCTTAGGAAATTCTTGATGAGGCAGAGCATGGAAGAGATTGGGACTTCACAAAGGAAGAATCTTTTCAACACCATGTTCAAATCAGGAGGTAAGTGTTGTAAGGTTATTGTGGATAGTGGAAGTACTGATAACTTGGTATCTGAGGAGATGGTGGAGAAAATTGGTTTGAAGAGGTTTTTACATCCTTGTCCTTATAAGGTATGTTGATTACAAGATGATCATGTAGTGGATGTGAAAGAGAAATTGTTGGTGAACTTTAATATTGGCCCCTTTCAAGATGAAGTTTTGTGTGATGTTTTGTCTATGAGTGTGCATCATGTTTTGTTGGGTAAACCTTGGTAGTTTGATACAGGAGCTATACATGTTTGTAGGAGAAATTTCATTACTATAGAGAAGGATGGAAAAAAGTTTACTTTGGCTTCCTTGAAGAATAAAAAGGAGGGAGTGTGGAACTTGAGTCTTGTGAAGAGTTGCGGTGTTGAGAAGAAAGATGCAGATGTTGTACTGTAGGATGGCATGAATTTGAAGAGGAACCTTATGGCTAAATCTAAGAACGAGATGGTATTGAAAGGATGTAGGGCTAGAGTTATGCAGCAGAAGACTTTGGTTGTAGATAAAATGGAGTCCTACAAAAGAGGTAGATCAGATGAGGAGAAGAAAGTGAGTGGTGATAAATGTCCCTTACCACCATGTGCAGATATAAGGTAGGGAAAATAAGGTGAAGAGAAGAAGTTGAAGGGTCTGACATAGGAAAGAAAAGAGACTAGGAGGAAGAAAAGTACAGATAAAGAAGACATTTGGATTAGGAATGAGCATGGGATCTATATCCTGGGCCCTATCAGATGTTCATGAGTTCCTGTCGTGGAACACTTTTTCTCACTGGGGGTGTCTGATGCAAGAGCATCCTTGGTTCTTTGCAATCTTGCATCAAACAAAAATATTTTTATTTCAGTTTTGTTCTTGTTCAAGTTCAGTTCATATTGACAGATTCAACATATCATCATATTTGCTCACCAAACCCTATGGATCTATGTTTTCATTGTGGACATATTCATTTTCCTTATTACAAGACTTCAGGTCGATTGGATAATTTTTCAACAAGTTATTGCTTCCGGATTAAGTGGAAGTTTATTGAACCAACACCGAAGTAATTTTCAAGCCTAATAGCTAGTTTGATCGCTTGTGGATCTTGACGGTGTGATTCAAATTTTTCTATGGAGTTTCCCCAACCTTAATTAGAGGTCCACACTTCATCTTATGCATTCACCGAGGAGTAATTCAAATTTGAGGCCGGCCTATTCCATGCACACATTACATTTTATTTCATTGTAGATTGTAGTGATCTTTGGCCGATTTCGAAGATTCTAGATCTGTGGACATGATATAAATCTTGTAATAGATCGTTAGGATTGCAGAAGTTGATGATATAGAATAATATAGATTTGATATGTAATATTTTTGATCACAGTGAGGAGCATATAGGAAGATGGTATTTTGAGCATATTGTATCAGGCCTGTGAGCCCAATCTGTAAACCCAGATGTTGCCAACTTTTTGTATTTGAAATTTATGTTAATAAGAATGTTTGAATCTGCATTTTCCTCCATATTTTGCATTGCTTCTGTTGTGTAACTCTTGTTGAGCAGTTTGGACTATTAGCTTTGAGGACCCTCCTATCGTGGTTGCATTACATACATAGGAATCAGAGGTAATTTGATGCACATGAGTGTATTTCCTTTAAATTTTTGTACATGAAGAAGGAAATATTGAGTAGGAAGTGTCCTTATTGTTTATTTTTCCCTACTCTTTCAACACTTCTAGAATGAAATTGCTTAGTGCTCACTTAATTGAAATTGAATATCTTTGTTATATATGTAAATATTCCACTAAAGAAAATCAATGCTAAGATTTATAGTTGTCTTAAAATCTATAAAATATAGCTATAAATTTATTTTATTTTATCAATATCTTAAAATAGAGGAATTTGAGGGCTAAAAAATACTTTCTCTCTTCCTAAAAAGTATGCTAGTTTCTTTTTAAGGATTGCATGATACAGATATAAAATAGTTTACTCATAAGTAGTGTAAGTTCAACAAATGGAATACATTTATCAGCCTTAACACCTTTCTTTCTAGTATAGAATAGATAATAGATGTTAATCTATTGCCTTAATATATCTATGTGAGATCCATCCTGCTTTATTTAAAACTCTAAATCTATCTCTTGGAGGGCTAATGCTTATGAAATTTGACCATTTATTACAACCTTGGATGTTAGAACCCCACAATTTTACCATCTAGAATCTTGTATTTGAGAATAGAAATAGTTCATTCACAATCATAAAAAAGAATCATTCGAGAATTTCATTTATGTCAACTCATAAGGCATGATCAAAGAATGTCAATCTAGATAGTTACATCAAAACTAATATTATCTTGTCTTATTTCTTTTAGGGCACTTGGATCCTCATGTGGTATATACTTATGGAACAATGAATAAATCGCAGAGAACAATGAGAAAGGAAGCTATCTTTGTTTCTTCTAAACATGCCAAATTACCCAATATTCTTATCAATACACTCTATTTAGATATTAGATCTATCTATAGGCACTCAAACACAAAAGAGATAAAATGTAATGGATATAAGCATGCAACAACAAAAATCTGAGATGATTGATATGTAAACATAATCCTATCCTTTTTTAATATAAAATTAAGAAATGGATCTCTTAAAATGAAAGAAATATTGAATCAATATCAAAATCCTAACTTTAATCATTCAAAACAAAATATATGTACCAAAATAAATAAATATCTACCACATAAAAACTACAAATAAAACTAAATTATTTACATTTACTCTTATGAAATTTTAAATATCTACTTACTATTTATGACGTAGTATTATAATTATCATCTGAAAGACATCAATACCAAAATAGCAAATAAAAAGAAATTGGAAAATCCGATTTTCCTTATCTTTATTATCATCTCTTTTCATACTTTGAAAGAGGATGAGATCATGTTCAAATATCCTCACATTATCGAGGAAATGGTTGGGTAAGTCTTGCACGTTAATCTTATTTATTATTATCAAATTTTTAACCAGCCCATATGTCAACAAGGGTTATTCTTGAGCTTATGCATTTCATCCTCATCTGGTAGTCCGCTCCTCATTTAATATTATTAGATCAAAGAGGTGATAAATTATTTGTCTAGCATATCCGAGGGGAAAGCGATTTGCATGTTATCCACATTCAGTTTGATACAAGGTTCCATGAATTAGGTTTACTTTTATCCCAAAACACCACATTCAGAATAAAGAAAATCATTAAAATGTTATATACCATCATCTTTCACATCGCTATCTTCATTTCAGTTTTGCCATTTTTCTTCAAAGTGGAGATTAGAGAGTACAGCGAATGCTTACAGATTATGATGACGAAAGAGGAAAAGACAAGTTAACATAGAGATATTATTCACTTTTCCATAGTCAAGAGTAATGAGTGGATACACGTTCTGGATAATTAGAGCGCAGGCAGTCAAAACGCACCAGTCAGTTGTACGTAAAATAAAGTCTTTGAGTTCGTGTGGATATGGCGTCCCCTCCTTTACCTCTAATGGAAGTTCTTAAATAACTTGTACGTTGATTTTAATTCGTCCATTGCTTATGTGCGATATACACAGCCGATTGATTCATCGTTCAGTGGTGTTTGCTGTTATCTTCAGTGTTGAAGAGTTCCTGCTAAATATCAAATGGTTTAGACTGTAACAGATGATTTTAATTTTACAATTAATCTATACATTAAAAGAAAGAAATAATTTGTTTTTTTAATCAGTAAATTATTTTATTTTCTGAAAGAAATTTATTTGTAAGTTATATATAAAACCTATAATTTAATATGACTAGCAGTTGCGCGTAGTGACATGCAATAATGAGTCAATAGGCGGAGGGGAAGTCTAGATGGCAGGGATGTGTACACGCATAGAAGGAATTAAGAATATGATACATACATATCTACACGTAGGGAATGATAAGCTGTATTTTAAGTGTTATATGGAACATTGATGTCACCATTCATTGCAGTGACTAACAATGCCATGTGCACATTTGGATGTATGTCATAGTAGATGCAAACAACATTGACACATACTGACACATTCTTGAAATGATAAGCCGTATTTTGAGTGTTATATGGAACATTGATGCCACCATTGTTAGCAGTGATGGACAATGTATTTGTGCTATGTACAAATATATATGTATGTTATGTAGTAGATGCAAACACGATTGATACATACTGATCCCTATGTGTTATATGAAACATTGATACATATTGACACATTCTTGGAATCATAGGGTGTATTTTGAGTGCTATATGGAACATTGATGCCACCATTGTTCACAGTGATGGACAATGTATTTTCCCTATGTACAAATATGTATGTATATCATAGTAGATGCAAACGTGATTAATACATATTGATTTCTATGTGTTATATGGAACATTGATGCAACCATTGATCAAGATGGAAAAACCCACAAAACACAAAAATTCATAGTAACAAACCCATGCAAAACCATCGCCACAAAACACAAACCATAAATGTAGCAATATTGGTTTTAACAATCAATATAGTCTTTTCCAAACATCACCTTATCGAAGATTGAAACAATGTAGCCTTTTCAAAAGTACTTTATTGAAAATGAAACAATATAGCCTAAGCTAGAGAACAACAATCAACAATGCCTTATGGAAATCAAAATAAACTGTATAACATTAAATATTTCATTGCATTACAAGCGTAGCCACACAATGGAAGCCATAAATCAAACAATATTGGTTTCATGCAAAAACCCACAAAACACAAAAATTCATAGTAACAAACCTATGCAAAAATATAGTCTTTTCTTAACAACACGCTAACGAAAATTGAAAGAATATATCCCTTTCAACAGTACCATATAAAAAATGAAACAATATAGCCTAAGCTAGAGAACAACAATAAACAATGTCTTATGGAAATAAACATAAACTATATAACATTAACTATTTTATTATGTTGCAACCATAGCCACAAAATGAAAGCCATAAATCAAACAATATTGGTTTCAATGGTGACCTAGATGGAAAAGCCCACAAAACAAAAAAATTCACAGTAACAAACCCATGTGAAAACTGTACTTTAAGTGTTATATAGAACATTGATGCCACCATTGATCACAACAATGGACAATATCTGTTCTTGTTTGGTTGTTTTGCAAGAACATAGACTATAACCTGATCGAAGTTAGTCTACAACCAAGCACAAGAAGGTATGTAATAGGAAGGCATAGTAACACCTGAGAGAGATCAAGTGACCACATGTAGAAATCCTCATGGCATCATGTTAATAACCCTTTTATGATACCATTATGCTAAGACAGTGGAGCATAGATGAGATTGAGATAGATATACATTATCTCAAAAGGATAATACAACTATGTGAAAGCTTAGAATATAATTCAAATGTCAAATAAATGTATTTGCGTAAGTCATGCACAACCTTAAGAATAAAGAGCTAATTGGATTCATAAAATTCTATTCAACATTGAGACAAAAAAATTTAACTTTTTTTTAACAAAATTTATTTCTAACCATTTTGACCAATTTTGCAGTCACTAATTATTCTTAAAGGTCATTTATAAGACATTACTTCCTCAAAATCCCCATTATGCAATTTGAAAAATCAAAAATTTTAGAATCATAATAGAAAGTCAAACCATTATCAATGTTGGGACTCCTGAAAACCAAAAATAAGAGTAGTTGATAGAGCCTGGCTAAAAGCCTTGTGGAAAGGATGAATTCATAGAAGATCTAATGCCATGAAAAGATGCATAGAAATTATGAATATAAGCTAAAATGAAAGATCATTTATTAAGACATTACTATCTTATGTGAAACAGGATTGTTTGTCTAGAGTATGTTTTGCAAAAATCAAAGGAAAATGTGAAACTTAGTGCAATAAACATGTGTCATTGGTAGACAATATGTAAATTACGAGATATAAAGAGTTCTATAATTTATAACAAATAATATGAAATGCATGTGCAATAAAATGAAATAAATAAATAAGATGTAGGCATACCTTGTGGGTGCAACGGGATGTAGTATGAACAAAAGAAAAGAAGGCCTACTCTCCACCCTACCATATTGGGTCATGCAGCTTCATGGGCTGTCACCAAACCCTTGAGCAAGAATATACATTGTCCATTACTATGATCAATGGTGAAACCAATGTTTCAGCACCTGAGAATTTTCTTTAGTTGAAATCAATGTTATACATTTTTAAAAGTATGTATAGTTGTATCATTTATGACAAATAATTTTACATGTAGTTGTGAAATAAGAGATGGAATAAAGGACATATAGCCTTACCTTCTATATACTAAATAGAATGTAGTTATAACTTATACACCATGCGGAAAATGTGATCGCAAAGCTATTTAGTATTGTAGAGATGTGCAGTTATAGTTGAGAATGTTTGCAATCTAAAATGGTTTCAATTAGATATAGTTAGATGCAAGGAAAATGTGAAGCTTAATGTAGAAAACATGTGTCATTAGTAGACAATATCTAAATTAGCAAATATAAATAGTTCTATATTTTATAACAAATAATATGTAATGTGTCTACAATAGAGAAGATCACATAAGCAAGATAGATGCATACCTTGTGCAAAGAATAGGATACAATATGTTTACAATTATAACTCCCATATAATTCTATTTTGGCTCTTGAGAAAATTTTTCAATTGAAATAAGTGTTATCCATTCTTAAAAGTATATATAGTTGTATCATTTGTGACAAAGAATTTGAGATGCAGTTGTGAACTAAGAGATGGAATGAAGGAGATATAGGATTACCTTTATATAGAGGGAATGTAGTTGCAACTTGTACACCATGTGAAACTTGTGATAGCAAAGCTATTAAGCATTGTCAAGATCTATAGTTACAACTGAGAATGTGTGCAATCTAAATTGGTTAGAATCTAATATAGTTATACAAAAATGGTTCTTAGGAGAGAGCACTAGCAGCGACATCATTGGCCAAAGAAGAGGAAGGTATTTAGAAAAAAATTAAACATAAATGTTATTTGGTCAACCAAAGAAGAGGATGAAATCCATGTTTGTCATTGGAGGAGACAAGAAGCATAATGCAAGAATTGAATAACAACTTCTCTTAGTAATCACCATAGAAGAAAAAGTTTGGCTAGATTGGAAGCAATGATTACAATTGCACTGTAGAGGTAATGACAAGAAATCAAAATTAGAAATGGTGGGAATTCTAAATCCATTGAAATGAAAAGGGAAAGGAGAAGTGATATAGTTATTGTAAAGAATAAAAATATTTCGTCAAGATGGAAATGCACACAATTGTTGGAGATGATCCTCTTCTTTTATTTGAAGTACACTATATTTGTTGGAATGCAATCTGGAGTATCTATCAAAAGAGAAAGACAAATTTATATGTATTCCTATTATTAATTTTGAATGGGAAAGAGTTGTGAACATTAGTCCTTATCTTTCTTTTGTTCCAATATCTATTGTAGCTCTCTCCAATGTCAATCCTTGAGATTTATGTATTGTTATTTCCCAATCCATTGTCAAAGGGACTTGCCTTCGGTTGCCCCATCTAATTAGGGGAATGGGGATGGATTTTGGGTAGTTTTGATCCCATGTTGGGTCAATGTAGTTTGGGAAGTGGACATCAACATATTCAGGTGGTTAAGGTGGTTTAGCACCCCTAGCATATAAAATAGACCTCACAAAACCTAATGATCCATTAACTAGGCTAGCTTCCACCCAAATATTTTTTATTAAAATTACTTGTTCACCAATTGCAAGTAATAGCTCTACTTGAAGTTGCTCATCATTGCCATAATCAAGCGTGTTTTGCTGAGTAGTTTTAGTAGCACTAATTACAATGGGAAAATTTAACTGTTGAAAAATTTTTCTATTATGCAAGGAAACTAACCTATTTGCATCAAAGTATTGGTTTTGATTAGCTGAAATAATGGAATTTGTTCGATTCATAAGAGTCTGCCAATCATCCTGAGATGCTTGACAATTTATAATATACAAAAGGACTCTACGGAACTATTGTTGTAAATCGAATTGTCCATGATGGTGGAAGACTATGTGGAGCGTGATAACATTAAAAGTATTCCAAAGATCCAAGGTTGTCATTGATACATTTTGAACCATTTTTCGACGACATCGGATGTCGGGCTAGAATTTTGACATTTCAAATGTCGTCGAAATTCCGACGGGCTGTCATCAAAAAATGGTTCAAAATGTATCAGTGTGTGGAGAGAGAAGCATAGATAGAGGCCTATCCAAAATAGGTGGAAACTATCCTAGGTCACCCACAAGTATAATAGAGGCACCACCAAATGGATACCTATGTCTAGTAGGAAATGGTTGCCACAATCAACTATCTATTTTGAGTAACAACTTGGGCCCCAAGATGCTAATTACATTAATTAAAATGTACTCAATATGTTTGAAGTCCTCTTGAAATATGGTTAATGGATATCCTTTTAATGGATTCATATCTCTAATTGGTATCCGAAGAGTTGTATGCAATGTAGAGGCATATATATTGTAAGTGGCCACTCTCATTGGTGTCAAAGCAAGCAAAGGATTCATTCTCTAATTTGGAGATGTATTTAGTGTTCTTTAAATGTTGTCTATAATAAATAATTTACTTGTACTAGCACTACCTTGAATAATCATACCCAATGGTGATGATGAAGATGGTCCAAGATGGTGTTGTTCAATGATATTTAGAGAAATATTTTTTGCAAGAGATAGTAGATGGAAAATTGTGGGTGTAGCTGGTGGGAAAAGAGTATCTCCAATCGTATGCAATTTACTTGTTGAGATGAACTCTAAAACAAAATTATGCAGATTCTTAGGAACATCATGTGCTCCCTAGATGTGATTTAAATTGAAGTCTCATCTACCCAATAGCTACAACTAGTCAAGAGAAAACATTATTTGTAGTACCAAGGCTAGAAAGTAGCTCCCATCCGTATTCATCTATGGGAGGAAGAGACTAGGTGTTGTCAGTATCACTATTACCTTCCTCTCCACTATTGGGGGGATCAATAACTTTATTGAAATTCCAAGGGTGATAGCCAACAATATGAAATAGCCTCCAGTTCTATTTTATACTATCTCTAGTGAGGCCTATGTTTGCTTCGACATTTGGGAAAGGCTTGTATAGTATCAATTTTGATGAATTTTTTTTTCAAAGGTGTCACTGTGCTCTGTGGGGCCAGTCTTGAATAGTGGGTAAACAATGATGATAGCAAGGTGTGATCACAAACACCAACCCCCACCTTTGTGATTTTTTTTATATGTATAAAATTGTACTAATTGAATAAAGGATATAGTCTCCATTTCGGCTAGTATTTGCATGTAATAATGAATATAACTACTTGCAAGCTTGTCACCATTATCAACTATTTTCAAATAGTGGAATGTTTTCCTACTCATGTTCAAAGAAAAGAAATGCTAACTTTAGATGACAAGGTGCAACTTTTGCAGCATATGGCATTTTTCTTGTGCACCAAAGTCATGATTTGCAACCAAGTTCATCATGAATTTTCAATAGTAAAGCAACACTCTATCCCTAGATGAATTTGTATTTGCAAGCCTTTGTAAGATATCAATATAGCTTTCAGACATTTTTTCAGAGTTTGATGCATATTTTGAATGTAGTTTAGCACAATTTTTCTTGACAAGACTGGTTAGCAATGAATGTTTGCTCACCAAATTGCAAGCATCTCAAGGTTGTGGATATAAACACACTCATCATTTATTGTTGGCTTGTAGGATTTTTTAGATTCACTATCAATAACCAATGTCGATGATGATTGTGCATTCCACGAAGATTTCTAGCGACATTGTAATTTGTGGCCTTTTTTCCTTAGGAAAGTGTACTAAGTACATTTGGTGTGCCTCTGCACCATGTTCAATAGTTGTTCATAATCCACCATTGGATCCATGCAAGAAATTTGTGCACTATCAAGTAAACATGGGTCCTCCAAAGAAGAGTGGTGGACTATTGATATTAGTTGTTTTGGGGAATGAGGATTCCATGCAGGAACATAGAGATCAAAGAATTTTTTTGCCTACTAAAGCTCATGTGGGTTGGACCAATCAAGCATGTCCATATTCAGGGTACTTGGAAGCCACAAGAAACCATGGACATGTGTTGATCCATGATGTTGCCACTCATACCTATACCAGTAATCCATTGTATGGAAAAGCCTCTCAATAACCTCTTCATGGAAAATGGTGAGCCGCAAGTGCATGTACAAGGTTGTTATGTGTAGGTCATGGATGACATTTTCTACGAAGCATCCTCAGGAGTATGAAATATGTGGCTAGGCATGAGGATCAATTACCTTATGTAAATCAGACCATTTTATGTCTACAGAGCTCAGAGTGAAGAAGAGAGTCAATGTGTCAAGCTAGTGGATCATCACCGCTAGCTCTTTCCAACACTTTCCCCAATATGAGTGTGTCCCTCGTAAGGATGCACCAAAGAAAAAAAGCTAGTTTTCTATCTGGGTGTCTGGTGCATCCTAAAGCATTTGTCAAAAAGAAACCATATACTTTTAGATCCTTTCTTCCAAGTTTGTTTTCATGAAAATGAAAGTCGACTATTGGCTTTGATGTCTCATTATCAAATTATAAAGGTAATATCTAAATTTGACATGCCTCCCAAATCTATTATCCTAGTGTCTGATCAAGTGCAATTCATATTCATATAAGTGAATCGTATTTTATTCATTGATAGGGTTTAGAATTTATCTCAGGCCAAGGCAAAGTATCTTGACTAATGTGTTCAATCTGCAAGGCATCTCTAATTAACTATAATTCTAGGGAGGGTTGGGAATCAATGGAATAAATGATGAGTCCTCAAGCGCTATTTCCTCATCAGTAGTACTTTTTGAAGTTGCCACTAGTTCAACTATGTTATGTACTAGTTCTTTCATTGTGTGTAGAAGATTGGAAATGTTAGTACTTATAGTAGACAACAAATTTAAAGCATTGCAATCAATTGAAACATCACTAGAGTATGGATCATTCTCAATTTTGTATATTAATGCAGTCATTACATTATCTTTTTCAGCAAAGCAATCATAGTTTGTCCCCTAAATGACAGTTCTTCGAACAATCACCATTTCAACATCATGTAGGCAACATGGTAACAAAGTTGCAATGGTACTGATGTCTTGAGGGAAGCTTATAGTATGGCCACTATATTTTTATTGGCCTCCTCTAGCATTGGTTGCTTGTAAAACTGGAGAAACTCTAGCTATAAGCATTTCTTCAACCTAAGTAAGTTTTCCAAGGACAAGAGGTTGTGGTCTTGGATCCATATTGTTTTCTAAATTGAATATATGGATGCCCTTTACAGAAGCACGACACATGAAAACATCAGTGTTGGATACTCACACTTTCAGTCTGACGTATCTTTCCTTGCAAACACTACAAAATTTCAAATGAAATAAAGCATCAATGCACTGGTAGAGGGAATACATTGCAACATGAAAAGAATCTCCAAAAATTCTGCTACAGTGATGGTGGGATGATGATGCAGATGGAAATCCATGCTTGACAAGGGCTTGTTGAGGAATACAACCACCCATTGTTGAGGCACCTTCACTGGGAAGGTTGTGTGGAAGCTAGCAAGGGATGGGGCATGTAGGACTATAGAAGCGATCATGTTCTTCCAAAAATTTTGGTAGTACTTGTAGAGCAACCACTTGATTAGGTGGTTTCAAGTAACAAAGGACTACAATGACTCTTTGTTGCAAGTATTTTGCTAGACGACTAAAAAAATTTGGTCTCTATGCCACACATAATAGAATTGGTTTATTTGGCATTATACTACCATTTTTTTGGTCCACACTTGATGTAGTACTAAAACTTGAATAAGGCTAAGGATCCTCCAACCATAATATGATGAAAATAATAAAATACTTGGAAACACCAACTTAAAGAAAAATGACATAACTAAACAAGTCAAGCCAATTGAATATGAAACAATATAGCCAAAGCAAGAGAATAACACTCAACAATGCCCTATGGAAAACAACATAAACTCTATAACATTAACTATCTTATTGTGTTGTAGCTATAAATGAAACAATACTAGTTTCAATAGTTTCCTATATGGAAAACCCACAAAATAGAAGAAACTGTAGTAATAAAACCATGCAGAAGAAACAAGGAAAAAATAACCTGCACAGGCACAAATTCTTTTTTCAATAGTGCCTTATAGAGAACAATCAAAGCATACATATATGCATATGTATATGTACATGTATCTATGCATATGCAATGCATTTTTGGATGGAGACTATAATGAAGTGAAGGTACAATGCATTTTTTAAAGGAGAGTGTAACACTATTGTTGCTTATGCTTATGCATCATTCTTTCCTTCATTCCACTCTTTATCTAAAAGAACTTCACTTTTTTGATTGCATATGCCTATAGATATGCATATATTACGGTGAAGAAAATAAAGTGCTTGCAAACAACAACTTAAAGAGCAACAGTGTACCTAAAGAGCATATAGGAAATATAAAATGAAACACAACAAAGGAAGGCCTACTCTCCACCCTACCATATTGGGACATGGAGCCCCATGGGCTCTCACAAAATCCCTGAGAAACAACATACATTTTCCACCACTTCGATCAATGGTGAAACTAATATTTCTTATTACACTTCATATACTACCTATCATTCTAACAACTCCTTTTTGATGATGAAATAAATAATAACTAAAAAGGTGCATCTAACTTCAAATATCTATATATCGGTGTCCATTTTGTTTTGCAAGAACATATGTAGGCATTGCATGCCCTCGATGCATTTGTAGAAATCTATTGTGTAGATATATATAAATACAAAAAAATGTGTGGGAATGTATTTATGTGGAATTAAATATAGAGAATAGGTATACTTTCTACCACTCTAATAAGAACAAAGATCAATGTTTAATATTACACTTAATATACAACCTAAGTATATTCATACAAATGTTATGTGCATGTAATCTCACAAACATATATAACTACACATATAGGAAATAATATGAAACACATCAAAATAAGGCCTGCTCTCCACCCTACCATATTGGGTCATGGAGCTACATGGTCTCTCACCAAACCCCCGAGCAAGAACATACATTGTCCACCACTATGATCAATGGTGAAACCAATTTTCTTATTACACCTAATATAGATCATATCATTCTAATAGTTCCTTTTTGAGGATGAAAGGAATTATAGTCAAGCCCTGGCAACCGACATCATGTGTTGGATGCATATGTAGGAATTTTCTTCTTGGAAATATAAAACTATATGCAAAAAAAAGAAACCTGCCCATGCACAAAATTCTTTTTTTCAACAATTCCTTATGGAGAATAGCCAAAGCATACATATATGGATATGTATATGTAAATGTATTTATGCATATTCAATAAATTTTTTATGGAGAGTGTAATGAAGGGAAGGTACGGTGCATTTTTCAAAGGAGAGTGTAATGTTGATGTTGCTTATGTTTATGCATCGTTCCTTCCCTCATTCCACCCTCCATCTAAAAGAACTTATCTTTTTTATTGCATATGCATATATTATGACGAAGACAATAAATTTCTTGCAAAAACCAACTTAAAGATCAATAGTGTAGCTAAAGAGTGGATATGAAATATAAAATGAAATACAACTAAAAAATGCTTGCTCTCCACCCTACCATATTGGGTCATGGAGCCCCATGAAACCTCACCAAACCCCCGAGCAAGAACATACATTGTCCCAACTTCGATCAATGGTGAAACCAATGTTTCTTATTACAATTAATATACAACCTATCATTCTAACAACTCCTTTTTGAGGCTAAAAGAAATAATAACTAAAAGGGTGTTTCTAACTTCAAATACCTATATATCGGTGTACATTTTGTTTTATAAGAACATGTGTAGGCATTGAATTCCCTAGATGCATTTATAGGAATCTATTACACAAATATATAAACACACAAAAAGAATGTGTGGGAATGTATGTATGTGGAATTACATATAGAGAATAGGTATACTATCTAGCAATCTAATAAATACATAGATCAATGTTTAATATTACACTTAATATATAGCCTACTCTACATACGAATGTTATGTGCATCTAATTTTAAAAACATACATAACTACACATACGAAAAATAATATGAAACACACCAAAGGAAGGCCTGCTCTCCACCATACCATATTGGGTCATGGAGCCGCATGGGCTCTCACCAAACCCCTGAGCAAGAAAATAAATTGTCTATCACTATGATCAATTGTGAAACCAATGTTTCTTATTACACCTAATATAGGGTATGTGCAGGATCATCATGGAAAAAATAGGCCCTTAAGTGGCAAAAAATTCTAAAAAATCAGAGTTACGCAGCTTGACATAAAAATTTGAATAATTTATCTATATTATTTCAAAAATATGTAACAATAGAATATGTAGAAAATTGGATGTAGTTTCTAAACTACTAGGTTTGTTTAAAAAACAAAAAATCTATTTGGTGAAAATTTGAAATTTCAATGTAGTAGTACTTAAATTTCAAGGAAAACATATGAAGTAGTTGTTTGTCTGACCACCCTAACCACAATAAAATGGCAATATTTTTTTTATAAGATTTTAGATATAAGTAGAGGACTCATGTCCTGATGTGATGCATATTTTTTTGTAATTTGTTTCCAACTAAATAATTAATTATGAATTTTTTATTACAACTTCTAAAAAATATAAAAAACTCGTATGTCTGACCACCTTAACTTGGTCAAAACTTCATGAAATTCAATTTTTCTTTTTTTAATCCTATAGTATGTAAAGCATAGAATGTGACGCATGTTTTGGATTCTAAAAAATGTGATACCCTTTGAAAGCTATAGATGTTTTTCAATCAGCCTATCAATCAGGACTTTAGTTGTAATTCGAATAACTTTGAAAAAAAGTCTTTAGGTGTGATTTTATGGCTAGTTGCATCTCCTCAACCTAGATTTCTCCATGATTATCAATAGGAATCCATCATCAACTCTTTGAAATGTTGAATCTTGAATGAGAAGTGAGCTTGAAGACCTATAAAAACCCTAGTTTTCTTCCTTAAAGCTTCAACTTTGTTGTAGAAAATTATAATGAAACTTATTGTGGAAGAATCCTAAAACTTGACTTTTGAAATTTCTTTTTAAAAATGACTAAGAGATGTGAAAAAATGACCTAAAATTTGTATTTATAGGAATCAACACCTAATTTTCCCATTATTTAGACGTAAGAGGCTGACATCCATTGAAACATTAAGTTGAATTAATTAAATTCCCACTGAAAATTGAATTTCCCCCAAAAAGGGACTCATTTGTCACCCTTGGAAAATGGGTCCCACTAGAGGGGACTCATTCGCCATAGGTGGTGAATGGGTCCCACTAGTCATTTTTGGAGGTGGGTTTTTGTGATATGCATGAATTAAGTTTTGTTTGTCAGGTTTTAGATGATTTCTCAAGTGAAATAGGCCTCTAGATAAAAAAAAATGGGTCTTAAGGGCCTATAAATCCTGTTTTGAGGAATGAATAATGTAGGGGTGTCTAAAAGTAGATCCAAATTAAGCATGAATTTTTCTCTTATCTCAAGAGTGTCCAATTTTCTATGCTACATTTAGGCCCCACTTTAGCGCCCATATGACTCTACGTGCATATGTAAGTTGAAGAACTCTAAACAATACACTTTATTGCATGAAAGGATACTCATTGAAAAGATAGGAGAATGAAGCCCCCAGTGTAGTTATCTACAAAACCACAACATTGGGAACCGCATCATGTAGGAAAAAAATGTTAATTTTCCAAAAACCCTTTTTCCTAACTCCTAGAAATCCAATTTGAGGGTAGATGTATGCCCCCACTTGATTCTGCTTGCTTTATGGGAATGAAATCAAGGTAGCAATCTAGCCACGTCAAAGAAGGAACAATCATATCATAGGGAATTTCCAAGTACCATGCCACATAATGATAGACAAGTGATGATGTTAGTTGGAGAATCATGACTCCAATGCATCAAATGGAATAAAAAATGGAGTTCCCTAGCTCCTGCTATGGTGTTTTTGAAGAAAAGGTACTTCAAAAACTCTTAAGAAAGAAAATAGCCCTATTTTAATGTATAAGAGTAAAAAGGGTGAAAGGATGTTAAAAGAGGTAGAGGAGAGAGAATTTTCACTTACTATTTCATTTTACCTTCTTGTAGCTTGAGAGTGACAAGTAAGAGGAGGAGATGCCAAGTAGACGGGGTTACACATCTTCACAATTGAATGAGCTTTAAGAGTAAGTGGCACGCGATGAACTCTACCATGAGGTGAGTCAATTATACAACTTTCGCTTAGTGATTTTGTAATGATTTAGTGATTTTTAATTTATTTATAGGTTAATTTAGGATATTGGAAAAAAAGTTTGCAAAGTGTCCCTTTTTTTCGCAAAGTGTCCCTTTTTTTCGCAAAGTGTCCCTTTTGTTCGCAAAGTGTCCCATTTCTTCACGAAGTGTCCCAAAAGGGTTCTAAAGTGTCTAGGGCCTTTACAAAAGCACACTAGATTGACTTTAGCATACTTTCATGATGACTAATGTAAAAATTGAAGATATTAAATGAATTTTAAGAGTATAATGTTATGATTTTGGTAGGTACCTGCCTGGTCATGACAACATCTAGGAGGGAGACAGATTATCTTTCTTAGAAATTTAGCCCCAACACTGTCAGCAGAAGAGATAGAGCATCTACAAGTAGTAGGAATCTATTGGGAATATTTGATGCCACCTATGAGATACCATGATGCCATGCTCATGGCTCTATGTGAGCGTTGGGATGCCAACACATGTATGTTTCACCTTATGACTAGGGAGATGACCACCACCTTCGAGGATGTACACTAAATTCTCCAAGTTCCTATTTGAGGAGAACAAGTATATTTTTGAGGTGATCGATAATTCCACAAGAAGATGGTGGACATGGAGTATTGCTTGGATGGAACTATTCACAATGAGTGTGTGAGAGTGTGAATCAAGTTTCCTATTCTTCTATATTTGCAAGTTCCCATTGTGAGATGGATTATGATGCATAGAGTAGCTCTTATTCTCAATCCTAATGGACGATAAACACACTTGGATAGAGGATTTGTATACTTGATTCATGGGATGGAAGAGTGGAGGAAAATCTATGCTTAGGGACGCTACATCCTAGCACATATTTATTATGATCTTGGCCGATTTGTGGTCTGAGAGATTGATAGTATGGTGCACTATACACTTTTACAAGTGTGGTGCCTCAAGCATATTAAATACACCAAGCATGTCAGGTTCCTGTGTGTTATAGTTGTAGGATATCCATGAGCCTTTGACTATCCTCTATGACACTTATGGCTATATGAAGATCTATATTTTTCGAGGGTGAGATTTGACTGGATGGAGGAGGAAGAGATCCTATGGAGACCTTATCTACTCACAATACAGTGACCAAATCCCACAAGACAGCTGAGGATGTAGATGGACATATTTTTAGCTAGAAAGCATGACTATGTTGTACAAACTTTCTATTATAGGTGAGTCATGTGATCGTTTGTGCAGGTCCAGACACCACTGAGGGCATTCCCATTCATCAGGAGATTAGTGGAGAGTGCCCAGAGGCCAGGGGATACCATTAGGCTCACTATAGACCATGTTTTCTAGAGTGACTCTAATGATTCAAATCATGATTAGCCACTAGTCTCTGATGCTAATGATGTTGATAGCATATATGAGCATGAGGAGTGGTGGTAGGTGACACAACCAGCTCCTATGTTTCCCATAGATGTCGCTATAAGTGATGTACGACTAGCACTAGAAGAGGGAGATGAGGTAGAGAATAGGGTTCAGGATGTGTGATATAGGCTGGAAGATATATTTACTGACGTTATCAATGATGAATATAATTAAAGTGTGGATCTTAATTATGAGGACTAGGATGGAGGAGAGGAGGATGAGGATGAGGAGGATTATGAGGAGGATGAGTATTATGAAGAGGAGCAACCCCTAAGTGAGGGTGATGAGGTAGCAACTGAGGATCGACACGAGCGAGGAGAGTCCTCACACACTCGTTTGACTAGATCACGTATAGTAGATATAGTAGACATCAATGACCATAGTCAAATAGATGTTAGCACATCCTCCATTCCCCCATAGAGGATGAGGTTGATCTCCCTCAACCGATTGGAGACATAGGTGATGATTTATTTATTTTATGCATGTAATTTAGTGTTTTATGCTTTATATATATATATATATATATATCATGATGATATTTACTAATTTTGAACCATTTCTATCTTGCAAGAGTGTTGAGAGACTAGCAAGAGTTCTATCATAAATCTACTGCAAAGATAGTACCGGCATCCATTGATGAGGAGATGGACCCTGATTATGTGCCCCCACTGATCGTGGAGGAGGAGCCAAAGTTTCTTATACTTTTCAAGAGGCTATGGGAAATGTACGAGAGCATGAGGATATGAATCCATCAAGATGGAAGTGCAGGATAGTCATCCTAGACTCCAGCAGAGGTGGAGAGACTACATGCAGAGCTAGCACAACTACAGGTAGAGAGGGATCAGATGGTTGAGCGTCTTGTGGCTCTCAGGTGAGTATAGGGTCTGGAGTATGCACTCAAATTCATTGGGTCATGATCATGATCACACATGACCATCTCACAATGTCCAGGGACTAGATCATAGGCACCAAAGCCCAAGAGGTCTAGTTCTCACAGACCATGGTTATTTTGTATATGATAATGAGATCTACATAAATCTTGTGATATATATATATACATGCACATTTTATGTTGTTATGATTTGTATTGTAAATGTTAAATTTCAATTTTATTATTTACATGACTTAGTTAAAAGTATTTAATTAATGTCTACATGATTTATCATGATTTATGTGATCTAATGTTAAACATATTACAGTTTCGCTTTAGATACAACATTGTCGAGTTAAAGAAAGTATGTTAAATTCGATACACCTATAATTCAAATAAGGATCGAACTTAACATAACATAAGGATGAATAGTATGAAATATAAAGTAATTATAAAAATAACTTAAATAATTACCTTAGTGTTATAGACAAACATATGATCGGTTGTCAAGAATGAAGCAATGTAAAAGTTATTTAGAATGAAACCAAATAACTTTAGACAACACTAATTTTTGATCTATACTATTCGAAAACATTAGAGGTAATACCGACACAGATGTGTGGAATTAATAGGTTCCCTAAGGGGTGTTTTGTTGAGATCTGTTAATATGTAAGCACCAAACCCATAACTAGTGTCGACTATGTAAGGTTCTAACCAGTTAGGGATGAATTTATCTCTATCTTCATGGTCATCTTAAGTATTTTGTTGATTCTCATAGATAATGAAATCAACTTTACAAAATGTTTGAGGAATGCCATGAGTGTTGTGTTTTCATTGTAATTGTTTAATGTAAGCTTGGAGATGCTCAAGAGCATTAATGCACTTTTCATCGAGCATCTCAACCTAATGCAATTATTGGTCTTTATAAGTGTCTTCATCAATGAGGTCTTGGAGATTCATCAGTACCATAAACAAGGTTATAAGTTGTAGTTACCATAGATAGTCTAACACTTGCTCAATAAGCCCAAAATTCATAATGTAATTATGTATGCCAATCCTTATGATGTTTGATAATAGTTTCTTTAGGATTTGTTCAAGAATCTTATTAGTGCTTTCAACTTGTCCATTGGATTTTCGATAATAGGGTGTGGAAAATCGATGTTGGAAGTTGAATATTTCAAGAAATTTCTTAACCTCGTTATTCTAAAATGGGGTTCCATTGTCTAAAATGATTGTGGAAGGACGTCCAAAGTGAGCAATTATGTGTTCTAATATAAACCAAAAAATTACTTTAGTATTTGTTGATCGAAGAGGACTAGCTTCCACCCATTTTGTGAAATATTCTATTGTGGTTATGATAAATGTATGCCTGATAGAAGAGGGTGGTGAAATATTTCCAATAAGATCCACTCTCCATAGTGAAAATGACCAAATGGGAATTTGGGAATGGAGCTCAAAAGCAGGCGCATGAATCAAATTTCTATGTTTTTGACATTTGTGACATTGTTTAAAGTAAGTGAATCATTATTTCTCCATATGTCTCCAATAATATCCCATATGGATGAGTTTTTGCACTAACAACCATTCTTTGAAATGACCTCCACAGGCACCAACATGAGACTACTCAAGGGCTATAAGAATTTCAAAATCCTTAAGAAACCTTAGTAAGAGACCATTGAAGGATCTTCTATACAACACATCAATCAGTATCACATATTTGCTTGCTATTTTGAGGAAATGATTTTGAGTGTTGGTCATTGAGGGCTCAAGAATGGTACCATATTTTAAATAATTGTATATTGTGTCATACCATTATTGCAAGCCATCTTGAGTTATGGTTAAAATTACATCTACTCAAGTATCAATCAAAGGTTTCATGATTGAATAAATAAAAAAGGTGAAGTCTTTTGAAGGATTGTGTGGGGATATAAGAGAGGCTACACTCGCCATTGCATCTACATGTCAATTATCTTTTCATGGGATGTTATCAATGGTGAATGATTCAAACTTATCTAATAGTATCATTGTAAGATCCTTGTATCTTGATAATTTTTCATGTTTAGTTTGATATGTTCTAGTGATTTGTTTGATTACTAGTTGTGAATCACCAAAGATCTTGATACCTTTTGTACCCATGGTTAAAGCAATTCACAATCCTGCAATTAATGCATCATACTCAGTTGTTTTATTACTACATAGGAAATTTAAGTGATAGGACAAGGGAATAGGATTTCCTTAGTGTGGAATTAATACCACTCTAGCAACGAAACTTGTTCTACACTTAGATTCATCAAAATGCAATTCCCATGTTTCAACATCTGCAATCAAGACACTATGATTAGGAAAGAAGCCATGATTAGCTAAAGTGAGAGGAGAGGGAGAATCAACTAAGTGATCGGTTAAGGCTTGTCCTCTGATTGATTTTTGTGAAGAATAATTAAGGTCAAACTCAATTAACAACATCACACACTTAGCTAAGCATTCAAATAGGTTGGTTTTATTAAAAAGATGCTTAAGGGGATTAATTTTTTTCATGAATTGTATATCAACATTTAGTAAATAATGATGCAACTTACTACTAGCAAATATAAGAGCTCAAGTTTTGTTCCCAATTGGTGAATATTGAGTTTCATAATAAATTAAAGATTGACTAATGTATTAAATAGAATGTTATTTTCCATGATCATCTTGTTGAGCCAACAATGTTGCAAGAGCATGGGTTGATGTGGCTATGTAAAGGATAAATGGTTTGTTTGGAATTGTGGGTTGAAAAACAAGCGGAGTGGCAAGGTATTCCTTTAAACTCTGAAAATCCTATTTAAAATCCTCATTCCAATCAAAAGGTACATCCTCTTTGAGGAGATGTGTGTACGGTAAAGTGTGATTGGCTAAAGATGTGACAAAACAGTGGATAGCTTGAATTTGGCCTTTTGATGTACACAATTGGGAAATGTTCTTAGGAGGTGGCATGTTAATAATGGCATCAATTTTCCTTATGTCCACCTCTATGCCTCTATGATATATGACAAGCACCAAAATTTTACCACTATCTATGCCAAAGACACTTTTTTGGATTTAATTACATGTCATATTTACGTATTCGTTCAAATATTTTTCAAAGAACATTTACATTGTCTTGTCTTGTTAATAATTTAGCAAGGATGTCATCAACATAATCTTTGAAGATTTTATGTATGTAATCATGAAATATCAATGTCACTGCTCGTTGATAAGTTGCACCGACATTCTTTAAACCGAAAGACATCACAACCCAACAAAACATTCCCCAAATAGTTATAAATGCAATTTTGTATTGATCTTGAGGATTGATAAGGATTTGATTATAACCAGAAAATACATCCATGAATGACAAAAAAGCATGTCCAACAATTGAATCCATGATCATGTCAATATTAGGAATTAGAAAGTCATCTTTTAAAGAGGCTTTATTCAACTCATGAAAAATTTGTATATATCCTAATACAATTATCGAGTTTAGCAACAACAAAAATGTTTGAGATCCAAAGAGAATAATCAATAGGGTGAATGAAACCTACATCAAGGAGTTTTTCAAGATCTACTTTAACATGGAAGGCTATGTTGGGGTACATTTTTCTTATCTTTTGGAAAATGGGTTTAGCATTTTCAGTGAGAATGATGTTGTGTGTCATAATTTTCAAGTCAATTCCTGGTATATCAGAATATTTGCAAGCAATTTTTTTAGGAAAATCATGAAGCAAGGTTGTAGTATCCTCTTGTTCTTCATCATCAAGGCACTTCCCAATTTTAATAACTTTATCTTTATAATCGATTTCCATTGGAACATCAATTGTATCTCCTAAGGGGAGTGCATTCGATTTAGGAACTTCAAGATTATATGGTTTTTCAGTGATATCACTATCTTTTTGCTTGGTGATTATTATAGCACAAGTAACCCATTTCATGGGAGTAGTAAAGGATGTGTTATCATAAACTCCTAACATTTGTTTCAGAGTTTCATCACTGTCCACATATTTCCATGATGGTGATAAGTTCGTATCAAGAAATTCAGGATGTTTGATTGTGAGTTTTTGTTTTGGTTGACATGTAATAGTGTTGATATTAAAAGATGGTCATTGAGTAGCTTTTGTCATTTTAGAAAAAGAATATCCCAACCCAGTTTTTGTCTCTTGTGTATTAGGATCAATAGGGACATGAATACCTTGTTCATGCTTTCCACACTCTTTTCTAGTATATCCTAATTTTTCACAATTTCATAGCCTTTTACATAAAGTCTTTCCATTTATTTTGGATTAGGCCAATGCTGATAATCTATCTCATCAAAGTTTGTTGTATATGTTGTAGTTTCTTCCAAAGTAGAAGAGATAGATGTTGGAAAATATTTTTCTGAATTATAAGTTGACATGATGGTTGTGTTCTTGTTTCTCATCCTTCTTTTGTGTGATTATGTGTTTTGCCATAAATGAAGGTATGAATTCTGAGGATCCCCAATCATCACCAAATAATTTAGCCATTGATTCCTCATCTTTTTGTTCAATTTCAAGAGGTTCTATATTGGAAATTAGAATTAATGTTTTTAGAGGACTTGCAGTTCCTTTTTCAAGGTGCAAGGAACTTCCAGGCTTGGGGTCTATTTCAACTTAATAAATATTGTTCACATTAACATCCTTAGTCTTAAATTGTTCAAAACAAACCTCAGTGGATGTCTTAAGTGAGATGAAGTCCTGGATGGACTCATCTAACAATTCAAGGTCATCACGATTAAAAGGTTTGAGGGGTAAATTATCACCAATTGGTTTAAGCTTCTTAGGGTAAACTTTAGAGGTGTTAACATTCATTGTTGTAGGTTGGTCACAAAACACCTTAGTGGATGACTTAGGCAAGATGAAGTCTTGAAGCGATTCATCTAATAGGTGAAAGTCATCATAACCAAAAGGTTTGAGAGGTAAGTTATCATTAACTAGTTTAGGCTTCTCATGGTAAGCTTTAGAGGATGAAGTGAGTGAGAGGAAGTCCTGAAGGACTTCATCTAACTTTTCTACACCATCCCTACTAAGAGAATTGGATGAGATGGTATTTCTAAATTGAATCATTTGTTTGAAAGGTTGGTTTCATGTTTTTGGTTTTCTATTGTTGGTTTTTTGTATTAACAAATATGATTTTAAAGAACTAAGAACTAATGCTAAAAAGGAAACATGAAAAAATATTAGACTATCGATAATTCCATGAAAGGAAATGATGCTTATGCAAATGATTTAGATATAACAGAAGGTAACTGAACTAAAATAGGAATGAAATTGCAAAGAAAAGAAAAGTGCAAAGTAGGAAACTGAATTATGAAAACACTGATACAAAAAGTGCACTGGGACTGATTTGCTCAAGGTGGCAAATGAGTCCAAGGAGAGGTATTTTAATTTTTTTTTACTTTTCTGGATGTGTATAGGCCCATATAGTGTAAATAAAGACTGGAAATGTAGAATTTTGGAATTATCTAATGAAATGAAATACAATAATGAACTCTAAATGATACTTTCAATAGTGCAATTTTAAGAAGCCCAAGGATGTGAAAACAATGCAAAAGACAATGCTATTGAGTCTTAGGATGCAAATGAAAATGTAAAATAGAAAGATATAATGTTCAATATGTAGGTTCACCAAAATGAACCAACAATTTTGTGGTTGACTATGTGCTTCTCTTGCACTCTTAGGATATTTCACCTAAAAGGAGAGAGATAGAACTCCAAAATTGAAGTGGTTCACTCAAAATAAGGAATGTATGGTGTGATTATGACTAAATGAAATAATGTGCATGTAATGAAATGATGAAATTAAATGGGTATGAATGAAAAACTAATGAAATATGCTATGTTTGAAAACTTAATGACATTTGCAAAAAGCTTAAAAGATGAACAAAAATGCAAAAAGGACTAAAAAAAAAGTTGTAACTTAGAATGTATGCACCTGTGAGATTGATGAAGACTAGAAAGCACTCTAGAAATATGGAAAAATTGAAATTTTAGTTGACTGGGACTTATTCGCCACCCTGGGCTAATCCATCTCAGGTTAGAATTTTTTCCTGGAAACTAGTTTCTTCTCACTGGGTACTAGAATTTGCAGATAAATTTGTCAGCCACCTCATGAGGGAATCATTCACCATCCATGATGAATTATCCTACTTTCAATTTTCTGTAAACTTAGATCTCATACTTGCACCTTGTCACATGTACACTGCTTCTTGATGAGAATTTGGATCATGATCTCTAAAAATACCTACAAAACAAAAAATTTGTTGTCTAATTGGGGGTTTTCCTTGTTCAAACCCCTAGTTGGGTAATCAAACCTTGGATGGACAAAAATCTACATAAAACCCTAGCCTTAGGTGTGTTAAAGACAAGGAAAATCTAAATTATGACAAAACCCTATTCTAATGTGCTAGAATAAGATGTGTAAATGTGATTTGAATGATACAAGACTTCAACACTATAAATACTACAACATATCAAAATACATGTAAATGAAATGTAAACCTTAAGTATGAAGATAGAGAGATTATGGCAGATGGAATCACTTTGAAAATGAGTCTTTAGGTGTGATTTTATGGCTAGTTGCACCTCCTCAACCTAGATTTCTCCATGATTCTCCATAGGAATCCATTATCAACTCTTTGAAATGTTGAATCTTGAATGATAAGTGAGCTTCAAGACGTAAAAAATCCCTAGTTTTCTACCTTAAAGCTTCAACTTTGTTGTAGAAAATCATAATGAAACTTATTATGGAAGACTCCTAAAACTTGAATTTTGAAATTGATTTTTAAAAATGACTAAGAGATGTGAAAAAATGACCTAAAATGAGTATTTATAGGAATCAACACCTGATTTTCCTATTATTTAGACCTAAGAGGTCAACATCCATTGAAAAATTAAGTTGAATTGATTAAATTCCTGCTCAAAATTGAATTTCCCCCCAAAAGGAACTTATTTGCCACCCTTGGTGAATGGGTCCCACTAGAGGCTATTCATTTTCCCAAGGTGGTGAATGGGTCCTACTAATGGTTTTTGGAGGTAGGTTTTTGGTATATGCATGAATTAAGTGTTGTTTGTCGGGATTTAGATGATTTCTCAAGTGAAATGTGCCTCTAGATAAAAAATAATGGGTCTTAGGGGCCTATAAATGTTGTTTTAAAGAATGAATAATGAAGGGGTATCTAAAAGTAGGTCCAAAGTAAGTGTGAAATTGTCTCTTTTCTCAAGAGTTTCCAATTTTCTATGCTACAAAAATATACACACTAAAAAAGTATGTGTAGAAATGTATGCACGTGGCCTTAGATTTAGAAAATATACATATAGATGAATGGAAACTTGTAGATATACATACATACTGATACATGTGTTGAATAGGGTGATCAAACTTCAACCTTCAGAGAAACTTGTAATCCTAGCTCATAGCTCTAACAGCAGGTAAAGCCACAAAAGAATGCCCAATAATACCTTATTGAAAATTGCAAAGACTTTTCATCACCTCTTATGTGGTTTTGAATGGAAGGTGTTATTACAACCATCACCAATACATGAAAACCATACAATATTAATATTGATGCTAGGAGGGTGATCTTGTATGAAGGTGCAAGTCTGATCATCTGTTGTGAAGTTTTTGTGAAGGTGGTTGGAGAGAATTTTGTATTTTTTGCATGGGGCAATGATTCCAAAAGCAATACAAAATTCTTGGTAATGGCACAATTGATTAGAGTGATGGACAATGTATGTCCCCTATGTGCAAATATGTATGTATGTCATATTAGATACAAACAACATTGGTTCCATAAGGCATTGTTCATTGTTGTTCTCTAGCTTAGGGCATATTGTTTCATTTTCAATAAGGTATTGTTGGAAAGGCTATATTATTTCATTTGTGATAAGGTACTATTGAGAAAAGACTCTACTTTTTCATGGGTTTGTTACTGTGATTTTTTGTTTGATGCCATGATTGATCACAGTTATGACAATGTATTTCCCCTATATGTAGATATGTATGTATGTCATAGTAGATGTAAACAACATTGATACATAGTGATCCCTATGTTTATTCTAAGGGGACATTCTTTGAATGATAAGTTGTATTTTAAGTGTTATATGGAACATTGATGCCACCATTGATCTAAGCTTAGGAACTCACATGTAGCAGCAATATAATCTACACTCAGCCAACAAAAGAAGATTAAAACTACAAAAATCAAATGGAAAAATTATGGAAACCTCCAGTTGTGTAGTTTTCCCTTATTGTGTGAACTTTGGCTAGAATTTTCATCAGCCTTCCCAAATTTTTACCCTTCCAGAACCCAGATTCCGCTTGGAAAAAAGGTGGTGGATTTTTTTATTTTTTAATTAAAATCATTTGGCATCTTGATAGAGAATGCCAATGAAATTAAATGTTGGTTGGCATCAACATTAATTGTTGTATGGTTTCTCTATGGTGACAATGTTTGCAAATTAACAAAATTGTCCATGTTCTTCTTGAAGGATATTTTTATTTGTCTTGACCTCAATAAGGATTTATTACAATGGGAGGCTATATATTGAGTGTTAGATGGAATATTAGTGAAATCCTTATTAAGGCCTAGACAAATAATGACTATCCTTGAAGCCATACAAAAACAATCAATAATGTCTTATCCAAAAGAACATGAACTATTTTATTACTTTGTAACCATTCCCATTGCACATAAAACATAGATCAAATAATTTATTTAAGGCCATAGAACAAAAATCAACAATGTATTTATGGATAATAGCATGAACTATTTTATTACTTCGAAAAACAAGAATAATTTCAATAAATATACTATGCTTCTCTTGAATAGGGTAAGTATAGCCATCAATCGAAAAATATGTACCCATTCTTTTGTCAATTGTTGCAAAATTTTTGGATGAATGGATACATGACCAAGCCATGCCAAAAAACAATAATTTTTTGTGGAGAACTTTAAGTATAGGCCTACAAAAAAATAGTAATTATCTTATGAAAAGAATAAACATATGAAGGAGTATATATGGATTTTTTTTGCATC
>VDFB02056351.1:15654872-15685271 GCA_007258455.2 Sequoia sempervirens
TGCAAAAACCAACTTAAAGATCAATAGTGTAGCTAAAGAGTGGATATGAAATATAAAATGAAATACAACTAAAAAATGCTTGCTCTCCACCCTACCATATTGGGTCATGGAGCCCCATGAAACCTCACCAAACCCCCGAGCAAGAACATACATTGTCCCAACTTCGATCAATGGTGAAACCAATGTTTCTTATTACAATTAATATACAACCTATCATTCTAACAACTCCTTTTTGAGGCTAAAAGAAATAATAACTAAAAGGGTGTTTCTAACTTCAAATACCTATATATCGGTGTACATTTTGTTTTATAAGAACATGTGTAGGCATTGAATTCCCTAGATGCATTTATAGGAATCTATTACACAAATATATAAACACACAAAAAGAATGTGTGGGAATGTATGTATGTGGAATTACATATAGAGAATAGGTATACTATCTAGCAATCTAATAAATACATAGATCAATGTTTAATATTACACTTAATATATAGCCTACTCTACATACGAATGTTATGTGCATCTAATTTTAAAAACATACATAACTACACATACGAAAAATAATATGAAACACACCAAAGGAAGGCCTGCTCTCCACCATACCATATTGGGTCATGGAGCCGCATGGGCTCTCACCAAACCCCTGAGCAAGAAAATAAATTGTCTATCACTATGATCAATTGTGAAACCAATGTTTCTTATTACACCTAATATAGGGTATATGCGGGATCATCTTTGTATGGAAAAAATAGGTACATAAATTGGCAAAAATTCTAAAAAATGGGGAGATTCTGTGACTTGACATAAAAATTTAAGATAATTTATCTATATTATTTCAAAAATATGTAACAATAGAATATGTGAAAATTGGATCTTAGTTTCTAAGCTTCTAGGATTTTATTTTAAAAACAAAAAAAATCTATTTGGTGAAAATTTGAAATTTCAATGTAGTAGTACTTAAATTTCAAAGGAAAACATATCTCAAGTAGTTGTTTGTAGAGCCACCCTAACCACAATAAAATGGCAATATTTTTTTTATAAGATTTTAGATATAAGTAGAGGACTCATGTCCTGATGTGATGCATTTTTTTGTAATTTTTTCCAAGTAAATAATTAATTATGAATTTTTATTACAACTTCTAAAAATATAAAAAACTCGTATGTCTAACCACCTTAACTTGGTCAAAACTTCATGAAATTCAATTTTTCATTTTTTAATCCTATAGTATGCAAAGCATAGAATGTGACACATGTTTTGGATTCTAAAAAATGTGATACCCTTTGAAAGCTTTAGATGTTTTTCAATCAGCCTATCAATCAGGACTTTAGTCGTAATTCGAATCACTTTGAAAAAAAGTCTTTAGGTGTGATTTTATGGCTAGTTGCATCTCCTCAACCTAGATTTCTCAATGATTATCCATAGGAATCCATCATAAACTCTTTGAAATGTTGAATCTTGAATGAGAAGTGAGCTTGAAGACCTATAAAAACCCTAGTTTTCTTCCTTAAAGCGTCAACTTTGTTGTAGAAAATTATAATGAAACTTATTGTGAAAGAATCCTAAAACTTGACTTTTGAAATTTCTTTTTAAAAATGACTAAGAGATGTGAAAAAATGACCTAAAATTTGTATTTATAGGAATCAACACCTAATTTTCCCATTATTTAGACCTAAGAGGCTGACATCCATTGAAACATTAAGTTGAATTAATTAAATTCCCACTAAAAATTGAATTTCCCCCAAAAAGGGACTCATTTGTCACCCTTGGAAAATGGGTCCCACTAGTCATTTTTGGAGGTGGGTTTTTGTGATAGGCATGAATTAAGTGTTGTTTGTCAGGTTTTAGATGATTTCTCAAGTGAAACAGGCCTCTAGATAAAAAAAAACAATGGGTCTTAAGGGCCTATAAATCCTGTTTTGAGGAATGAATAATGTAGGGGTGTCTAAAAGTAGATCCAAATTAAGCATGAATTTTTCTCTTATCTCAAGAGTGTCCAATTTTCTATGCTACATTTAGGCCCCACTTTAGTGCCCATATGACTCTACGTGCATATGTAAGTTGAAGGACTCTAAACAATACACTTTATTGCATGAAAGGATACTCATTGAAAAGATAGGAGAATGAAGCCCCCAGTGTAGTTATCTACAAAACCACAACATTGGGAACCGCATCATGTAGGAAAAAAATGTTAATTGTCCAAAAACCCTTTTTCCTAACTCCTAGGAATCCAATTTGAGGGTAGATGTATGCCCCCACTTGATTCTGCTTGCTTTATGGGCATGGAATCAAGGTAGCAATCTAGCCACATCAAAGAATGAATAATCATATCATAGGGAATTTCCAAGTACCATGCCACATAATGATAGACAAGTGATGATGTTAGTTGCAGAATCATGACTCCAATGCATCAAATGGAATAAAAAATGGAGTTCCCTAGCTCCTGCTATGGTGTTTCTGAAGAAAAGGTACTTCAAAAACTCTTAAGAAAGAAAATAGCCCTATTTTAATGTATAAGAGTAAAAAGGGTGAAAGGATGTTAAAATAGGTAGAGGAGAGTGATTTTTCACTTACTATTTCATTTTACCTTCTTGTAGCTTGAGAGTGACAAGTAAGAGGAGGAGATGTGAAGTAGACGGGGTTATACATCTTCACAATTGAATGAGCTTTAAGAGTAAGTGGCACACGATGAACTCTACCATGAGCTGAGTCAATTATACAACTTTCGCTTAGTGATTTTGTAATGATTTAGTGATTTTTAATTTATTTATAGGTTAATTTAGGATCTTGGAAAAAAAGTTTTCAAAGTGTCCCTTTTTTTCGCAAAGTGTCCCATTTGTTCACAAAGTGTCCCTTTTGTTCGCAAAGTGTCCCATTTCTTCACGAAGTGTCTCAAAAGGGTTCTAAAGTGTCTAGGGCCTTTACAAAAGCACACTAGATTGACTTTAGCATACTTTCATGATGAGTAATGTAAAAATTGAAGATATTAAATGAATTTTTAGAGTATAATGTTATGATTTTGGTAGGTACCTGCCTGGTCATGACAACATCTAGGAGGGAGAAAGATTATCTTTCTTAGAAATTTAGCCCCAACACTGTCAGCAGCAGAGATAGAGCATCTACAGGTAGTAGGAATCTATTGGGAATAGTTGATGCCACCTATGAGATACCATGACACCATGCTCATGGCACTATGTGAGCGTTGGGATGCCAACACATGTATGTTTCACCTTATGACTAGGGAGATGACCACCACCTTTGAGGATGTACACTGAATTCTCTGAGTTCCTATTTGAGGAGAACAAGTATATTTTTGAGGTGATCGATCATTCCACAAGAAGATGGTGGACATGCAGTATTGCTTGGATGGAACTATTCACAATGAGTGTGTGAGAGTGTGAATCAAGCTTCCTATGCTTCTATATTCGCAAGTTCCCATTGTGAGATGGATTATGATGCATAGAGTAGCTCTTATTCTTAATCCTAATGGATGAGCAACACACTTGGATAGAGGATTTGTATACTTGATTCATGGGATGGAAGAGTGGAGGACAGTCTATACTTAGGAACGCTACATCCTAGCACATCTTTATTATGATTTTGGCCGATTTGTGTTATGAGAGATTGACAGTATGGTGAACTATACACTTTTGGAAGTGTGGTGCCTTGAGCATATTATATACACTAGGCATGTCAGGTTCCTGTGTGTTATAGTTGTAGGATATCCATGAGCCTTTGACTATCCTCTACGACACCTATGGCTATATGAAGATCTACATTTTTTGAGGATGAGATTTGATCGGATGGAGGAGGAAGAGATCCTATGGAGACCTTATCTACTCACAATATAGTGACCAAATCCCACAAGATAGCAGAGGACGTAGATGGACATATTTTTAGCTCAAAAGCATGACTATGTTGTAAAAAATTTCTATTATAGGTGAGTCATGTGATAGTTTGTGCAGGTACAAACACCACTGAGGGCATTCCCATTCATCAGGAGATTAGTGGAGAGTGCCTAGAGGCCAGGGGATACCATTAGGCTCACTATAGACCATGTTTTCTAGAGTGACTCTAATGATTCAGATCACAATTAGCCACTAGTCTCTTATGCTAATGATGTTGATAGCATATATGAGCATGAGGAGTGGTGGTAGGTGACACAACCAGCTCCTATGTTTCCCATAGATGTCGTTATAGGTGATGCAAGACTAGCACTAGAAGAGGGAGATGAGGTAGAGAATAGGGTTGAGGATGTGTGATACAGGATGGAAGATATATTTACTGACGTTATCAATGATGAATATAATTAAAATGTGGATCTTAATTATAAGGACTAGGATGGAGGAGAGGAGGATGAGGATGAGGAGGATTATGAGGAGGATGAGTATTATGAAGAGGAGCAACCCCTAAGTGAGGGTGATGAGGTAGCAACCGAGGATCGACACGAGTGAGGAGAGTCCTCACACACTCGTTTGACTAGATCACGTGTAGTAGATATAGTAGACATCAGCGACCATAGTCAAATAGATGTTAGCACATCCTCCATTCCCCCAAAGAGGATGAGGTTGATCTCCCTCAACCGATTGGAGACATAGGTGATGATTTATTTATTTTATGCACTTAATTTAGTGTTTTATGCTATATATATATATATATATATATATATATATATATATATATATATATATCATGATGATGTTTACTAATTTTGTACCATTTCTATCTTGCAGGAGTGATGAGAGACTAGCAGGAGTTCTATCATCAATCTACTACAAAGATAGTACCGGCATCCATTTATGAGGAGATGGACCTTGATTATGTGCCCCCACTGATCGTGGAGGAGGAGCTAAAGTTTCTTAGACTTTTCAAGAGGCTATGGGAAATGTATGAGAGCATGAGGATATGAATCCATCAAGATGGAAGTGCAAGATAGTCATCCTAGACTCCAGCAGAGGTGGAGAGACTGCATGCAGAGCTAGCACAACTACAGGTAGAGAGGGATCAGATGGTTGAGCATCTTGTGGCTCTTAGGTGAGTATAGGGTCTAGAGTATACACTCAAAGTCATTGGCTCATGATCATGATCACATATGACCATCTCACAATGTCCAGGGACCAGATCATAGGCACCAAAGACCAAGAGGTCTAGTTCTCACAAACCGTGGTTATTTTGTATATGATAATGAGATCTACATAAATCTTGTGATATATATATATACATGCACATTTGATGTTGTTATGATTTGTGTTGTAAATGTTAAATTTCAATTTGATTAATTACATAACTTAGTTAAAAGTATTTAATTAATGTCTACATGATTTATCATGATTGACGTGATTTAATGTAAAACATATTACAGTTTCGCTTTAGATACAACATTGTTGAGTTAAAGAAAGTATGTTAAATTAGATACACCTATAATTCCAATAAGGATCAAACTTAACATAACATAAGGATGAATAGTATGAAATATAAAGTAATTATAAAAATAACTTAAATAATTACCTTAGTGTTATAGACAAACATATGATCGGTTGTCAAGAATGAAGCAATATGAAAGTTATTTAGAATGAAACCAAATAACTTTAGACAACACTAATTTTTGATCTATACTATTTGAAAAGATTAGAGGTAATACCAACACAGATGTGTGAAATTAATAGGTTCCCTAAGGGGTGTTTTGTCTAGATCTGTTAATATGTAAGCACCAAACCCATAACTAGTGTCGACTATGTAAGGTTCTAACCAGTTAGGCATGAATTTATCTCTATCTTCATGGTCATCTTAAGTATTTTGTTGATTCTGATAGAGAATGAAATCAACTTTACAAAATGTTTAAGGAATGCCATGAGTGTTGTGTTTTCATTGTAATTGTTTAATGTAAGCTTGGAGATGCTCAAGAGCATTAATGCACTTTTCATCGAGCATCTCAACCTTATGCAATTATTGGTCTTTATAAGTGGCTTCATCAATGAGGTCTTGGAGATTCATCAGTACCATAAACAAGGTTATAAGTTTTAGTTACCATAGATAATCTAACACTTGCTCAATAAGCCCAAAGTTCATAATGTAATTATGTATGCCAATCCTTATGATGTTTGCTAATAGTTTTCTTTAGGATTTGTTCAAGAATCTTATTAGTGCTTTCAACTTGTCCATTGGATTGTGGATAATAGGGTGTGGAAAATCGATGTTGGAAGTTGAATATTTCAAGAAATTTCTTAACCTTGTTATTCTAAAATGGGGTTCCATTGTCTAAAATGATTGCAGAAGGACGTCCAAAGTGAGAAATTATGTGTTCTAATATGAAACAAAAAATTACTTTAGTATTTGTTGATCGAAGAGGAATAGCTTCTACCCATTTTGTGAAATATTCTATTGTGGTTATGATAAATGTATGCCCGATAGAAGAGGGTGGTGAAATATTTCCAATAAGATCCAATCCCCATAGTGAAAATGACCAAATGGGAATTTGGGAATGGAGCTCAAAAGCAGGGACATGAATCAAATTTCTATGTTTTTGACATTTGTGACATTGTTTAAAGTAAGTGAATCATTATTTCTCTATATGTCTCCAATAATATCCCATATGGATGAGTTTTTGCACTAACAACCATTCTTTGAAATGACCTCCAGAAGCACCAACATGAGCCTACTCAAGGGCTATAGGAATTTTAGAATCCTTAAGAAACCTTAGTAAGAGACCATTGAAGGATCTTCTATACAACACATCAATCAGGATCGCGTATTTTCTTGCTATTTTGAGGAAATGATTTCGAGTGTTGGTCGTTGTGGGCTCAAGAATGGTACCATATTTTAAATAATTGTATATTGTGTGATACCATTATTGCAAGTCATCTTGAGTTATGGTTAAAATTCCATCTACTCAAGTATCAATCAAAGGTTTCATGATTGAATAAATAAAAAAGGTGAAGTCTTTTGAAGGATTGTGTGGGGATATAAGAGAGGCTACACTCGCCATTGCATCTGCATGTCAATTATCTTCTCATGGGATGTTATCAATGGTGAATGATTCAAACTTATCTAATAGTATCATTGTAAGATCCTTGTATCTTGATAATTTTGCATGTTTAGTTTGATATGTTCCATTGATTTTTTTGATTACTAGTTGTGAATCACCAAAGATCTTGATACCTTTTGTACCCATGGTTAAAGCAATTCACAATCCTACAATTAATACATCATACTCAGTTGTTTTATTACTACATAGGAAATTTAAGTGATAGGACAAGGGAATAGGATTTCCTTAGGGTGGAATTAATACCACTCTAGCACCGGAACTTGTTCTACACTTAGATTCATCGAAATGCAATTCCCATGTTTCAACATTTGCAGTCAAGACACTATGATTAGGAAAGGAGCCATGATTAGCTAAAGTGAGAGGAGAGGGAGCATCAACTAAGTGATTGGTTAAGGCTTGTCCTTTGATTGATTTTTGTGAAGAATAATTAAGGTCAAACTCAATTAAAAACATCACACACTTGGCTAAGCATTCAAATAGGTTGGTTTTATTAAAAAGATGCTTAAGGGGATCAATTTTTTTCATGAATTGTATATTAGCATTTAGTAAATAATGATGCAACTTACTACTAGTGAATATAAGAGCTCAATTTTTTTTCCCAATTGGTGAATATTGAGTTTCATAATAAATTAAAGATTGACTAATGTATTAAATAGAATTTTATTTTCCATGATCATCTTGTTGAGCCAAGAATGTTGCAAGAGCATGGGTTGATGTGGCTATGTAAAGGATAAATGGTTTGTTTGGAATTGTGGGTTGCAAAACAAGTGGAGTGGCAAGGTATTCCTTTAAACTCTCAAAATCCTATTTAAAATCCTCATTCCAATCAAAAGGTACATCCTCTTTGAGGAGATGTGTGTACGGTAAAGTGTGATTGGCTAAAGATGTCACAAAATAGTGGATAGCTTGAATTCGGCCTTTTGATGTACACAATTGGGAAATGTTCTTAGGAGGTGGCATGTTAATAATGGCATCAATTTTCTTTATGTCCACCTATATGCCTCTATGAGATATGACAAGCCCCAAAATTTTACCACTATCTACGCCAAAGACACTTTTTTGGATTTAATTACATGTTATATTTACATATTCATTCAAATATTTTTCAAAGAACATTTACATTGTCTTGTCTTGTTAATAATTTAGCAAGGATGTCATCAACATAATATTTGAAGATTTTATGTATGTAATCATGAAAGATCAATGTCACTGCTCGTTGATAAGTTGCACCGACATTCTTTAAACCGAAAGACATCACAACCCAACAAAACATTCCCCAAATAGTTATAAATGCAATTTTGTATTAATCTTGAGGATTGATAAGGATTTGATTATAACCAAAAAATACATCCATGAATGACAAAAAAGCATGTCCAACAGTTGAATCCATGATCATGTCAATATTAGGAATTAGAAAGTCATCTTTTAAAGAGGCTTTATTCAACTCATGAAAAATCTGTATATATCCTAATACAATTATCGGGTTTAGCAACAACAAAAATGTTTGAGATCCAAAGTGAATAATCAATAGGGCGAATGAAACCTACATCAAGGAGTTTTTCAAGATCTACTTTAACATGGCTGGCTATGTTGGGGTACATTTTTCTTATCTTTTGGAAAATGGGTTTAGCATTTTCAGTGAGAATGATGTTGTGTGTCATAATTTTTAAGTCAATTCCTGGTATATCAGAATATTTGCAAGCAAAATTTTTAGGAAAATCATGAAGCAAGGTTGTAGTATCCTCTTGTTCTTCATCATCAAGGCACTTCCCAATTTTAATAACTTTGTCTTTATAATTGATTTCCATTGGAACATCAATTGTATCTCCTAAGGGGAGTGCATTCGATTTAGGAACTTCAGGATCATATGGTTTTTCAGTGATATCACTATCTTTTTGCTTGGTGATTATTATAGCACAAGTAACCCATTTCATGGGAGTAGTAGAGGATGTGTTATCATAAAATCCTAACATTTGTTTCAGAGTTTCATCACTGTCCACATATTTCCATGATGGTGATAAGTTCATATCAAGCAATTCAGGATGTTTGATTGTGAGATTTTGTTTCGGTTGACATGTAATAGTGTTGATATTAAAAGATGGTCATTGAGTAGCTTTTGTCATTTTAGAAAAAGAATATCCCAACTCAGTTTTTGTCTCTTGTGTATTAGGATCAATAGGGACATGAATACCTTTTTCATGCTTTCCACACTCTTTTCTAGTATATCTTAATTTTTCACAATTTCATAGCCTTTTCCATAAAGTCTTTCCATTTATTTTGGATTAGGCCAATGCTGATAATCTATCTCATCAAAGTTTGTTGTATACGTTGTAGTTTCTTCCAAAGTAGAAGAGATATATGTTGGAAAATATTTTTCTGAATTATATGTTGACATGATGGTTGTGTTCTTGTTTCTCATCCTTCTTTTGTGTGATTATGTGTTTTTCCATAAATGAAGGTATGAATTCTAAGGATCCCCAATCATCACCAAATAATTTATCCATTGATTCCTCATCTTTTTATTCAATTTCAAGAAGTTCTATATTGGAAATTGGAATTAATATTTTTAGAGGACTTGCAGTTCCTTTTTCAAGGTGCAAGGAACTTCCAAGCTTGGGGTCTATTTCAAATTAATAAATATTGTTCACATTAACATCCTTAGTCTTAGATTGTTCAAAACAAACCTCAGTGGATGTCTTAAGTGAGATGAAGTTCTGGAGGGACTCATCTAACAATTCAAGGTCATCACGACTAAAAGGTTTGAGGGGTAAATTATCGCCAATTGGTTTAAGCTTCTTAGGGTAAACTTTAAAGGTGTTAACATTCATTGTTGTAGATTGGTCACAAAACACCTTAGTGGATGACTTAGGCAAGATGAAGTCTTGAAGCGATTCATCTAACAGGTGAAAGTAATCATAACCAAAAGGTTTGAGAGGTAAGTTATCATTAACTAGTTTAGGCTTCTCATGGTAAGCTTTAGAGGATGAAGTGAGCGAGAGGAAGTCCTGAAGGACTTCATCTAACTTTTCTACACCATCCCTACTAAGAGGATTGGATGAGATGGTATTTCTAAATTGAATCATTTGTTTGAAAGTTTGGTTTCATGTTTTTTGTTTTCTCTTGTTGGTTTTCTATATTAACTAATATGATTTAAAGAACTAAGAACTAATGCTAAAAAGGAAACATGAAAAAATATTAGACTATTGATAAATTCCATGAAAGGAAATGATGCTTATGCAAATGATTTAGAAATAACATAAGGTAACTGAACTAAAATAGGAACAAAATTGCAAAGAAAAGAAAAGTACAAAGTAGGAAACTGAATTCTGAAAACACTGATACAAAAAGTGCACTGGGACTGATTTGCTCAAGGTGGCGAATGAGTCCAAGGAGAGGTATTTTAAAGTTTTTTCCCTTTTTTTTTACTTTTCTGGATGTGTATAGGTCTATATAGTGTAAATAAAGACTGGAAATGTAGAATTTTGGAATTATCTAATGAAATGAAATACAATAATGAACTCTAAATGATACTTTCAATAGTGCAATTTTAAGAAGCCCAAGGATGTGAAAACAATGCAAAAGACAATGCTATTGAGTCTTAGGATGCAAATGAAAGTGTAAAATAGAAAGATATAATGTTCAATATGTAGGTTCACCAAAATGAACCAACAATTTTGTGGTTGACTATATGCTTCTCTTGCACTCTTAGGATATTTCACCTAAGAGGAGAGAGATAGAACTCCAAAATTGAAGTGGTTCACTCAAAATAAGGAATCTATGGTGTGATTAGGACTAAATGAAATAATGTGCATGTAACTAAATGATGAAATTAAATGAGTATGAATGAAAAACTAATGAAATGTGCTATGTTTGAAAACTTAATGACATTTGCAAAAAGCTTAAAAGATGAACAAAAATACAAAAAGGACTAAAAAAAAGTTGTAACTTAGAATGTATTTACTTGTGAGATTGATGAAGACTAGAAAGCACTCTAGAAATATGGAAAAATTGAAATTTTAGTTGACTGGGACTTATTTGCCACCTTGGGCTAATCAATCTCAGGTTAGGATTTTTTGCCTGGAAACTAGTTTCTACTCATTGGGTACTAGAATCTGCAGATAAATTTGTTAGCCACCTCATGAGGGAATCATTCACCATCCATGATGAATTAGCCTACTTTAAATTTTCTATAAACTTAGATCTCATACTTGCACCTTGTCACATGTACACTGCTTCGTGACGAGAATCTGGATCGTGATCTCTGAAAATACCTGCAAAACAAAAAAATTGTTGTCTAATTGGGGGTTTTCCTTGTTAAAACCCCTAGTTGGGTAATCAAACCTTGGATGGACAAAAATCTACATAACACCCTAGCCTTAGGTGTGTTAAAGACAAGGAAAATCTGAATTATGACAAAACCCTATTCTAATGTGCTAGAATAAGATGTGTAAATGTGATTTGAATGATACAAGACTTCAATACTATAAATACTACAACATATCAAAATACATGTAAATGAAATGTAAACCTTAAGTATGAAGATAGAGAGATGATGGTAGATGGAATCACTTTGAAAATGAGTCTTTAGGTGTGATTTTATGGCTAGTTGCACCTCCTCAACCTAGATTTCTCCATGATTCTCCATAGGAATCCATCATCAACTCTTTGAAATGTTGAATCTTGAATGAGAAGTGAGCTTCAAGACCTAAAAAATCCCTAGTTTTCTACCTTAAAGCTTCAACTTTGTTGTAGAAAATGATAATGAAACTTATTGTGGAAGACTCCTAAAACTTGAATTTTGAAATTGCTTTTTAAAAATGACTAAGAGATGTGAAAAAATGACCTAAAATGAGTATTTATAGGAATCAACACCTAATTTTCCTATTATTTAGACCTAAGAGGTCAACATCCATTGAAAAATTAAGTTGAATTGATTAAATTCCTACTCAAAATTTAATTTCCCCCCAAAAGGAACTCATTCGCCACCCTTGGTGAATGGGTCCCACCAGAGGGTATTCATTTTCCCAAGGTGGTGAATGGGTCCTGCTAATGGTTTTTGGAGGTAGGTTTTTGGGATATGCATGAATTAAGTGTTGTTTATCGGGTTTTAGATGATTTCTCAAATGAAATGTGCCTCTAGATAAAAAATATTTGGTCTTAGGGGCCTATAAATGTTGTTTTAAAGAATGAATAATGAAGGGGTATCTAAAAGTAGGTCCAAAGTAAGTGTGAAATTGTCTCTTTTCTCAAGAGTGTCCAATTTTCTATGCTACAAAAATATACACACTGAAAAAGTATGTGTAGAAATGTATGCACGTGGCCTTAGATTTAGAAAATATACATATAGATGAATGGAAACTTGTAGATATACATACATACTGATACATGTGTTGAATAGGGTGATCAAACTTCAACCTTCAGAGAAACTTGTAATCCTAGCTCATAGCTCTAACAGCAGGTAAAGCCACAAAAGAATGCCCAATAATACCTTATTGAAAATTGCAAAGACTTTTCATCACCTCTTATGTGGTTTTGAATGGAAGGTGTTATTACAACCATCACCAATACATGAAAACCATACAATATTAATATTGATGCTAGGAGGGTGATCTTGTATGAAGGTGCAAGTCTGATCATCTGTTGTGAAGTTTTTGTGAAGGTGGTTGGAGAGAATTTTGTATTTTTTGCATGGGGCAATGATTCCAAAAGCAATACAAAATTCTTGGTAATGGCACAATTGATTAGAGTGATGGACAATGTATGTCCCCTATGTGCAAATATGTATGTATGTCATATTAGATACAAACAACATTGGTTCCATAAGGCATTGTTCATTGTTGTTCTCTAGCTTAGGGCATATTGTTTCATTTTCAATAAGGTATTGTTGGAAAGGCTATATTATTTCATTTGTGATAAGGTACTATTGAGAAAAGACTCTACTTTTTCATGGGTTTGTTACTGTGATTTTTTGTTTGATGCCATGATTGATCACAGTTATGACAATGTATTTCCCCTATATGTAGATATGTATGTATGTCATAGTAGATGTAAACAACATTGATACATAGTGATCCCTATGTTTATTCTAAGGGGACATTCTTTGAATGATAAGTTGTATTTTAAGTGTTATATGGAACATTGATGCCACCATTGATCTAAGCTTAGGAACTCACATGTAGCAGCAATATAATCTACACTCAGCCAACAAAAGAAGATTAAAACTACAAAAATCAAATGGAAAAATTATGGAAACCTCCAGTTGTGTAGTTTTCCCTTATTGTGTGAACTTTGGCTAGAATTTTCATCAGCCTTCCCAAATTTTTACCCTTCCAGAACCCAGATTCCGCTTGGAAAAAAGGTGGTGGATTTTTTTATTTTTTAATTAAAATCATTTGGCATCTTGATAGAGAATGCCAATGAAATTAAATGTTGGTTGGCATCAACATTAATTGTTGTATGGTTTCTCTATGGTGACAATGTTTGCAAATTAACAAAATTGTCCATGTTCTTCTTGAAGGATATTTGTTATTTGTCTTGACCTCAATAAGGATTTATTACAATGGGAGGCTATATATTGAGTGTTAGATGGAATATTAGTGAAATCCTTATTAAGGCCTAGACAAATAATGACTATCCTTGAAGCCATACAAAAACAATCAATAATGTCTTATCCAAAAGAACATGAACTATTTTATTACTTTGTAACCATTCCCATTGCACATAAAACATAGATCAAATAATTTATTTAAGGCCATAGAACAAAAATCAACAATGTATTTATGGATAATAGCATGAACTATTTTATTACTTCGAAAAACAAGAATAATTTCAATAAATATACTATGCTTCTCTTGAATAGGGTAAGTATAGCCATCAATCGAAAAATATGTACCCATTCTTTTGTCAATTGTTGCAAAATTTTTGGATGAATGGATACATGACCAAGCCATGCCAAAAAACAATAATTTTTTGTGGAGAACTTTAAGTATAGGCCTACAAAAAAATAGTAATTATCTTATGAAAAGAATAAACATATGAAGGAGTATATATGGATTTTTTTTGCATCTGATTTCACATACACACATACCTACACATAGGGATGAATGTTGTCCATCTCTAGTTTCACAAACACACATATCTCCACATAGGAAAAGTAAAATGAACAACAAAAAAAGAAGGCTTGCTCTCCACCCTACCTTTTTGGGTTATGGAGCCCCATAGGCTCTCACCAAACCTCTGAGCAAGAACATATATTGTCCACCACTATGATGAATGGTTAAACTAATATTTCTTATTATGCTTAATATAAATCCTATTATTGTAAGGATGCCTCTTTAAGGACGAAACAAATAAAAAAATTATCTTCCCAAAACAATAAAAATGGGGAGTAGTATATATGAATGTTATCTAATCTAATTTCACATACATACATATCTATGCACAAGAAAAGAAGAATGAAACACTACAAAAGAGAGACATACTTTTTTGTGTGTATATATTTCCAAGAAAAATATTCTTACATATGCATCCAATGCATGCAATACATATATTTTTAGTTACAAAAAAAATCTACATCGATATATATGCATTTGAAGTTAAATACACATATATACGCATTGTTGATTGTTGTTGAATAGTTCAAAAATATTGTTTCATTTATGATTTCCATGTAGTGGTAATGGGTGGAAAGCAATAAAAGAGTCTATATATGCACTTACAAAAGAAGATTTGTACATATATATGCATTTAAAGTTATATGTAGACAACACACATATATATCCATAGGTGGACTTCAAACATATGAATGTTGTCTACATGTAATGTTAGAAACACACTGATCTACACATAGGAAGTATAAAATGAAACACAAAAAAAGGAAGCCTACTCTCCACCCTACCATATTGGGTCATGGAGCCTCATGGGCTCTCACCAAACCCATGAGAAAGAACATACATCGTCCACCATACTGATCAATGGTGAAATGAATGTTCCTTATTACACTTACTATATAGAGCTTATCATTCTAACAACTCCTTTTTTGAGGCTAAAATAAATAATAACTAAAAAGGTGCATTTAACTTCTAATTCCCTAAGCAATAAACATGTCGAGCAGTATATATGAATGTTCTCTACATCTAATTTCACATACATACATATCTACACATAGTAAAAGAGAAATGAAAGACAACAAAAGAAACACATACTTTTTGTGTTTATATATTTCCAAGCAATAGATTCCTACATATGCATCCAATGCATGCAATACATATGTATGAAATTGCAAAACAAAATCTACACCAATATATATGTATATATATATATATATATATATATATATATATATATATATATATATATATATATATATATATATATATATATATATATATATATATATATATATATATATATATATATGAAGTTAGATGCACATATATACACATTGTTTATTTTTGTTGAATAGCTTGAAAACTATTATTTCATTTATGGTGTCCATGTAGTGGTGATAGTTGAAAAGCAATAAAACAGTCCACATATATAGCCACAATAAGCAATAAAATAGTCCACATATATGGCCACAATAATATTTAGAATTCTAAAGTTACCAAAGCAATTTAACAATTTATGCTATTTTCAATAAGGCATTGTTGACTGTTGTTTTGTAGCTTCAGCTGTTATGAAGATTTTGAGCCACCACTATGATAACTATTTTTGCAAACAACATATATATAGATATCCACACCTAAACTTGTCAATAGATGCAAGAACAAATATAGATACATTTAAATCTAGATATATATGTTTGTTTCCTGGGTAGAGGAAATAAACATCACTAGGAACAACTTGTGATGACAACATTGCTTCATGTATGGGCTCCATTTATTGGCAATGGTTGCAATAATAGGTTGCATTCAAAACATAGAACAATAATTGAGTAGTTTATGTTATTTTCAATAAGGCATTGTTCAGTGTTGAGTTGTAGCTTGAGATGCACAACATACATAGTTATCCACACCTATACTTGTCAATGCATGTAAGAATATATATATATATATATATATATATGTATGTATGTATGTATGTATGTATGTATGTATGTATGTATGTATGTATGTATGTATGTATGTATGTATGTATGTATGTATGTATGTGCCTAAATGAAATTACATATATCAACAATTATAAATGTAGATATTAATGTGTGTAGGTAGACCACAATCATGATTGAATGTCACATAGGAAATTTTATAACAAAAATGAAGTTTTATGCAACTCTAATAAAATGAAAGATAGCCATATGTGACATGTCTTTATGAATACAGAGGCGGGACCATAATTAACTAGCATAAGAAGATTATAAAGAACATATATCATAATATTCTACACTCAACCAACACAAGAAAATTACAACTGAAGGAATGAGATAAAAAAATTGTTATTGCATTCTGTATTTTAACCATGTGTAACTATCTAATGCCAATATTATAACAACAACAATTGTGGAGAGATAAAAGATAAAAGTATGTGACAATAAGAATAGACAAAAAGAAAACAGCTATACTGATATCTAAAATTGGTTATATTTATATATAGATAAACACATGACCTCATAAATACATGTGGAATATGCATACCCACACATGCAATGACACATACATATAAACTATCAAATTTGCATGCACATACACATACAAATGTATTACAGCCACATATATCTACATAGATCTATATCAATATGTTGTATGCACTTAGAAAACTACTATCAAGGAAATAGTGAAATACGTTTAAACTAATACATTTTGTTACGCCGCATGTCCCTTGCAAGCCAATGGAAAACAATGTAAGATAAAGTGTGAAGACTCTATAAAAAATATACGGTACTATCCTAAATGTCAGGAAACTATGGCTGATTGTGACTTCCAGTATTTGTTATAGTTAAAGATGGAATTCCACATGGGTGAGATTTGGGCTACTACTTTTGATGAGGCTGCTATAAGATTATTGTAGATGCAAAAAAAACAACTTTATATGTTGCAATATGAGTCTTCTGCTGCAATGACTACTCAGTATGTCATCAATGGTGTCACCTACACTTCTTTTGTTTTAACTGGTAGTTTTTCTCAACTAATCCAAAGCAATGAGATTTTGAAGACTATGACATGACTCTAGAAGGACAACACAACTCCATAAGCTAAACTGGGGGAAAGAGGTAGCATAAAACGTACCAATTATTGGCATCTAATATGTAGACACATAGATAGCTTCACATGGTTACAAGATCACACTAACATCAAAAGTGCATATAATAGATGAATGTGAAAGGAGGGAAAACTTGAGCAATAAACAAACAAAATTATATTTTTACCGAATATAAACAAGGAAGAACATGTTAATGTTGAAACATCTCAAAATTGGAACCATTATTTTCCTAACACAGGCTACTCCCAAATGGCTAGCAAACAAAAAGGTGAAGGACACATAAATAGCTCAAATATAAATAAGTTAGACTATATATTACAAGGACTTCTAATTCAAACAAAGCATTTAATAGCTCACTGGATGCACATGGAAAAGAGTGAATACAATTCTCAGCAGCAAAAAGGAAACAACGAACAAACATATGGAATTGGTGCCCGAGGGTTTTCCAACAACCTAGGGAGAGCTAGAGTACACTGAAATTGTTGGGGATACTCTTTAAAAAGTTGAGAGCTACAATATTGGAAGCTGACTATGAGTTCTATACCACAACAACACAAGGGTTGAAGGTTCAATTACAAAGGCTAATGAGCTCTATTCCCAATTTTTTATTTCAATTTTTTTATATTTCCAGTTTTCTATAGACATTAACAATATGAGCAAAAAAAAATAATATGAAAAATGCACATTTAGAAAACTGTTTTTATATAATTTTGAAAACATTCTATGTTCTTACAAAGTAACTAGCCAAGAACATACATTTTCCATCAATGTGATTAGTGGTGGCATCAATGTTCCATATAACACTTAAAATATAACTTATCATTCCAAAAATGTCCCAACAAAATAAACATAGGGATCACTATGTATTAATTTTGTTTGTATCTACAATGACATACATACATATTTTCACATAGGGAAAATACATTGTCTATCATTACAATCAATGGCGGCATCAATGTTCCATATAACACTTCAAATACAATTTATCATTCCAAGAATTTCTTAGTATATATCAATGTTGTTTGCATCTACTATGACATACATACATATCTGCATGTAGGGAAATAAAGTGAAACACAATAAAATAAGGCATTGTTCATGACTACAATCAATGGTGACTAATGTTCCATATAACAATTAAAATACAACCTATCATTCCCTACTTGCAGATATGTATGTATATGTTGTTTTGTGGTGATGGCTACAACACAATAAAATAGCTAATGTTATACAGTCTATGTTGTTTTCCATAAGGAGTTGTTGATTATTGTTCTCTAGCTTTGGCTATATTGTTTCATTATTGATAAGGTATTATTGGGAAAAATAATTTGTCCATGTGCATGGATTCGTTACTATGAATTATTTTGTTGTGTGTTTTTTTCCATCTAGGTCACTATTGAAACCAATATTGTTTCATTTATGGTTCGCCTTTTTTTGTGATTTACTATGAATTGCACTATTGTGTATGAAATTATTAAATTAAATATTGTTTCATTTATGGTTTTTGTGTGGTGAAGATTGTTTCTATATTAAGTGCAATAAGGAACATTGGTTTTACTAAGGATCACAATGGTGGAGAATGTATGTACTTGTCTAGGGAACTATTGAGAAAAGACTTTATTTTTTCATAGGTATATTATTGTGAATTTTTGTGTTTTGTGGGTTTTTCCATTTGAGTCGTTGTTGAAACCAATATTGTTTGATTCATGGTTTATGTTTTGTGGCTATGTTTTCCACACAATAAAATATTCAACATTATATAGTTTATGTTGATTTCCATAAGGAATTGTTGATTGTTGTTCTGTAGCTTAGGCTATATTGTTTCATTTTTGATAAGGTGTTGAACGGGCTATATTATTTCAATTTTCAATAATGAACTATTAAGAAAAGACTATATTGTTTTATTTATGGCTTTCATGTATTGATTTTGTAACCATCACCCCATGCAAAAAAAAAAAAAAACCTCCAACCACCTTCACAGAAGCCAAAAAATGGGTGATCAAATTTGCATCTCCATAGAAGCTTGCCATTGTGGCATCAACAGTAATTATTGTATGGTTTCCGTGCAGTGGCGATGGTTGTATAGAAGCTCGCCATTATGGCATCAACACTAATTTTTGTATGGTTTATGTGTAGTGGTGATGGTTGTAATAACACCTGCCATCTTAAACCTAAAAAAATATAGTGAAAGTCTACACGATTTTCAATAAGACATTGTTGGGTATTGTTCTGTGAATTTGCCTACTACTAGAGCAATGAGCCAAGACAACGATATTTTCTAAAGGTAAAAGTTCGATCGCGCTATTCAAAACAAGTATTAGTATTTTCAGCTATTTTTATATATACTTTTGGAAATGTTCTTTTGCATCTATACATCTACATATGCATATACATAAACATAAATGCATTCAATTGAATTTTATGAGTGCATACAACATGTTCATATAAACATGTGTAGATATATGTGTCTATAATGCATTTGTATGTGTATATGCATGGAGTAGTATTATCACTAAAGCCAAATGTCAACAACCACTAATTCCTTATTGATAATAACTTGAACTATTTTCTTACTTTGCAACCATCACCACTACACAAAAACCATACAACAATTAATTTTGATGCCAACTACCATTTTAGTTTCATTGGCCTTCTATATTGGTTTTCCAAACTATATTAAGTGCAATACAAAACAATGATTTCACCATTGGTGATAGTGGTGGCCAATGTATCTTGATGCTTGGTTTGCATTCGGTGGCAATGGTTTTGCATGGGTTTGTTACTATATTTTTTTTATGTTTTATGGGTTTTCCCATCTGGGCTACTATTGTAACCAATGTTGTTTCATTTATGGCCTTTGTTTTTTGGTGATGGTTGCAACACAATAAAATAGTTAATGTTATATAGTTTATGTTGTTTTTCCTTCTTTTGTTGTGTGCCATATAATTTTCCCTATGTGAAGATATGTATATTTGTGAAATTAGATGTAGCCAACATTCATATGTATGACAACCTGTATATTAAGTGTAATAAAAAACATTGATATCACCATTGACTATGCTAGTGGAAAATGTATGCAGGCCTGCCACAATTTATCATAAACTATTTTAATATTGTTTCATTTATGGCCTCCGTTTTGTGGTGATGGTTGAAATGCAATAAAATAGTTAATGTTATACAGTTTATGTTGTTTTTCCCTTATTTTTTTATGTGCCATTTAATTTTCCTTATGTGCGGATATGTATATTTGTGAAATTAGATGTAGACAACATTCATATGTATGATAGCCTGTATATTAAGTGTAACAAAAAACATTGATTTAACCATTGAATACATTGGTGGACAATGTATGGAGGCCTACCACAAAATAGCATAAATTGTTTTATGACCTTGACAAGTTTTAAAAGCAAGTTCTAAAAAACTAGTATGAAACATATCAATCAATAAGAAAAATAGGTATGTACCTTTAAGTGAATCCTATTATGCAATAATTGAATCGTGAAAATATTATTATAAGTAAAACTAATAATATATTTTTAATTGAACCTTATGGTCCTTATTCTCATTTTTTGTGATTAAATCTTTGACCCTTAGCACATTGTTATACCAATTAAGTATCATATGAATCATGAAACATTATTTAAATAGGTAAACAAAACATTTACACTCAACAAGGTCTGCATTCTCTATATATTATATTCTCACATCGCATGTATGAGGGTTTCCACTTATAAAATGATGAATTTATGGCGTGTGGGATTATGTCCAACTTGTACATCTTTATCAAAAATAATAAAAGAAGAACATCAAGCCAAATTGTCTTCAAAACTAAGAAATAATTTTGCTTGATGACCATTGAAAGAAGATCGTTCTTCAAATACCAATAAATAGTGAAAGTATTGACAAGCATTTTAAAGTTGTTACTTTTTGAAGCTAGACATGGCATGGGAATGTGTTTATTATTGGTTGGTTATTGATTATGATGAAGTTATTGTGAGTTAATTGTTGGTTTATTAGTGCATAACCATGCTATTATATCTTTAGGTTTGTAAACATGCCTCATTCAATACATTTGGTTAAATTCAAAGGTATGATGCATTTAGGTGCTAAATTTTCTTGCACCACAATTAGTCACAATGGGAAAAATTAACATATTAATTTCTATAATGCATTAGTTCATGCATAAATTTTGATAGGATATTTTATTCTAATGAAGCTATGCCTAAAAAACATAAAAACATCCCACAACACAACAATTTTTTTAAAATAGTGGATTAGATGAGCATAACCACAAAACAAAAGAATTCATAGCAACAAACACATGTGAGGGGGGAAAGAAACAATCCCAAGAGCATAATCTATTAAATTTCCTTGCAACCATCAACACCACATATAAACCGAAATGAAACAATTTTGGTTTCAATGACACCTTATCGAAAATGAACCAATATAGCCAAAGCTATAGAACAAAATTTGACAATGCCTTATGGATAACAACATAAACTCTATAACATGCACTATTTAATTATGTATAAAACCTAAAACAGTATAGCTAAAGCTAGAGAATAATGTTCAACAATGGCTTATGGAAAACAACATAAACTATACAACGTTACAACCATAACCATAAAATGGAAGCCTTAAATGAAATAATAATGCTTTCAACATCAAGCTAGAAAATTATTTTTTGAATAGCACCTTATCGAAAATGACCATACACACACATACACACCCACACATACATATAAACATTCAAAATAATGAACACCAATTGTGGAGATATAAGAGTATGTGGCAATCGAACCAGGAAAGAAGCAAATAACTATATTGATATTGAAAAATAGACATATCGATATATAGATAAATGCATAACTTGAAAGATACATACATACATACATACTCACACATTAAATGGAACAATAATGGTTTTAACAATCTAGGAAATTCCTTTTTTTATTAGCACCTTATCAAAAAGGAAACAATATAGCCAAAGCTATAGACCAACAGTCAACAATGCCTTATTGATAACAACATAAACTCTATAACATTTACTATTGTATTACGAATCGAATATGAAACAATATAGCCAAAGCTAGAGAACAACACTCAATAATGCCCTATTCAAAAACAAAATAAACTCTATACAATTAACTATTTTACTGTGTTACAACTTGTACCATAGAAAAAAGGAAACTTGATTGATTTTGGGAATAATTCATGATAAATTGGACTTAATGATGCCTTGATTTAGTGTTGTGAGGTGTTTTACAATTCCACACTAGGTCTTAGAACCTTGCAAACTTAATAAAGTTCATTTACTGATGTCTTGTAAAGGTGTTGTAAAGTGTTGTAAAAGACTTTCACGTGTCTCTAGACTTAATGAAATTATATTTCCCCTAATTCAACATTATAAAATGTATTTAAATGTATCTTCACATTAATATAGAAGGATTTTAAACTAAAATTAACTTGAATCTAATGTTGTAATGTGTCTTACACATTCACATTGGATGTTGTGCCTTTCTAGGCTATGTGGACCTCATTTTAGTGTTGTAAAGTGTATTTCATGACACTTTCACTTCGAATTCTATATCCCAAGCCCTAATTGAGATTTACATAATCACTAATAGGTCCCTATTACCCCATATTGTGAATCTTGAGGCATAATTTCATGAAATACCTAACAAAGTGACTATATAACCCTAATTTTTTTATCTCCCAACAACCCAACTAGAAAATGGGCCCCTCCAGGACTAATTCACCATCTATGGTGAATGAGCCCCTACTAGGTGGATTGATTTTCCCAAGGTGGTGAATGAGGCCCATTTGGGTCACATTTGACTTTTTAGTGGGAAATTTTGGGATTTAAGTTTATTATTCTATGATGCCAGCCTTGGGGATCTAATTTATGGGAAAATAAGGTGTATTTCCTATAAAATCAAGTATCTAAACCATAATTAATATCTATTAATTAATCCACACATCTCTTATCATTAATTCATCATCTATCTTCTCCTTCAAGTCAAGCAAGTTAGGGTTTTTACATTCTAAGTCATCAAGAAAGCTTCCAAATACATTCAAGGGCAGAATCTTCCTCCATTGCTGCATAAATTGATGATCAAACATCATGGAAAGATATTGACTCCATTATTTCATGCTTCATTACATTCTTTCATCATTTTGGTTTAATTGTAACCTAAAAAGGAGTTTGACCAAGGAAAACCCCCATGCCCTAACATCGAACATTTATCTTTCTCATCTTGTACGTTTGCAGGTTTAGGCATCTTGGAAGCTTGGAAATCATTAAGAATCAAGTTGAAAAGTTGTTTAAGTCTTCTCTTCATTTTCTAAGGGAAAATATAAAAAACAAGCCACTTTTAGGTTTAAAAATCAGACTTTCAAAGGCAGACACTTGTCAGGAACTGAAGAATAAACAAGAGGCTTTAGTTTCTACCTTTGAATATTTTGAAATTAAAAATTGGACTCATTCATCATGGGTGGAAAATGAGTCCCACTACCAGGCCTGATTTTTGTTTTCTATAGGTTTGGATACCCATTTGCCCATAACAGGTTCTAGAATAGTTTCCCAAATCTAGAACTAATTTTCCAAGAATGGTGAATGAGTCCCACCAAGCCTAAAAATTAGGATCAACAACATTTCAAAAGTAATTTAAAGTATCTAGAAAGTTTACAAGTGTACTTCTTCAGTTTTATTCATTTATATTGTATTTTACTTTCATTTCTAGGTGTTTTTACATTACACAATGTCATTTCTGACAAGTTGCATTTCAATAGTTTTCACTTAATAATCAATAGCTTTTACTAGTTTGCTACATCTAGATCATTTCATTTAGGTGTAATTTTATTGTACTTGCATTATTTTGAGTGAACCACCTATATTTTGTGTGGGATCTATCTCTTTTCCTTTAGGTGAAAAACCCTAATGGAGAAAGAGAGGACGCATAGCATCCTACACCCTAAAATCCATGGTTCATTTTGCTGAACCCACTTTTTTAATACTTTCTTGTCTGATTTGGATTTCATCATCATCCTAGAATTAGATTGCATTGTGTTTTACATTAGTTAAGTTGCATTCTATGGTTTCAAATTTTGCATTAGTGAAAGTGCATATAAGTTGCATTTTTTCATCTCAAATCATTTAAATTTTCTAAAATTCTATATTTTTAACTTAGTTTTGCATCATAGAACTTAGAAAACATCAAAATCACTCATAAATTTTTGAAAGTTTTGAAAAACATCCCCATTGGGACTCATTTTCCACCTTGGTCGAATATGTCTATTTCCACCCCATAAACTACCTTTTATAGAATTGAAAACCCTATTTTTAAGCTTTTGTTTGGTGCCATTATCTACTTGTATCAGTTGGTTGAGTTTCTGTGAAATACATTTCATTAGATCTAGTTTATATTAGCTCATTTCATGCATTGTTTGATTTTACATTTTCATTTCCAACATTTCATCTTTTAGTTTGTTGAGTAATGTAATAAAAAAATTACTTGTTTTACATCTAAAAATTGCATTTCAACATTTCCTCTTAGATCATTGCACTGCACTTTTTTTTTCATCATAGCATGTTTTCTTTCAAATGATGTGGCTTTGATTTGGTTAAAAATGGATTGCATAAATATAAAATTCCCTTTTATTAGTTCAATTTTGATTAGTTCAATTTTCAACATTTCCACTTAGATCATTGCACTTCTCTTTTTTATTAATTTTTTCAAAAACACTTGGAAACACACCAATTCAATACATCTACAATGTCATAAAGATAGATCTATGTACTCACAACATCTTAGCAACATGTCAACTATACATGTACAATTTGCAACATACTGAACTATGTTGACATCAATAAAAACATTAATGACAACACCAAAACTAGCTCATACTTGCAACAACCTCTCTGTTTCTCATTGATGGAAACACATGATGTGAAAAACCATCAAAGAAAACATCTTACACAATAATTCAAGATAACATCTTCTCTTCCTCTGCAACTATTTTTCACATGACTTTCTCTCCCCCTTTGACATCAATGGAAAAGATCAACAACTCTGATCACTCCCCCTATGGAGTAGACCCATTCATAAATCTAGATAAATGAAGAATCTATGAATTCATTGGATTGATGCATCTTCATGGCACCTAGTTCAGAGGCCCAATGACCCCCAACCTCTCCCTAGGATGCTCAAAAATATCCATTGGAAGAGCCTTAGTAAATATATCTATAATTTATTCCTTTGTTGTCATAAAAAATAGGAATAGGCTCATCACATATTACTCCAATGTATTTTATAATTTGCTTCATCCACAAAACCTATTTATAGTTGTAATTAGGAGAAAATTAGATATAAAACTAAAATATAAATATATCAAATCCTAACTAGCACAATAGAGTACGAGCAAGCATGAAAATCACAATAAACAAACGAATGCAAACCAAAATCCACACTAAAATTGATCTATCCCCATTGCTCTTCTCCACCTACATGAGAATGTGAGATTTTGAAGGATTGATAATGGAGAAATGTTGGTTGCTCAATTCAATACCATAATGACCTAATGAAAATGAAAAATTGAGAATGATAGAGATAGATGGAAGACTGAAGGATGATTTTGATAGAGTGAGGATACTTAAGAATCAACCCCCCAAATAGATTGTGAGAGGTTGTATTTATAGAGCCTTGATGTGGATGGAGATAAGATTTGATAAGGATTTGATTTTTGACAAAAGAGTAAATAAAACAAGATGAGATAATATTTTAAAAAGATACAAATATTTTGATTTTATCTTTTAAAAGAAATAAATCCTAAAAAAGACGAGAATGATAATTGATGAATTATCTAATTAAATAAATTAATTAGGTACGTGCATGAGTTTCAATTTTGGAAAGAAAGTGAGAAGATCTTTTTAGGATTTTATTAATTAAATAAATATTTGATTTATTTAATTAATGTTGGATTTATGATTTCATGAATTAAATAATATAAATTATTTAATTAACATTAGAAGAATGAATAGAAATGAGTTAATTAATTAAATAATATAAATTATTTAATTAACATTAGAGGAATGGATGGATTGTTCATAGGAAGGGAATAAATGAAATTAGTCAAATAAATAATATTTATTTACCTAATTAGATGATGACATGGGTACCTAGGCCAAAACACACTACAAGATTTCTAAATGATGCAATGTTGTGACAAAGTGTTGTAAGAAGAAATTTTTGGGTGTCTCTAGTAGTTGCATGTTGTAGCAATATATTATGCCTCTACAATGGATAAAGAAATTGAGTCTTGTTTCTTACTCAACCAAGAGACCAATCTACCACCAAGAAAGAAAGAACCTCCACTAGTACTCTTCCGGTCATCCAAAGAACTACCCCAATTTGCATCAGTATACGCACTCAGGGTGAAATCAACACCCTTAGGATATCATCTTAAAATATATAAATATCCTCTTTATAGTTATAACATTTTCCTCTTTAAGATCTGCTTGAAATTTGGAAACTATCTAACATACTACATGCATAATATCTAGTCTGGTAGTAGTAAGATACAACAGTCCACCAATCATACATCTATATTTACTCTAATCAATTTTAGAAAATTCATCATCTTTGCTCAGTTTACATCTAGTTACCATAGGAGTACTAACCTAATTGGAATCATCCATCCCAAAAATTCTTCAACAGTTCTTTTACATACTTAGATTGTGAAATGAATATACCTTTATTATTTTGATTCATTAGTATACCAAGGAAGACATTCAATTCACCAATATGTACATCTTAAATTCTTTTTGCATGTCTTTAGTAAACCTTTTACACATGAATTCATTTCCACCAAAGATGATATCATCCTCATATAGAAATATTATCAAAATTTTGTTACCTTGCACTTTGAAGTAGTGATTGTTGTCAGCAAATCCTTAGCTAAATCTTTGATTTTTAAGGTATCTATCCAATCTTGCATACCAAGCTCTAAGATCCTGCTTCAATCCATACAACACCTTGTTTGACTTACACACCATGTCAGGTTTTTCAAATAACTAACACTTTAGGTTGTTCCATGTGCACTTCTTCCTCCAATTCATTATTCATAAACATTGACTTGACATCCATCTGATACACTTGAAATCCTTGTGGGCCGAAAATGCCATAAAAATCCTAATAGATTCCATTCTAGCCATAGGGGGAATTTTTTCTTAAATGTCTATTCCTTCAACTTGTGAATATCCCTTGCATACAAGTCTTTCCTTATTCCTTATAACTTCTCCACTTTCATTCAACTTATTCTGAAACACCCATTTTGAACCAATTACATTCTTATTCACAGGTCTAGGGACTAGTTCCCATGTCTGGTTCTTTTCTATCCATTGCAACTCTCCTTTCATAGCTTTCATCCAACTCTCATCTTCACATGCTTCATTCATTGACTTAGGTTCAATTTTAGAAAGAAAACACATATTTGCCTTAGTTGGTACTTTACTTCTTGTATTGAAACCTTCACTCTTATCTCCATTTATCTATTCCTCTAGATGATTCTTCTGTACATACTTAGGAGTCTCAACAACAGTTTTCATCTCATTCTCTTCTTCTTCTTCTTCCTTCTCCTTGTTCTCCTCAAGTACATGTCCATAGATAGGATCATTAGGTTCAACTTCACTTATCTCAATAGGTCTGTGTATGTCTTCATCAACTATCACATTATAACTTTCAAAAATATTTCTCAATCTTTTATTAAAGCATTTATATGCTTTGCTAGTTATAGAGTATCCAAGAAAAATTCCTTCATCACACCTAGTATCAAACTTTCGAAGATTTTCATCATCTCCTTTAATGTAACATCTACTTCCAAATACCTTGAAGTACTTCACAATAGGAGTCTTACCAATCCATAACTCAAGAGGATTATGTGTTGTTTCTTCTAATCTAAACTCTATTAAGAACATAAAAAACAATGTGTATTTCCTCTCTCTAGTACACTTCTATTACATTTGATTCTTTCATTATTGTTCTTGCAGCTTCCTATACTATCCTATTTCCCCTCTCAACTACCCCATTCTACTAAGGCATTCTTGAAGCAAACAATTGTCTCTTTATGCCATGTTGTTCACAAAATGTATTAAACTCACTAGAAGTGAATTCTCCACCTCTATTAGAGCTCAAACACTTGATTTTAAAATTTACTTCATTTTCGAGTCTTGCTTTGAATACCTTAAACCTATCCAGAGCCTAAGTCTTTTAACTAAGAAAAGCAACCCATTTCATTTTTGTATAATCATCAATAAGAAGCATGAAATACCTACCACCATTCAAGCTTCCTTTTCTAGTTAGACCACAAAGATTAGTGTGAACTAACTCTAGCATTCTAGCAATAGAGTGCTCTTTTCCCTTAAAGCTACACCTTGTTTGTTTCCCCAATTGATAACTTCTACAAATAGTATTAGCAGTTCCTATGATTCTAGGAAGCTCTCAAACAATTTCTTTTGAATTGATTTTGACTAGATTAATAAAATTTACATGTCCCATTCTCTAGTGCCATAACTAACTTTCACTGACTTGAGAAACAAGGAATTGACCTGTAACTCCCTTAAGCTGATAGATGTTTCCATGAGTTTTGCTTCAAGCAACAACCATATCTCCATATCCAAATCCTTTTTCAATTTCATAGGTATTATTCTAAAACACAAGTTTAAAACCATTGCTACACATCTGACCAACACTCAAAAGATTATACTTCAAACCCTTCACATAATACACATCATTAGTTTTGTGTACTCCATCAAAATTAATTGAACGTTTCCTCAAATCTTAGCCCCTAAATCACCACCAAACATGACTAAACCACCATCATACTTTTCAATTTTAGTGAACTTACTCTTATCTCTAGTCATGTGATTAGAACATCCACTATCAATTACCTAGTAGTCTTTGTCCTATCTTGTATAAAATGCGGTAATCAAAGTACCTTCTATCATATTCCACTTATTCTATAGAGCCTTCTTTCTTGAAAATTTTCCAAGGTTAGCAGATACATATTTACTTTCCAAAGCTAATAATAACCATTCAATATCATGAACCTCATTTTCAAATTCATCATCAAATATTTTGGCTTCTTTAACATAATACAGATTCTTGTATTTATTATCCTTCCTACCCTTATCTTTATAATCCTTGTTCTTCTTATCTACAACTCTATTTGGACATCTTGATTTATAATGACCAATATTACCACAACTGAAACATTTAAAAGGAAAAATACCTTTATACTTTATGATACCTTTCTTCAACTTGTTGGTGAAGTTCACTTCCTACTCATCTGAACCATCACTCTCCAAATCATCTTTAATATTCATTGCCTTCAATTTTTTATTTTTCTTTTCTTCTTTCCTATTTTCTTTCTTGAACTTTTTCATTTCAAATGCTTGTAGAGTGTCGAACAACTATTCTTTAGTATACTTTATATTATCATACATCTCTTCAATAACTAAGATCTTATCACTGTAGCAATTTGGTAGGGTGATTAGCATCTTCTCAATAATATCTCCATTGGTCAAATTTCCCCCTTGATTCTTAACTTAATTTGTTGTCATCTCAACCCTCTGGAAATAGCTTGTAAACTCTTCACCTTCTTCCATTTTCAAATTCTCAAACTTTTTCTTTTCTGCTAGCTTCTTTGTCAATTTTACTCTTTCATTTCCTTCATATAGTTCTTCCAACTTCTTCTAGACATTATAAGTAGTATCTAAAGAAAAAATTTAGTACACTTAGTTTTAGATAAAGCACTTTAAATAGCACACCTCACTTTCTCATTCTCCACATAAGCAGAAACCTCATCTGTAGAAGTAGGAATATTTTCCAGAGCAATATACTTCATCTCAACAACCTTCCAGGTCTTGTAACCAAGAGAAAGAATATATCCTCTCATCTACACTTCTTAATCATTATAATCAGATCCATAAAACATAGGGATTTCCAACATATGTGAGATTGGATCTTCCTCAAGTGGTCAAGGTCTACACCAAGGAACCAAAGCTTTGATACCAATTGTTAAATAGGCATAGGAAAACTAAGAGGAGGGTGAATTAGTTGTCACAAAATTCCAACTTCAACCATTAACACATCAA